>CM045734.1:56553563-56656063 GCA_024760905.1 Plotosus lineatus
GTCACAGGGTGGTGCCCTTATGTCTGCCTTTCTTCCGATTCTCTTTTTTCTTTATGTTGCCATAGTTAGTCATGCCAACGTTCCTGTTTGCATTCAGCACTAATAAATTCTCTTTAACATTTTTTTTTATTTATTTTTTTTTTTTTCCTAATGAGGTACCAATGCTGCTTCTGGGATTCTGGTGATCCCGACCCTTCTCCTTTCCTGTGTTTCATCCTGCTACTGTGCTACTGACTGCAGTTCATATCTTGCAAGCCCATCGCTCTCTCTGATAATGATCCATATGGATCTTGATGTGCACTGAGAGACTAGGAAGATGACTTCTCACTGCTGGTGATAGAAACCATTTTACTAAAACGATTTATGACTTTCAGTTTGGGTATAACCACTTGGACTCTCTGTTAGACTACAGTGAAGTTTCTGCTGGATGGTTTGTATTTTGATCTGCATGTTTTTTGTGCTATACAAATAAAACTAAATTGAATTATGAATGTGTGTGTGTGTGTGTGTGTGAGTTGCCTTTTTATAGTTGATGAGCTATTCAGGGTGCACCCAACCTTCACCTAGTATAAGCTGAGATATGTCATAGCCTCCCCATGAACATAAGAGTAAGATTAATCAGTTTGTAAATGAGTGCGTGAGGCTGAAATGCTGCTCTTTTTTTTTCTCTCGAATATTTCTTTTTTTTTTTTTTTAATCCTAGTGGACAATTGCAGGTTTGATTCCCATGAGATTTCTGATAGAGTTAAATCATCCTATCCGACACGAACAACCCTGCCCAGTCGAGATAATTGAAAACACAATTTACCTCATATTGAGTGTGTGTGTGTGTGTGTGTGTGTGTGTGTGTGTGTGTGTGTGTGTGTGTGTGTGTGTGTGTGTGTGTGTGTGTGTGTGTGTGTGTGCAAAAGTGAACACCAAAAGCCCGTTTCAACATTTAAACATAGTTGTATTATATAAAGCTCTCTGCAAACCCCTGACAGGCAGCCAGCATGGCCACTCTGGGAAAATCGATGACCCATGTGGAGTAAAAGGACGTTTCTTGGACAATTCTTTTCAGAATCTTTAACGTGGCTTGGGTTTGTGATGGTTAGAGATTGACTGACATGTTGTGCATTGAATTTAGATTTTTACTTTCTTGTGCAGACTTAAGTGTACTCAGCAGGGAACTGATCCTCTGTCACACTAAGCATGTGATCTTAATGATGTCTCAGCGGACTCAAGCAGTGGCCAAAAGCTCGGTGACTGTGGACTATCAGGGCAAGCCAAAAGCAACTCTCACAAATAATAATAGCTGTAATTTATTCCTAATGGAAATGCTAAGTGATTCCTTTATTCAGTATGAATTATTAATTCATATCATTCACATGTTGGTAGACACACTGGACATGTCCGTTTCCATTCTTGCTGTGTGTTTGCGTTTAAATTCAAATTGGATGATGATGCTTGAATAATTCAATGAATTCTTATATTGTATTTATTCATTTTTCAAAGTACAGTGGTACCTCGACTTACGAGTGTCTTTTATAACGAATTTTCCATGATACGATCTTCAATCCCACCCAAAATCCGCCCCATCTAATGAGCAAAATTTTGATTTACAAGCTCTGCAATGGAAATGGCTTTTCCGGGACGATTAGCCTCGTATTCTTCCTCATGTATTCCTCCGCGCTCCAAGAATGCCTTGTGCAGTGCTTCTCAATTATTTTCTGTGATGCCCCCTATAGGAAGGGGAAAAAAAGTGTCCCACGCATGACTATAAATAGTGTTTACTGCACTTCATATCGTTTTCTAGGTGCTTTTTTCCGAGACCATAGAGACTATGGCCACTGCCACCTAGTGTAATTGTGCATCCTCTACAGTGGGTGGCAGTTGCGATTTCACGGTGTTCGTACACCATAGGGAACACAGTGAGAGCGCCACTGCCACCTATTGTAGAGGATGTGCAGTTACACTTAATTCTAGTGCACTATGGCAAAAAAGCAGGTTCCCCAGGGTCATACATGACCCCCTGGCATCACACCGTACACCCAACCATTTGAAAGGCACTGGGCTTGTGGGAGCTCACCATGAAACTTTCCTCACTGGCATTTGTAGCGTGCACATGCACAAAATCTCCTCGTTTTCCTTCTCTTTGATGTACCACCTCATGACTGCCCACATGACACCTTTTTCCACAGTCGATGATTTGAAGGGTTAGTTGACACTGATCATTCTTTTTTATTATTTATTAATATTTTATTAATGTTAAAATACAAGTATTATTATTATTATTATTATTATTATTATTATTATTATTATTATTATTATTATTATTATTATTATTATTTTGAAATATTTATTGTTTTTAAATGTTTTGTCTTTAATATATTAGGTGAAATATACATGTTTGTGGCAGGTTATATGAGTTTGGGAGGAGGTTGGAACAGATTAATTGGTTTTCTATTATTTCTTCTGGGAAGTTTTGTTTTATATAATGAACAGTTTGATTTATGAGCTTTCGCTCAGAATGGATTCATTTCACAAGTCAAGGTACCACTGTGCTTTATTCTAGTATGACCATTGGGAAGCTATAGCCTCTATCAGCCAAATCTGGTTGAGAAAGATACACTTTGAATAGCTCCCCAATCTATCTCAGGGCCAATAACCACCCAGAACAATTCACCCTTTCACTCACACCTTGAAGCAACAGCCAGTTAGCCTTGTGTGCATGTGTTTGTACAGTGGAAGGAAACGAACTTGAGAAAAGCACATAAAACTTCACACAGAAACACCCTCACTCACTCTGGGTCTCAAACCTGCTGTGAGGAAAATCCTTGAAGTGAGCAAGTGCGCGTTGAATACTTGTTTAGTATTAAACCTTCACTTGCTCACTTGAAAGATCGGAAGTCCGGATAAGCTGTGCTTTGTCTCACAAGCAACATGCATCACTTGCGACAAGCGCCTACATTTGGTGGAGCGCCTCACATATGTGCATTCTCTTTTTTTTTTTTTTTTTTTGAAGAGAAATGAAATGAAAGCCTTTCAAACTCTTCCATAACACATGGCCATACAGTGTGTGTATTTTCATTATCATGTGTTTTTTTACTTACAGTTTCAGAGTTGCATCCTAATAAATTCCTTTTTTGCTAAATTCCAGTTTGAAAACACTTCTGTTGAAGTGCACAAATGATCAGTAATAGAACACGATTCTGTCAGTGCCTAAAATGCAAGTTAAACTAACAAGTCAGAAATAAATTTGTGGATTTCTGAATCAAACAAAACCAGGTACACCTGCACATAATATGAGCTTTCGTTCATACTCATCAGATAAACAGTTCGCTCATTTACATAAATCAAATGTATAATTTATTCATGAGAAAATTTCTAATATTTACTGTTGGGTATGCGTAAATCATGTGTGACACGTTGGTAGTACACCCTTTGTCCGAATTATGCGTATATATATATATATATATATATATATATTTTCTTTTTTTTCCCATTCATTCATTCTTTTTCTCAACCACTTTAATCCTAATCAGAGTCGCGGGGAGGCTTGCACCCATCTCAGCCAACTCTGAGTGAGCGTGACATAGACCCTGGACAGCTCATCAGGCCATCGCGCACACTAATAACCATTCATACTCACAACTTAGGTGTGATTTGGATTCACTTCCGGAAGGTACCAGAAGGGGGGCGGGGGCTCCATACTAACCACCAAGTTCTAGGTTGTTCTGAAATGACCCACATAAAATGATAAGAAAACTGATAACAAAGTGTCCCAAAGAATTACATCGTCACCTAATATTGGCTGAGCTAGGGTCCAGCCTCCACAGGACTCAAGTAGGATTAAGCAGCATTGCAAAGGAGTGGGTGAGTGAGGAAAATATGTTTGTTTGTTTTTGTTTTTTTTATTATAAAAGTCAAGTTATATTTATAATAAAAAAGGACCTGTGAGAGTGTTTTCCTTCGACAGAGGAACTTACAGACTTATTTTTAAGTTGAAATAGGCCTGGAGTGTTTCCTCTTGTGTTCTTTATAGATCTCAAAGGAAAACTGTGGTCAATGTTTGGCTGTAGAAAGAAAAAAAAAAAAACATCCAGGTTAAAGTGGCATAAAATTCCCTGAAAGGCATACTGCATCCGGAGGGGGTGAAAAGAGCTGCGAGACTTTCTACTCATTTTTAAGAGAAATGTTGGCTTGGAGATGATTGAGAACCCAATTTTTGGATCATAATTCACTCTGTGACTTGTGAAGTAAAGTGAGGATTTGAGTGAAAGCTGTAACATTGACTTCTAAGATTGAGCTCAGTCGGAAAGGTAAAAATAGTAATTTCATGTGTTGGCTGGAAAATTTCATCAAGTTTGCATCAAGGTTCAATGAAAGGAAAGCCTTTCAATCCCTCCTCTTACACATAAACATATCTGTATTTTCATCATCAGATGGTTTTTACTTACATTTTATACATATACAGTAGATCCCCACCCATTTGCAGTTCACCAGCCGCAGCCCCACATACTCGCATACTTAGTGGCAGCCCCAGAAATTACTGTCACATGATTCAAATTTAGCCAATGGCTAAGAGCTTTCTCCTGCTGATGGGTTGCAGATTATGTGTACACCTCTTTTTTCTCCTTTGTGCACATGTCATGCACCAGAGATTTAGCTCAGTTGGTAAAGCGTCCACTTTATCCTCCGGAAGGTCGGAGTTTGATTCCGGTTGCGTCATACCATAAGATGTTAACATTTCGGAGTTGTTGCTTCCTGCTTGGTGCTCAGCATCAAAATAATAGAACAATGTGACAGGTGCCCAGAGTACAACACCAGGGAGTGCTTTGAGCGTAATATTCAGTGTGGATGAGGTGCTATATAAATACAATGCCATCAGTGTGATTGCTTTAATTGTGGATTCAAGTTTTTAATGATTATTTAAGCCCTATGATGTCACTCAAACACCCAGCATCGTCTGTAGCTTCTGGTAAGGAGCCTAAGCGCTTTATTTATTCATAAATATTATCACAGTACAAAATTAAAAAGTTTTTATTTATCATTACTACATTTTACTGCATTTTTACTGTATTAATGAATAAGACTGTCTATAGAATGTGTTTAACAAGCAGATTTTAGCGCATATAATATCATACATAGGGTTTTAAAACTGCGTCAATTATTCGCGGATTTCCGGGATCAGTGGGTGGGCGAGGAACATAACCCCACAAATAATGGGGGCTTTCTGTACATATATATAACACACATATATATATATATATATATATATATATATATATATATATATATATATATATATATATATATATATATATATATATATATATATATATATATATATATATATATATATATATATATATATATATATATATATATATATATATATATATATATATATATATATATATATATATATATATATATATATATATATTCCAATTAATTTTCTGAATCGCTTAATCCTAAATAAGGTTGAGGGGAGGCTGGCGCCCTCTCAGCTGGACAGTTTGCCTGGCCATCACAGGGCAGAAAGATGCTGAAGACTATGCAGCTCCTCTTGTTGAAAGTCGGCAATGGTTCTTTTACATGAACCTCCCACCATAGGCAGTGAGAGACATGTCTGGCCTTTGAAACCCAGTTAGCAGTGATAACCCAGTGATAGAGGTGCTTGAACCCCCAACCTTAGATCCAGCACCTTTACCGCCGGGCCGCGACTGTATTAATGAGTAAGACTGTGTATAGAATGTGTTTAACAAGCAGATTTTAGCGCATCTAATATCATACATAGGGTTTTAAAAATGCGTCAATTATTCGCGGATTTCCGGGATCGGTGGGTGGGCGAGGAACATAACCCCACGAATAATGGGGCTTTCTGTATATATATATATATACAGAATACAGAATATATATATATATATATATATATATATATATATATATAAAACAAAAGGACAGGACAAAGACTTTCTATTGAAACTCCATTTATCACTACAGATCTGTTTCGAGGGGTGGTGAAACCATCCTCTCTCTTCAGGTGATTATAGAAGAATCTATAGAAGAATCATTCCTCTATAATCACCTGAAGAGAGAGGATGGTTTCACCACCCCTCGAAACAGATCTGTAGTGATTAAATAGAGTTTCAATAGAAAGTCTTTGTCCTGTCCTTTTGTTATTTGCTCTACCAAAAAGTATTGAGCACTCTCCTACAGAAGGATCTACTCAGAAAATCCTATATATATATATATATATATATATAAAACCTCCCACCATAGGCAGTGAGAGACATGTCTGGCCTTTGAAACCCAGTTAGCAGTGCTAACCAAGTGATAGAGGTGCTTGAACCCCCAACCTTAGATCCAGCACCTTTGCCGTCTGGCCGCGACTGCCTGCTTATATTTCACCATGCATTTCGTTGTCAGATTCTGGTATTTCGATGTTTGGATTGTAATAAAACTATAAATATAATATAATAATTATAGTAATATAATAATAAATAAATAAATACAGCTTTATGAAGAAATGACATGTCTACTTCTGTTGAAAATTTTCATAAAATATTTTCTGGTAGGGCTTTTATCAAAAGAGGCCGAACAGCATGTACCATTTTTGATGTCAGACTTGCTTTGATACTGAGTGTGACCAACTTGCTCAAAATCCAATTAAAATGATTACTCTTTTTTTTAATAAAATAAAACATCGTTGGCTCATTAAACCTGTTCCATGTATATTTTAACTTTAATTATTTCTCATTCCCTCATGTCTGATGAGCACAGTGGGAGGATGCAAGGAAATATTGAACTTTGTATTTCTGAGTCAACAACCTGAAGCGAGCGTTGCACATGTTCTACACGTTTCAATCCTCAGATTGCATTTAGTTACGTGTTGAACATGCAGCCAGTGGCAAAGTGGTTAGGGTGCTGTGCTCATCATCGAGAGGTTCAAATCCCAGTGAAACCCTCACTGTGTTAAGACCCCTGGGCAAGGTCTCAACCACAAGTGTGCCTCTGTTCACCCAGTAGTATAAATGGGTACCAGTAAAAACGTACTGGGATGGGAACCTGTGATGGACTCGCGTCCCATCCAGGAAGAGTTGTACTCCTAGTCGCTTCACGCTACAGAAACTTGGAGTAAGCACCAGCCTGATGAGCCGCGAGGCTTGGGTGTAAAAAGCCCAAAAGACTTTACTTTTGTACACATGCAGCCGTGATAAATACAGCACAGATGTGTACCTTCTTTGCTTTTAGGGAAAAAGATGAATAAACAAACTCATTAAAATATACTATTAATTAATCATTATTGCTCGGATACCAAGCATCTCATCAGGGTGAGAGTCCCGATGTACACTATATTTCATTTAGTGCTACATCCAGCCATCAGCATAAGTTTTATTTATTTATTTATTTATTTAATTTTAGTACAACATCACTCATGACTTTCTGATTTAAAGATGAATGTCAAACCTGTTGGATGTCATCCAAATAAATTGAGCTTTGTTTTTTTTTTTTGTTTTTTTTTAAACAGCGTTATTCATCAGCCAAAGCCCTCAGAGATATTCTTCTGGAACATCAGAGTACTCAGAGCAGCCATTAAATGAGTTTGTGATTAAACACAAGACTATTTTTTTTATTTATTTCTTTATCTCACATCCCAGACAGGCAGTGGTGGTCTAGTGGTATAGGGCACTGCATCGCTGATCCAAAGGTTGGGGGTTCGAGTCCCACTCTCCACAAGGTTGTCACTGCCCCCCACCCCCAGCTAACTGGGTTATCAAAGGCGGGCCATGTCTCTCACTGTCTCTGGTGAGATGCATGTAAAAGAACCATTGCTGACTTTCGTAAAGAGGAGCTGCAAAGCCGTCAGCGTGTTTTTGTCCCTTGCTAAAAAGGGTTGTGACAGGAAAGGCATCCGACGTAAAAACCTCTTCCAAATCAAACGTGCGAATCAGATGATTTGCTGTGGCGACTCCCGAGTAAAAGGGAAAAAGCCAAAAGGAAGACAGACAAACAGACAGACATCTCGCATCCCATCTGTGATACATTTTGTGCAAAATAAAAAAACAAAAAAAAAAAACCCTGCAATAATGATTCACTGGATATATTTACAAACCTGTTCATGGTGATTTATCAACGCCTGTGTTCCTCAGGACTTACTGGCACAAAATCAACCTTACCGCTATACGTATTTGTTTTTGTTTTGTTTTTTTTAATTTTGCTGAGGCAGTGCAGTGGTGTAGTGTTTAGAAGATCACCTCAAGTGAGAGGGTCCTTGGTGCGAGTCCTGGGCTCAGGAGTTTTTGTGCATGTTCCCCTCTTGCTTGTGTGGGTTTCCTCCGAGTGCTCCTGGTTCCTCCCACTGTTATGCATATTAACCAAATTGTCTGTTACAAATTGTCTCTAGTTATGAGTGTGAGTGTGAATAGGGGTGTGTTTTGCCCTGCGTTAAGCTGTTTAGGGTGTACCCCATCTTCTTGTAGTGTCAAATGAGATAGGTACCAGCCTTCATGCAACCATAAGTATTTGTTTTACAAATGAGTGAGCGTGAATTTATTTGTAAATTATATTCTCCATAAATAAAGGGAAATAAAAGAGTAACCCTGGGTTACACTGGGGCACAATCTATGAGCTCCGTGGTTTATGAGCACACTTGCAGCACAATTGAGGAATTAAAAGAAGGCAGGATGGATCCAAGATATGAAACTTGAAAGAATCACGTTGCCAAGTTCATAAAGATCCACTACAAAGGCCTATCATGGTCTGTTAGGTTTCATTAAGGTCATGCTCTGCTATGATTTACACACTCTATTATGATTGGCTTTAATATTTTGGCGTGAACTGGCAAACATTTTGCCACAATCAGAACAATCATCACACATCCACCAAGGTCCCATAAGATCATGAAAAATCCACCAAGAGCCCTCAAGATCATCACAAATGTATAAAGGTCCCTTAAGATGATCACAAATCCACCAAGTTCCCTCAAGATCATTACCAATCCACCAAGATCCCTTAAGATCATTACAAGTCCACCAAGGTTCCTTAAGATCATTATAAATCCACAAAATTCCATCAAAATCATCATGATTCCACCAAGTTTCCTCAAGATCATCCCGATTCCACCAAGTTGCCTCAAGCTCATTATGAACCCACATCATCCTCACGCTCATCAATATTCTCTCAAATTATGGAGTTACCAGTCATCGTAGCTCAGTGTTGAACAGGGTTAAGATAAGCCACACATTTCACATTTTTGTAAGTAGCTAACAAACCAATTAAGGAAAACATGGAGGAAACTCACACAAGCATGGGGATAACATGCAAACTCCACACAAAAACGTCTGAGCCCAGAAATCAAACCAAGGACCTTTTTACTGTGAGCCGGAAGTGCTAACCAATGTCCCACTGTGCCACGTCGAAGACAATTACACTCTCAGCCATATATACAGTGTGGAAATTCTTCTCTTTATATGTCCCAGCTTAGTAAGAAGTTGAGGGCACAAGATGGTTAAGCCCTATTATGAAACACTGCTGGATCTGCTCAAGGGCTCAACAACAACAGCTTTGTAGTACTAGGGTCCAGACCTCATTCATCCCTAATTAGAGTCGCGGGGAGGCTGGCGCCCATCACCATTGGCTCTGGGCAAGGCCAGAGTACACCTTAGACAGCTAACCGGACCATCACAGGGTAGCAACAGGCTGCGGACTGTGCAGTTAATCTTAATGATAGTCAACAATGGTAATTACAGCCTCTCACCACATACAGTGTGAGACGTGGCTGGCCTTTGATAACTCATTTACCATCGGGGGGCAAATCTGATCACAAACCCACAGCCTTAATCACTGAGCAACTTCTGACCTGAAGAAACAAAAATCCAATCCTGGGCAGTGGTGGCCCAGTGGTAAAGGTGCTGGATCACTGATCCCAAGGTTGAGGGTTCAAGCCCCACTCTTCACGGGTTGTCACTGTCTGTCTCCCCCCCCCCCCCCCCCCCACCCACCACCACCACCGTGCAGTTAACTGGGTTATCAAAGGCCAGCCATGTCTCTCACGTGGGCAGTGGTAGTCTAGTGGTATAGGGTGCTGGATCGCTGATCCTAAGGTTGGGGGTTCGAGTCCCACTTTCCACAAGGTTGTCACTGCCCCCCCTCCCCCAGTGCAGCTAATTGGGTTCAAAGGTGGGCCATGTCTCTCTCTGTTTATGGTGAGAAGCATGTAAAAGAACCATTGCTGACTCTAAAAGGATTGTGACAGGAAGGGCATCCGACGTAAAAACCTCTGCCAAATCAAATGTGCGAATCAGATGATTCACTGTGGCGACTCCCGAGTAAAAGGGAAAAAGCCGAAAGGAAGACAGACAGACATGTCTCTCACTGTCTATGGTGAGAGGTTCATGTAAAAGAACCATTGCTGACTTTCGACAAGAGTAGGCTGCAAAGCCGTCAACGTGTTTCAGCCCTCTGATGGCCTAACGAGCTGTCCAGGGTGTACTCTGCCCTCACCCGGAGTCGGCTGGGATGGGTGCCAGCCTTCCCGTGACCATAATTAGGATTTAGCGGTTACAGAACCTGATGAATCCAATCCCAGATTGAACCATCACACTTGAGTTGAGGAAGGCATATGGACTCTGTTTTCCAGATTAGCCCCACCCTCTTTGGGTCTCTTTCAAATGCAGATATCTGAAGCATGAAACAAATACTGCCTTTTCGGTATTATATTAGTTCTTTGTTGTGTTGCATAAAGTGATGGTTTCTCTTGTAGCACAACCAGAATGCACACATATCTCAATTTGCGAGATGGTTAACCTCACTTTTAGTGTTACAGATAAGGTTAGTGTCCATTGGTTTTTATCACAGCATCATTTGTATGATAATAATAAAAAAGGACCACATGACTCGTCTCTTAACATTTGCAATACATTTCCTATGAGGCCGAGTTCAAGTTCAGTCTATGTCGTGACCTGAGGAATCTTAATATAAATAATGTGTTCTGGTATGCCTTTATGAATAACTCACTTTTATTAAAAACGTAAACGGCCAGGAGATATGTGGTTGAATTGTGTGTATTTTTAATAATTTGAATTATCTAGTCATTACAAAATGGACAAATGCCGCACAGGATGAAATAATAATCCATATTATACACCAACCCTAATACTCAAGATAATAACAGATATTAGATTTTAGCCTCGCATTTAATATCACAGCCAATTGTCAATCCCTGCACTATCTGTGTTATGCAACGTTCCAGTAACTCAGCACCGGCAATTTAGATAAAAACAAAATACAATCTGGAGCTTTTTTTTTCAGCTTTCGGCTTATATAATAGATATGTTAGTGATGGGAAAGCAATGATTAATATTCCAATAAATGATATTTATATCCTAATGTTTCTACACGTCATACTTATTTGGTTGACTGGACTGTCCCATGTGGGACCAGTGGTGTAGTTGTTAGAGTGCTGGGCTCATGATCGGGAGGTTGTGAGTTCAAATCCCACTGTGACCCTCACTGTGCTGTGACCCTCACTGTGCTAAGACCCCTGGGCAAGGTCTCAACCACAAGTGTGCCTGTGTTCACCCAGCAGTATAAAAGGGTACCAGTAAAATATACTGGGAAGGTAATCTGCAATGGAGTAGCATCCCATCCAGGAAGAGTTGAACTCCTGGTCACTTCATGCTACGGAAACCAGGGATAAGCAACGGCCTAATGAGCCACTTGGCTCGGGTGAAGAAACCCAACCTTACCTTACTTTACCTACTGTGACATGAATTTAATATAATAACTTCTGATGAGTCAGTCCGACTGTCACTTAATAAACTAGCCTTGTTCCTTTTGGAAATTTATAGGAAATGAATGACAGATAAATGAATGAATAAATAAATAAATACATACAGACTGAGGCCATGACACTAGTACAAAGGTTATGAAACCAGCTGACTGCTGTGGGGGAAATTAGTGTCATGGCACTGGGGCTTTCACTGATTTTTAACCTCTACTGGCCAGATATACTAGAATAACCTGTTGATCAAGACAACTTGATTGGGAGTGTAGGAACGAACCAGGTGTGTGGATGTGGATGATCGTGAATGCAGATATGGATAACTGGGAATATGATGTAAAAAAATGCCTGTATGGATGATTCGGGATCTGGATGATTGGAAATGTAATGGCTCTGAGCAATTTTGAATTTAGATATGAATAAATACAGTGGTGGAATGTAGGATCTGCATACAGAGAAAATAGAATTGTGGATGACTTGGATTCTGAATGTAGATGATTTTGGATCGTGAATGTGGATGATTTGGATCATGAATGTGGAGGATTTGCACTGTGAATGTGAATGATGTGGATCATTAATGTGGATGATTTGGATCGTGACTGTAGATGATGTGGATCATGAATGTGGATGATTTGGATCGTGACTGTAGATGATGTGGATCATGAATGTGGATGATTTGGATCGTGACTGTAGATGATGTGGATCATGAATGTGGAGGATTTGCATTGTGAATGTGAATGATGTGGATCATTAATGTGGATGATTTGGATCGTGACTGTAGATGATGTGGATCATGAATGTGGAGGATTTGCATTGTGAATGTGAATGATGTGGATCATTAATGTGGATGATTTGGATCGTGACTGTAGATGATGTGGATCATGAATGTGGAGGATTTGCATTGTGAATGTGGATGATGTGGATCATTAATGTAGATGATTTGAATCATGGAAGAATGACTTGGACCAGGGCAGTGGTTGCCTGGTGGTAAGATGTTCAATCACTGATCCCAAGGTTCAAGCCACACTCTCAATGGGTTGTCACTGCCCCCCCACCCCCACCCCATTGCAACTAAATGGGTTATCAAAGGCCAGCCATCTCTTTCACTGTCTGTGGTGTGAAGTTCATGTAAAAGAGCCATTGCTGCCTTTCGTAAAGAGGAGCTGCATAGCCATAAGCATGCTTCTGCCCTGCGATAAGCTGTTCAGGGTGTACCCTGTCCTGGCCCAGAGTTGACTGAGATGGGTGCTAGCCTCCCTGCAACCCTAATTAGGATTACAGAAAATGAATGAATGAATGATCCGGACTGTGAATGTCGATGTCAGGAATGCAGGTGATTGAAAATATGGCTGTGGATTTCGAGGACTGTAGATGATTGAGATTATAGATGTGGATAATTCATGCTGTAGATATCGTTAGTTTGGAACAGGACTGGTTGTGAATGTTGACTTTGGAAATGTAGATTATGTGATTGCGGATATGGATGGTTTGGAACTTGGGTGAGGACAACTGACATTACTAGTATGTATCTCTGGGGATTTTAATGAGGATGATTGGGAATGTGGATGTTTGTAATTATTATTTATATATTGTTTGGATGACTAATTTTATAAACATGGATGTTTGTGATTGTGGATATGGATATTCTTGGATTTCGGTGTGGACAACTGGGATTGTGGAGGGCACAATGGTGTAGTGGTTTGTACGTCCATCTGACAGCAAGAAGGTCTTGGGCTTAGCGGTTTTGTATGGCGTTTGCGTGTTGTCCCCGTGCTTGCATGAGTTTTCTCTGTGTGCTCTCGTTTCCTCACATAGTACACACTTGCTGTTCCAGATTGCCCCTAGGTTAGTGAGCCAGTAGGTTTGTGAAATAACTTCATTTTATTTATACAGCACATTGAAAATGTTGTATTTTGGCCCTGCAGTGGTTTGCACCTGCTTTTGCCCAGTCTTGGCTGAGAAAGGAAGTGCAAAAGTGAGTGGGGGGCTGAAATGTGGATGTGTGGGATTGTGGATATGGATGATTTGGAAGTTGGGCGTGAAGAACTGTGGTTATTTATGACATCTTATGGTATCTTAATGTAGATCAAAGAGACTGCAGATGCAGATGATTGTAACTGTGAGTTTAAAGGATTGGGATACGAGGAAAAGTGTTGGTTGGAGAGTTGGATGCAGATGATGTGGAAAGGTGAATGGACGTGAATTACTGGAATGTAGACAAGGATGATTTGAAATGGTATAATGATTGAAAAAATGGCCAGATGTGTTCGCTGTAGCTTCGTTAAAGGGTAACTGTGGTGAATTAGCGTTACGAGCTATTTAAAACTAATATGTTTGACATCATCAAATCATACCTGCAATATCAGGCCTCATCCCAGTGTTCTGAATCTAGGCCTGGTCAAAAGACATGTTGCTTTTCTGATTGGCTCTTCCAGCCTGGTAGGGACGTGAACTCATTGGATTGGCTGGGGTGCGTCACCGACTCTGTGGATCATGACACATTATCGACCGGTTGAGCTACACAAACACCAATCGCAAGAGTCATGAAAAGCATTTATTTTTGTTCCTATGCCAACTGAGTTGAGAAAAGCCATTTTGTATTCACTGGAATGTTCATATCTGGCAACGTTCTAATCCGGAGACACAGTAGAATGTGACGTCACACTGTCTCCACAAGAGATGTCAACGCCGTCCAATGTGTTGGCGTGTTCTGTAGTGAAAAATGTTAACTGCAAACCCCTGCAGATCAGCTCCCTGCTACTAATCCATAGGATACAATTACAGGTTTGTGCTTTTTATGGTCACTTATGTTAAAATAAGTGTATCTGTCACTTAAATGTATTACATATGCATACAATTAACTGGCAGGATAACCAATACGGCAACTATTTAATGAATCCTGGGTTATTTTAATGAGTATGAAAGATTAATTTGTTCATATTTTTAATTCTGACGAACCTACTATTTATATACAGAAACTTCGACACTGGCCTCTTCTTTAAACTAGGAAGCATAACCTTAATCAGCACCTGCAGTGTGAATGTGACAACCTGCCTTGTGGTGATGGAAAACACCCTCCAACCGTAAGCTGCCGCAGAATCAAGACTCTTTACTCAGTTCTGTTTCATTTCTTGATTTTACTCCATTCAAGTCTGACAATTAACGTCAAGCCAATTAAAATCCCACTTCAGCCCTGAACATGAGGTTTTGCCTAATGGCTATGAAGTAATTAGCTCCAGTGAGAATGACCTTCAGGACTGCGGTTTCTTATTGAATTTACAGGAAAGTTGCCAGTTGGTGCTTCAAAGATACACAACACGCGCAATGCCCGAGACTAATCTTCAGTGAACATGTCAGTTTAATTTGTCCTTTACGGTGATAAAATGTATTTGATTGATGCCTCCATGCTAATGATATCCATGCTAATGCATTACACAGTTCTGTGTACCTGGATTGTACAGACCATGTTGGATACGAGTCCACTTTATTTAGCTCAGTCCCATGTCCTTCGCAACAACAACAAACAAGAAATTATAAGATGATGAATCCTAATTTGGGTCGCGGAGAGGCTGGCGCCCATCTAAGCCGATCTACACCCTGGACAGCTCCCCTGGCAATTGAAAGGTCAACATTCACACAACCATTTACTCTTAAGCTGACACCACTCTCACGCTCACACACCTAGCTGGGAATCAAACCCAGAACCTTCTTGCTGTGAGGCAGATGTGCTAACCCCTGTGCTACCATACCACTGCGAGGGGAGGTTATTTTTGAAATTTGGAATTACTTATGTCAGGATCATGACCTTGGCCAGGACTGTAGAATGAGGCACTGACTATTTGATAGTTACATAAGAGTTATGAGTGTAAGTTCTGTATTCTGACCTTGAACTTAAACTTAATAGCAATTTGTGTGAAAAGGCAATAATAACACTAGCATCACTGTTTGATGTAACTACAAAATGCCATAAACTGCATAAAATTTTCTGCCGCAGATGAGACATAATGTCATTTAAAGCCAAAATTAAATGAATAAATTAAGTTAGATTAGAGGGCAGTGGTGGCCTGGTGGTAAAGGGGCTGGATCACTGATTCCAAGGTTGGGAGTTTGAGCCCATCTCTCAACAGGTTGTCACTGTCCTCCCAGTGCATCTAACTGGGTTATCAAAGGCCGGCCATGTCTCTCACTGTCTGTGGTGGAAGGTTCATGTAAAAGAACCATTGCTGATTTTTCACAAGAGTACCTGTGTAACCGTCATCATGTTTTTGTCCTGTGATGGCCAGGTGAACTGTTCAGAGTGTACTCTGCCCTCACCCAGAGTCAGCTGAGATAGGCACAAGAAAATAAATGAATAGATTACATTCAGCTTTATTGTCATTACACATGCAATAAACAGGGTAACAAAACTCTGTCTCTCTCTCTCTCTCTCTCTCTCTCTCTCTCTCTCTCTCTCTCTCTCTCTCATATATATATATATATATATATACATATATATATATATATATATATATATATATATATATATATATCTATACATACATACACACACACACACACACACACACACACACACACACACACACACAGTGGTACCTTGATTTAGGAATGTCTTTTTTAACGAATTTTGCATGATACGAGCTTCGATCCCACCAAAAATCTGCCCCATCCAACGAGCAAAATTTTGATTTCCGAGGTCAGCTGGGGAATACCCCCCAGCATCACACCCCTTGGGGGCACACCTCACTATTTGAGAAGCATTGGCCTTGTGGGAGCTCACCATGAACCTCCATGCCAGCATTCATAGTGTGCATATGCACAAAATTCTCCTCCTACTCCCCCTCCTTCTCTGTTATGCACCACCTCGTGCCTGCCCACATGACATCTTTGCCGCAGTCGATGATCGGAAGGGTTAGTTGACTTATTGTTTATTTTCATTTTAGTATTTATCATTGTTCTTCGGTTCAGTTCATTTTCGGTAACCACGTAATCCTAATTAGGGTTGCGGGGAAGCTGACGTCCATCCCAGCCGACTCCGGGCGAGGGCAGAGTACACCCTGGACAGCTCGCCCAGCCATCACTGGTCGGAAACACTCTGACAGCTTTGCACCCTACTCTTTACAAAAGTCAGCAATGGTTCTTTTACATGAACCTCACACCATAGACAGTGAGAGACATGGCCGGCCTTTGCTAACCCAGTTATCTGCACTGAGGGGGGACGGTGACAACCTTGAACCCCCAACTTTAGGATCAGCAATCCAGTGCCTTATACCACTAGGCCACCACTGCCCTTTATTATTATTATTATTATTATTATTATTATTATTATTATTATTATTGATAACAATAATAATAATAATAATAATTATTATTATTATTATTATTATTATTATTATTATTATTATTATTATTATTATTATACGTATTTATTGCCTTATAATTTATTTTGATATCCCATTTAGCTGCACTGGGGATACAGCAGTGGTAGTGGGTTTTGAACCACTGACTTTGGTATCGGTAATCCAGCACCTTACCACCAGGCCTCCACTGCCCTTTGTACAGATTATGTATAAATAAATATTACTCTATTGAATGTAACAGCCTTTCACTGTGCCTGACGAGCGTAATATTTGCACCACATTGAATCGTGAGCATGAAAAAATTGTTTGCTTTACATTTTTTTAATCATGGCAGATACAAGAGTTTAATTGTAAATGTAAAGATATAAGCACTGCCTAAATGTGCAGCCTCAAAAATGTATATCTCCTGATAGTACACAATGCTTCAATGTGAATTTGTTTTCATGATGCCATCGATGATGTAATGTCATGTCACCATCATGTTATGACCGCCCCTTCTCTATCCATTAATTCATTCATTCATTCAGTTATTCATTCATTAATTCATTTTCTGAACTGCTAAATCCTTATTGGGTCACGAGGAGTCTGGTGCCCATCTCAGCCGACTCTGGGAGAGGGCACAGTACACCTGTGTGGATCAAACCCAGAACCTCCTTGCTTTGAGGTGTCAGTGATGGTGTGAACCACTGTGCAATCATGCATCCCTCACCGTTATTTGTTTTTAGCTCCCAAGTCTCAGGAGCAATAGGCATAGGTACCGTCCGTCCATCTGTCTGTCCCACTTCTGAACCTTTACTTGCCACGTGTTGAAGCTGGGGCTTTCAAACTTGGTACGATTGTTCTCTACTGTTATTTCTAACATGAATTTGTGTGAGTGTAACCTTGACCAGCTTTTCAAAGTCACAGAGTTAAAACTGTAAACAATGACACTGTGACGGCGGGAGCATATGAGTCGGACCCAAAGATGCAGGAGACCATGTACGAAGATTCAAGACTTTATTTTAGCACTGGGAAAACCAAAACCACTGGAATTAATTCTTAATGGAAAACTGGTCAAGCACGAAGCAGTATACCAGGAGTCAGAGAGATCACCGGGAACGGAATCACATTGAAAGGACAATCTTCTGACGCCGAGGGGAGCGTGCCGCTCCTCTTTATAGTTTGCTGATTGCTGAGTGACTTCAGGTGAGCTCTTCTGGAGTTGCCTGCAGGTAACAGCCACGCCCCTCGCCAGCGCCTGCAGTGTATAGGAAGAGAGAGAGAAAGAAAGAGAGAGAGAGTTAACACGCTGCCAGCAAGCACAGACCATAACAGATACCTCAGCTAACAAATGTAATCTGTTCCAGGGGTGAGCTAGTAAGCCAAAAGTTTTATTAGATGAAACTATTATTCCCATAAGAAATAATATAAACCAATTAATCAGTTCCAACCCCCTCCCAAACTCAGATCACCTGCCACAAACACGTATAGATGACCTAATATATTAAAGATAAACATGTAAAAACAATAAATATTTCATAATAAGAATGATACATTGCATTAATAATAAATAATAATAAATCAAGAAAAAACCTTCCGATCACCGACTGCGGCAAAGATGTCACATGGGCAGGCACGAGGTGGTGTGTAAAAGAAGAGGAAAAGGAGGAGAAGAATTTTGTGCATGTGCATGCTATGAATGCCAGCGAGGAAAGGCTCGTGGTGCGCTCCCACAAGGCCAGTGCTTCTGAAATAGTGAGGAGTGCTATGTGATGCCAGGGGGGGTCCGTATGACTTTGGAGAACATGCTTTTTCGCTATACTATATTCGAATTAAGTGTAATTGCACATCCTCTACAGTAGGTGGCAGTGGCACTCTCACTGTGTTCTCTATGCTGTTGGGGAAAAAGCACCAAGCAAATGATGTGAAATACAGTAAACACTATTTGTAGTCACGTGCGGGGTGCTGGGGCATGATTTTTATTCATTATTATTTTTTATTTATATTTTTTTTCCGAGACAAGGCGTCACAGAAAATAATTGAGAAGCACAAGCTTTCTCGGAGGGCAAAATGATACACGTGGAAGAATATCAGAAAATGGCCTGGAAAAGTCATTTCAAGGAGAGCTCGGAAAGTGAATTTTTGCTGCTTGGATGGAGCAAATATTTGGTGGAATTGAAGCTCGTATCTTGGAAAATTCATTATAAGGGACACTCGTTAGATGAGGTACCACTGTATTAGGGTTCTGCATGTTTACTTGCTGTGAGCTGAAACTGTGGCGTTCCGAATTGATATGCTTGTTATAATACTGGTGCATTATGAAATGCTCCTTTCAGCAGAACCCCTGTATTCTATTTTCCCAATTGTTTTCTTCATGTACTTGATTATGAAATTATGTTAATCACCACTTTGAAGATGTTAACCAGTAAACTGCAGATGAGTGACATTCATTCAGCCCCGAGGACAGAAGGGATCTTTCTGATCCGAGAGGATTGAGGAAGTTTTGTTGCATATACACACAGGAACCAGGTTGATTTCCCCATCTCAATATGGAAGGAAGTGAACCGCTGTGTTGCAGTAGATAAAAAGATCTCCTGTTGTTCCGATGCATTTGCACTGTGAGATGTAAGGAAATGAACCGAGTGATTATATTGACTCAACATGAAGCTGTGTAAAATACGTCAATGGTAAAACACAAACGAAATCCTGCGAGCTCTCTCGCTATGCAGTTACTTTTGGATTATGGACTTCTTAATATATGCAGATGGAAAAACAGTACACTAGTGGAAGTCTTTTGATGTGCTAGAATGTTATTTTGGAGACGTTATAAGACATTTTGGATTTTTTTGCGGGCCTTTAATAAATGGTAACTTTGCCATTTAGCCACAAAGAGAAATCCTGAGCTTGAAGTGAATTTCCTAAGAGCACAAAGGGAAAGATAAATGGCTATGTGTGTGTCTGTTTGAGCGAGAGAGGGGGGCGTAAAGGGTAAATTATAAGCTGTAGGTTCATGTGGAAGGTTTGCCCGTACCAATACACGCGGGAATCAAACTGGCTTTCAAAGTTCATCTCATATCAAGTCTTTTATTGTAATTTAATATAAGTAATGATTAATTACATGTAACTCTTATTGTGTGTTTGGAAGAAAGTTTATGGAGTTGGTGACTTATGATATACAGTGGTACCTTGGCTTACGAGTATCTTTTATAATGAATTTCATGAATGTCAATGAATTTCGAATCCATGATTTCAAGTCACCAAAAATCTGCCCCATCCAACAAGCAAAATTTTGATTTATGAGCTCTGCTGGGGGAATGGACTTTTCCGAACCAATTAGGCTTGTATTCTTCCACATGTATCCCTCCGTGCGCTGAGAATGCCTTGTGCAGTGCTTCTCAATTATTTTTTGTGATACCCCCCCTAGGAAGACCCCCCCCCAGCATCCCGCATAGAACTATAAACAGTGTTTACTGCACTCCATATGACTTGCTCTGTGCTTTTTCACTACAGCATAGCGCAACAATAAGAGTAGCACCTACTGTAGAGGATGTGCAATTACAGTTAATTCTACTACAGTATGGCAAAAAAGCATGTTCCCTAGTGTCATATACCCTCCGTCCCCCGATATCACACTGCCCCACTATTTGAGAAGCACTGGCCTTGTGTGAGCTCAACATGAGCCTTTCCCCACTGGTATTCATAGCGTGCATGTGCACGCTAAGCGTGCACATGCACAAATTTCTCCTCCACCACCTCTACTGTTACGCATCACCTCATGCCTGCCCACATGACATCTTTGCCTGTAGTCAATGATCGGAAGGGTTAATTGAGTTTTGTTTATTATTATTTATTATTAATGTTAATGTACATGTATTATTATTATTATTATTATTATTATTATTATTATTATTATTATTATTATTATTTACAGTAAAGATTTATATGCAGCAGAGAAGGATCGGGTGATCCTGGCACAGTCAGGCTGGTAAGGCTCATCATCAGCTCAGGGCCCTCACCCTCTCCACACGCAGCCCAGACAGCAAATGGGACATCTCCTAGGAAGCACTACCTAGTCAAACCCACCAAGAACTTTCCAGAGAATATGGAGACTTCCCAACACTGCAGCCTTCTGCATTACCCAGACTGTCAGAATGTCTGTGCTCCTGGTAGCAAACCCAGGCACACTCTTGATCTATGTTAATAGATCAGAAGGTATCAAATCGAGGGCGCCGAGAACAATGGGGAGTCAGACGACTTTGTACTTTGGATACAAGCGAGACATTTCAAAGGCGAGGTCCACATATTTTGCATGCTTCTCCTGAATCTTGTCAATCACATTGCTGTCAAAAGACACAGAAAATTCAATAATGTTAATAGTTCCATTGGATTTATCAAAAAGGACAAGATCATGTTTGATGGCTTCAATTCTCCTCAGGCTGTATATGGGCTGATTCCAAAGAAGCTTGAAATGATCATTTTTCATGACACTCTGGACATGATCAGTGTCGTACCATAGATGGACCTCTGAGTCAAAACCACAAGCATGACGGAGATGATAATAAAAGGAATGTGCCATGCCATCATGTCTTTTCAGATAAGATGTTTGTGCCAAAACAGGACAACCACTGACAAGGTGTTGGACAGTTTCACTAAATTCACTACAAAACGACATTTGGGATTTACAGTTTCCTTTATAATATTACGTTGACGATTGCGTGTTGGAAGTGACTGGTCCTGAGCAGCAAAAAGAAAGCCCTCAGTTTCACTTTTCAGACCAGCCGACTTCATCCAGGCAAAGGAGTCCGAAGGATTACTGTTCTGCCCAACACACTGCACATAAACACGATGTAGTTGACACACATAGATGAACCATCCAGCAGTACTTCGCCATCAACAAAATCAACATTGACGTTGAGATTATGTCCAGCAGCCTTGGCGCGTTTAAGATAACTATGGAAGTCCTTGCTTTCATTGTGAGTCTTGATATGCTTCACAAGAGGATCATCAGATAAATAAATATGTACAAAAGTACACAATGAAATACGATCATGAAGTGCCTCCACATTAATCAAACCTCATCCCCCGGAATTGATTGATAAATATAAACGATTGATAGAGGAACGAGGGTAGTGAGCTCGGTTGTCAGACATGATTCTTCTTGTAAGGCGATCAAGACCCATGATGTTGTCCTTTGTCCAATCAACAACACCAAAAGAGTAAGAAAGGACAGGCACTGCGTAAGTCTTTGTGGCTTTGATCTTGTTTCTAGCATTTCGCTCCGAACTCCAGATCTTTTTTAGACGAGATTTGTTCTCGGCCCGAAGTTTGTCTTTTATGTGGGCATTCTGGAGCTTGTCTCAAACTTGCATCCCCAAATAGGTGTACGATTGGCCTTCCACGAGATGCTCAATCACCCCTCCTCCATGTAACTCAACTGATCCATCATTGATTTCCTTTCCACATTTTAAATGAAGAATGTTACATTTATCAAGTCCGAAAGTCATACCAATATCTTGTGAAAAGGACTCGACAAGGAGAAAGTGTTTGTTCAAGTTGGAATCTCCTTTGGCGATCATCTTGATGTCATCCATGTAAAGGAGATGTGTAAGAGGTGTTGGGGATCTGTGCTGTGGAGGTCCTGGATGATAACCTTCCTCCTTATTGAGCAAAAAACTCAAGGGATTAAGTGACAAACAAAAAAGCAGAGGACTAAAAGAATCCCCCTGGAATATTCCTCTCTTAATTGAAATAGGTTCTGAAGTCTTAACCTGACCTTGCGAGGACATCTCAAGCTGAGTTGACCAGCAACTCATTAAAGACTTGAGTAAATGGAGTCATCGCTCAGGTAGGCCAACACATTGCAAAGACTTCAGAATCCATTCATGAGGGACCGAGTCGGATGCTTTTTTGTAGTCAATCCAGCACATTGAGAGGTTGCGGTGGTAAGTTTTAGCCTCTTCAAGTATCATTTTCTGGACCAATAACTGATCCTTGCGTCCCCAACATCCCTTTCTGGCTCCCTTTTGCGCCGGGTAAATAATTTCATTGGAGGAGCAATAGGATGACACGAGCTTTGTCAAACACCCTGTAAAGATTTTTTACATAATATTCAGGCAGGTAATAGGGCAGTGGTGGTCTAGTGGTATAGGGCGCTGGATCGCTGATCCAAAGGTTAGGGGTTCGAGTCCCACTCTCCACAAGGTTGTCACTGTCCCCCCAGTGTGGCTAACTAGGTTATCAAAGGCAGGCCATGTCTCTCACTGTCTATGGTGAGAGGCATGTAAAAGAACCATTGCTGACTTTCGTAAAGAGTAGCTGCAAAGTCGTCAGCATGTTTCTGTCCCTTGCTAAAAAAGGGTTGTGACAGGAAGGGCATCCGACGTAAAATAAACCTCTGCCAAATCAAATGTGCGAATCAGATGATTCGCTGTGGCGACTCCTGGGTGAAAGGGAAAAAGCCGAAAGGAAGACAGACATTCAGGCAGGTAATAGGGCGGTGATTTTTTAGGATCTGTCAAGTCTCCTTTCTTTGGGAGGAGTATTGTGCGACCTTTACAGAACCATGGAGGGACATCTCCTGTGTCCATCAAAGAATTAAAACAAGTGAGCAGATGTGGTTGGACACAGGGGAACAGTTTCCAAAATCAATTTTGAATGACGTCAGGTCCTGGAGCTGTGTTAGATTTGGACATTTTTATTGTTTTCTTCAGGCAGTCCGAAGTAATGAGATACAGCAATGGTGAATTAACATTTTCTGATGTGGCTTTGCTGTATTCTTCCACCCATGGTTCCTCAAGGTTACAGTTGCCGGGTATAGACCACAACTGTGACCAAAAACCTCTCGCTCGATTCCATGGGTGGTCTCTGGTGGCCATTACTTGTAGGTGTATTTAGTTGCCTATAAAATTGTTTTTCATTGGTTTTAAATATTTTGTTTTGTCTAATGAATTTATTCTTCTTTTCCCATTTTCTTTTTTTCTCTGTCCAAATCTTAACCTTTGCCTTAAGGAATTCCAATATTTGAAGGAGAATTTTTTTTTTCCTTAGTTATTTTGTATTTTGCCTTTAAATTTCTCCAAATTGTATTTTGTTTTCTTGACATGGACTTGCCATGAGATCTTAATTTAAGGCAAAGCTCGTAAAGAGTAAAGAGTAGTAAAGAGTCTTTCCTTGTTTCTTTTAATTTAAGTTGAAACCATTTTTATTTACTTTTCTTGCTTTTACCATTGTTGGAAGGTTTGGAAACTGTATGTAATTCCTCTAAAGTTCGAATAGCGGCAAACATGCAATAATTAATATCATGCAGGAAACACTCCGCGTCAAGAGTTACAGAAATTATTCATTTAATTTATCAATTTCATTTTGTGGAAAGATTTTATTGCAATTTTAACTGGCTTCCTTTTGTCAATCGGTAAATCTAAAATTTCTCTATAGTAATGGTTAAACAAAACAGAAATATGATCATCATGAACTGAAGATGTGGAAAAATAATTGGTCAAATCAGAAAGTGGAACGCCAGGGGAATTTTCATTGTTGCCGTCAGGTGGGCTAGCTTCATTGGGAAGAGGGGAGAGAAGGATGCGGGCATTCATCTGCAATTTAGGGTCTGCCTCTATCCGAACGTTGGGTTCTTGAGAAGGTACCTGACCACTTGCAGGGAAATTATCATCTGCATCATGGTGCATGTAGATCTTTAATCGTTGGAGTTGATCTTGCAAATTTTGTTGGGTCAGGTAAGCATACAAAGGGTTGGCATTGTCCCAGTGTTGCTTTAGCGACTTGCCATTGGTATGTGGATTTTCAGGCCAACCAGTCGCCTTCACACACTCAAGTAGTGTGGATTTTAGATGGTTCTAGATGGTTCGTCCAGGATATTCGTGGACGGGTTCTTTGCCTCCCCCTGGGGCAAGTCCCATTTCCAGTTTGGCAGGTTTGATTACCGGAGGGAGGCTGACTGGGCTGCGGAAGTGAAAGATTAGTTTTATTTATTTCATTTTTTTTTTTCGTTCAGTAACCCAGTAGTAAACCAGCTTCAGGGGGTCAGCCCTAACTGGGTGATGTACGTTGTGTTCAGAGAAAATCCCCTATCCAGGCCCACCATGCAGAGGCGTACATCATCAGGTCGTATTATTATTATTATTATTATTATTATTATTATTATTATTATTATTATTATTATTATTATTATTATTATTATTATTATTATTATTATTCAATTTTTATTGTTTTTATATGTTTATCTTTACTATATTAGGTCAAATATATGTGTTTGTGTTAGGTTATATGAGTTTGGGATGGGGTTGGAACGGATTGTTTTTCTACTATTTCCTATGGGAATTTTTGTTTTATCTAACAAACATTTTGACTTACGAGCTCTTCCTCGGAACGGATTAAATTCATAAGTCAAGGTACCACTGTATATATGTATATAAACCCCCAGTGCACTAACTGGGTTGTCAATGGCCGGCAATGTCTCTCAGTATTTATGGTGAGAGGTTCATGTGAAAGGACCCTTGCTGACTTTCAACAAGGATAGTTGCATAGCCGTCAGCTTGTTTCTGCCCTGTGATGGCCTGGCGAGCTGCCTAGGGTGTACAGTGCCCTCAGCCTGAGCCGGCTGGGATGGGCACTAGCCTCCCTGTGACCTTACTTAGGATTAGGTGGTTTAGAAAATGAGTGAATGAATATATATAAATATTGCTCGGTTGAAGTGAAACCCTGCACCCACACCTGACACTTTGCTGATAAGATTAGACATCCCTTCTTTAGAAAAAAAAATGGTCATTTTCTGTAACCGCTTAATCCTAATTTGGGTCGCGGGGAGGCTGGTGCCCATCCCAGCTAACTTCGGGCGAGGGCAGAGTACACCCTGGACAGCTCGCCAGGCCATCGCAGGGCGGAAACACGCCGGCGGCTTTGCAGCCTACTCTTTACGAAAGTCAGCAATGGTTCTTTTACATGCCTCACACCATAGACAGTGAGAGACATGGCCCGCCTTTGATAACCCAGTTAGCTGCACTGGGGAGGACAGTGACAACCTTGTGGAGAGTGGGACTCGAACCCCCAACCTTTGGATCAGCGATCCAGCACCTTATACCACTAGACCACCACTGCCCCCCCAGTTAGAGAATAATTTGGTAGATAATCAAAAAAATAATAACAATTTCTCCAATAAATGCATACGTTAAGTTCATCTTCTTGCCTTTACACATACAATTATATTGAAGGAACCATTTCAGACAATATTTGGTACTTGATTGTGCCGATATAAAGACCAAACATTTAGCTGGAACAAAGAAAACACTAGCTATCGAGAAATGTTTAAAACTTTGGAAAGTCTCGGTACATATTTGGACAGGAGAGTTTTGCTATGTAGAGTGTCTAAGACTAAGAGACAGAGAGAGGAATGGAGGGATGGAAGGGGAGATGGGGAAGGGCGGGAGCTTTGAGGTCGATCGGGTATTCAGAGCCAGTGGGATGTAAAGAGGGGAAGAAACTTCACTCCAAACAAAGTGACAAAAAGGAAATACAGAGGTTCTGAAAAGGTACCAGAGTCGGAAGAACCACCAGGGCAGAGAGAGAGTGAGAGAGAGAGAGAGAGAGAGAGAGAGAGAGAGAGAGAGAGAGAGAGAGAGAGAGAGAGATCCTGTGCTCGTAGCCTTTGCACTGATCTGGCAGGAGAAAGAGACAAGAAAACAAAACAAGGAAGAGGAAAGAAACACTGAAGCTGTGAGAAAGCAGCACCTCTTTTACTTATTCATTTCCGTGACTGCCTTTGATCCGACTCTTTAATGAATGCATGAGGAAGGCTTTTTTTTATTATTATTTCTTCCACCGCAGCACAGAATGTGAGTCACTGGCTTCACTTAGCGCAATCTTCCCCGTTACTTTACGGCTGAGTTTCATCCCTGACATGCCAACATCTCTGTGTGTGTGTGTGTGTGTCACTAAAGGAGAGACCCGAGGGACTGTAGACTACAGTAAAGGCAATAGAACTTTTAAAACTCGGTCCTGACACACAATTTCAATATCTTCTCACATTATTTTTAAGCCCTATGGAAGAACTAAAGATGTGAAAGAATGAATGCAGCATTCAATGGAGGGCGGAAACGTGGCATAGTGGTTAGCACGTCTACCTCACAGCCAAAAGGTTCTGGGTTTGAGTTCCGAGCTCGGATGTTTCTCTGCGGAGTTCGCATATTCTCCCTACGCTTGTGTGGGTTTCCTCTGGGTTCTCTGGTTTCCTTCTACATTTCCAACACCTGCACAGGAGGGAAAGAGGCTCACCAAGAAGCTCTTGGGTTTGAATCCATGCCGAGAGGTTTCTAAGTGGATGTTGAGTATTCTCCCTGTGCTTGTGTAGGTTTCATCTGGGTATTCTGGTTTCCTTATACATTTTTAATGAACAGTAGGATAATTTGCTCACCAAGAAGGTCGTGGGTTCGAGTCCCGAGCTCGAATCTCTCTCTCTCTGTGTAGTTTGCATATCCTCCCTGCGCTTCTGTGGGTGTCCTCGGGGTGCTTCAATTTCCTTCTGCATTTCAAACATCTGCATAGTAGGGTAATTGGCTTACCAAGAAGGTCCTGGGTTCAAATCTATGCCTAGAGGTTTATCTGCGCAGTTTGCATATTCTCCCTGCGCTTGTGTGGATTTCCTCTGGGTACTCCAGTTTCATCCCACATTTCTAAGACATGCACAATACGATAATTAGCTCACCAAGACGGTCCTGGGTTCAAGTCCTGAGCTCAGATGTTTCTCTGAAGAGTTTGCATAGTCTCCCTGCACTTGCCTGGGTGCTATGGTTTCCTTCTACATTTCAAACACCTGCACAGTTGGGTAATTGGCTCTCCAAGAAGGTCCTTGTGTTCGAGTCCAGGCTTAGAGGTTTCTGAGTGGAATTTGAATGTTCTCCCTGTGCTTGTGTTGGTTTCTTCCAGATACTCTGGTTCTATTCCACATTAATAAGACATTCACAAAAGGCTAGTTGCTCAGTTTGCTCTAGGTGTGAGTGTAAGTGTGAATGTATTAGTGTGCTGGTCTTGCAACGGTCTGGTTTCTGTGTTCCTCTGTTTAGATTGTATCCCGCCTTCACCTAGCATCAGCCAAGATAGGCACCAGTCTTCCCACAACCTGTGAGTGAGTGATTATGCATTCATTCATCCATTTATTTTCTTATCATTATCATCATCTTCTTCCGCTTTTTCCGGGGTCGGGTTGTGGGGGCAGCAACCTAAGCAATGAAGTCCAGACGTCCCTCTCCCCAGCCACTTTCTCCAGCTCCACTCGCCAGGCCATCGCGGGGTGTGAGTGATTATCTACAACAGTATACAATAATAATAATACACATTTCATTTTAAGTTAAATATTAATTAATTTTGAATGCTGGCTCCTTTCATCTGTTAACCACCAACATTTCCTGCAGCCCTTTAATGTGCATGTTGTTCTTTTTGTTCTAATTAGTCGGGAAACAAAACCGTGTTTGAATGAACTCTCATCTGAACATTTTTACAAAACAGCATCTGTTTTTTAGACTTTATGACCCGTTGTTGTCTCACTCAGCTGTGTGTGTGTATATATATATATATATATATATATATATATATATATATATATATATTTTTTTTTTTTTTTTTTTTTTTTTTTTGTTTATTTGCTCTACCAAAAGTATTGAGCACTCTCCTACGGAAGGATCTACTCAGAAAATCATATATATATATATATATATATATATATATATATATATATATATATATATATATATATATATATATATATATATATATATATATATTACACCAATTACCTTCATGATGTCCTCCTTCACCACATCCATGAATCGTCTCTTTGGTCTTCCTCTAGGCCTTCTGCCTGGTAGTTCCAACCTCAGCATCCGACTACCTGTACACTCATTATCCCTCCTCTGTACATGTCCAAACCATCTCAATCTAGCCTCTCTGACTTTGTCTCCAAAACCTCTTACATGTGCTGTCCCTCTGATGGACTCATTCCTGATTGTATCCATCCTCGTTACTCCCAAAGAGAACCTCAACAGTTTCATCTCTGCTACCTCCACCTCTGCCTCCTGGTTTTTCCTCGGCTCCACTGTTTCTACACCATACACCATCGCTGGCCTCAACACGGTCTTGTTCACTTTTCCTTTCATTCTTGCATTCTTGCTGATACTCCCCTATCACACATCACACCGCTCAGTTTTCTCCAACCATTCCATCCTGCCTGCACATGCTCCTTCACCTCTTTTCGACACTCTCCATTGCTTCGGATTGTGGACCCTAAGTGCTTAAAATCCTCCACCTTCCTTATCTCTGCTCGCTTTAACCTCACCATTCCTCTTGGGTCCTTGTCATTCACGCACATGTATTCTGTGTATACACACACACACAGTAGGCCCTTGACTATTCGCAGTTTTGCACCGACGGTTTGATTATTCGCTGACTCGTGATTCGCTGGCACGTGATTCAAATTCAGCCGATGACTGTCCTCCTTTCTCCTGATTGGTTGAGCTCATGTCCCACCCCTTTTTCCTCATCTGCGCACAAGTTGTCAATGAGTCTCTTTTTTGTGTGTGTTTTAATTACCAGTTAAGCTCTATGATACCATTCAAACGCTACGTGTCTTCTCTGGCTAAGCGATAGAAAACGCTGGATGTCATTTCTGAACAAATAAGACTTTCTCCTGTGAAACCGTTTTCTCTGAACTGCTGTATTAAAATATTTTTCAATTATTATTCCAGTACAAGTACCTAAGTTCATGTTTATGCGTGAGATTTTATGTTCTCTAGCATCTTTAACAAATGATACCAAAATGATAAACTTTATTACAGTACTCCTCATGTCCTTTTATTTAATTTGGAGTGACGTCTCCAAGATGGCGCTTCCCAGAGGGCGACGTCGTGGAGTTCTCAGAGTCAAATTGTTTCTTTGTTTGTTTTAATTTGTTTTATTTGTTTTGTTTGTTCATGTTTTTCACTATGCTTGTCTACAACTACTACAGCTATAAGATCGGAGTATCTTCGGGTGTGTATAACTAAGCACGCTCAACTGGGCTGGTTTGCCGGGGTGCAGCTAGCAGAGCTAATATGCTATGGTAGGCAGCTCAATGCAAGCCGCAGCCGAGCTAACATGAAGCCCAGGCGGGAAGGGGCCAAACGACGACTTTGTGCTTGGGATTGTAGGGGATGAAGGCCGTGTAGCCAGCTGGTGCAATTGCCTTGAGCCATGTTTCACAGAAACACAGTCCTGTAGATCCCTCTGCGCTGTAATCTGAGCATGAAGCTCGTCCATCTTGTTTCGCAGGGACTGAAAATTTTCAATCAGTATGACCGGAAGTGCTAACCAAGCCTCTGAGAACTCCGCCTGGGCTTATTGCTATCCGGGGTGTGGTTAGCATTGAGCTCCCATAGCAGCTCACAATAGAAGTTGTTGCGTGCTTAGTTGCCCGAAGCTGAAGCTGCTCATAGCTGGAGTAGGGTCGACCGATCATAGACGAGCATAGTGCAAACCATGAACAAACAAATAAAACAAATTAAAACAAACAAAGAAACAATTTGACCCTGAGAACTCCACGACATTGCCCTCTAGGCAGCGTCATCTTGGAGACGTCACTACAATACGTCACTCCAAGTTCAATGTAAAAGGACATGAAGCGTAATAAAGTTTATCCTTTTGGTATCATTTGTTAAACATGCTACAGAACATAAAATCTCAAGCACAAACATTAACTTCGGTACTGTACTGGAATAATAATTGAAAAAGACTTTAAAACGAGTGCTTTACAACCGTATGTGCTGTATAATGTTTATATTTTATCATCAATAAAAATAAGAGTACAAATTGAAAAGTTTTTCTTAATCATATTATATTTTAGTACATTAATACTGTATTAATGAGTAAGACTGTCTATAGAATGTGTTTAAGAAGCAGATTTTAGCGCATGGGATAGATTCATAGTATTTTACTTCCGGCTGCTCATTCGCGCATGTGATGTGATACATGGGGTTTTACTTGCGGGTACAGAACTCGTGGATTATCTTGATTCGCCGGAGGGCTCAGAACCGAACCCTCGCGAATTTCGAAGGGTCTACTGTATATATATATATATATATATATATATATATATATATATACATACACACACATCGCTGGGCCTTTGCAGGTCCAAGACACATACAACCATTCACACCCAGACACCTAGAAGCAAAAAAAAAAAAAAAAAAAAAAATGCCAATTAGCCTAATGCACATGTGTTTGGACAGTATGAGGAAACAAGAGTATACACAGAAATGCCCTGAGTCCATGAATCAAACCCAGACCTTCATGCTGTGAGGTGAATGTGCCAACCACAGCACAACCATGCCACCCAGTAATCATCTACTTGTGCCTAGTGAAAGTGTCATGCACTCTTTGAGTCACCCTATAATTTGTGTCTTTGTTACCACTGCAAGCATCAGCTTGAATAGACGCCAGCTTCCCCCAAAACCTTGACAGATAAACAGTATAAATAATGGAAAATGTGTAACTTAAAGATATAACATATACATTTTTTGCAATACCAAAAAGCAGAGCTCCAGATGGATTTTTATATTAATATCAGTCCGAGTTTGGGTTTGCTTTTTTGCTTTGGATTTCGCTTGTTTGTAACACTAGTTTTGACAGTTTAATTATATGTTTAACAAGTTCATGTTCTGTAAAGCTTCTGATTTTGGCAGTTGCGCCACAAACGTTTATCTATATGTATCTGCAAGTCTGTTTGTCTACCTGACTTAGATGTATCTATTATTCTGTCTAAGTCTGAGCACTGGTGTTTGATTATTGATTAGCCAATCAGCATCAACTCAGTGATGCAGAAGCCTTATTGAGTTTCCTGTGATGGGCACACACAACATTCTGGATGGACAAGTTCCCATGATAATCGTGTTTAACTCAAGAGCTCCACTGTAAGCTGCAAAGTACTGCAGAAAACATCTTACAGACATTTTTAGCTGAACTTCTTTGATTCAGAAGCTGCAGTAGGTGAAATCAGGTCATATTTACCTCTCATAGCTTCAAAAGTGCTTTCCTAGTGAAGAACGTCCTTAATAATTTGTCATACTAGAAAGTTTGTGCACTTCTCTGCCATTTTATATCTGCATTATTTATTATTAATGTACTCTGCAGGACATTTTCTATATTTTAACTTATTACCGTATTTATTTTACTTATCACAGGTTGTCACTGCCCCCAGTGCTGCTAATTGGGATATCAATGGGCAGCCATGTCTCTCACTTGCTCACTTTCGTAAAGAGGAGCTGCAAAGCCGTCAGCATGTTTCTGTCCCTTTCTAAAGGGTTGTGTCAGGAAGGACATCCGAAGTAAAAACCTATGCCAAAGCAAACATGCGAATCATTCGCTGTGGTGACCTCTCAGCCGAAAAGAAATCTCTCATCAATAAATTTCAGGTTATTTGTGAAAGGGGAATTACTGGAGGAAAATGTCCACAGAGGAAGTGGGGAAAGCATTTTTCATCAACCTATTCTCCCACTATGTCCCGCCTCGTCTTGTTTAAAACATGTGAAGATTTTATATTTATATCTCCAAAAAATGTGATTGTGTCTTTATTGCCTGGAAACATGCTCAGAGTGAACTTTTGTTTGAGATTGTGAAGAAATAATGGATTCTCAAAATAGCTCATGACAATCCCATGAATACTGTATGTGTAATACTGTAAGTGCAAAGATGCCAGACAGGAAGTGAAATCTGCAATACTTTCAAACCGGTTAAATATTCATAGTCAGTGATTTTTAGGTGGCCTATCACTTCTAAGATATACCGTACAGTATATCACAGCCTGTCACCAATAGCGTTCAACTCGGACTCTCTGAAGGTTTCTTGACACAAGATGAAGCTTTACATGCTCTTTCCATCTGCTCCTCTGTAAAGGGATTAGCATGGATGCTTTAAAACCATTCAGAATATGGTAAGGTCAAATAACTCTCTGACTCAGCTACACTCTTATATAAGGCTGGACATCAGTTAAGTTTTTATGGTTTTATAATAATACACTTAAAAAAATAAAAAAAGTTTAAACTTTCTTTTCTGAAGTCATTTACCCTTTTGAAAGAGTTGACTTGGTAATTACATTTTTCTACCGGCATCACCACTTAACTCTGAAACCCGTGGTTCCCAAAAAAGCTTTTGTTGCACTTTCAGAAAATCATACGGTCAATTTTTGACAAATTGTGGATAAGAATTCCAAGCCGGTTTCTCTGGGTGCACGAGATGTTACTATGTAATGATCGTAATGACCGTGATAGCAGTCATGTCCGATAATAACAGATCTATTACCTTGTGTATGAGGTTGAAGGTTGATGCTGCCCTCCTTCAATATTTAATGCCACCTTGTGACACAGCACTGGCAGGAGTTGGAAAGGACTCAGAGGAAAAGGCACCACAGTTTGGAAAATGATTGACATTTCATAATAATAATAATAATAATAATAATAATAATAATAATAATAATAATAATAATAATAACAAGGCAGCATGATGGCATAGTGGTTTGCATGCCTGCCTCCCAGCAAGAGGGCCCTGGGTTTCTGTGGCCAGCTCGGCGTTTCTGTGTGGAGTTTGCATGTCCTGCCCGTGCTTACGTGGGTTTCCTCCAGGTACTCCGGTTTCCTCCCACAGTCCAAAAACATGCGGAGTATGTTAACTGGCTTTTCCAAGTCTCCCCTGGGTATGAATGGTTGTGCGAGTGTTGGCCCTGCGACGGCCTGAGGAGTGGTCCAGGGTGTACCCTGCTCTCAGGCCTCAGAGTTGGCTGAGATGGGTGCCAGCCTCTCCACAACACTAATTCGGATTGATCAGAATCATAATTATTTTTTCTGGTTGCTGTTGATGATGATATAATGGTTGGCAAATCCACCTCACTGCGATGCAAAGAAGTCCGAGGTTCAAGTCCCAATGATGGGGTTCAAAACAACGGAATGCGTGGAATTAAAAATAATCCGAAAATCTTTAGCATTTAATATGTCAGTGTGTCATTTGTGGCAGATCACACAGATGCAGGAATCAGTGATAATAGGGTTTAATAACAAACAAACACAAACGGTGGTGGTGGGGGGGGGCTTACAAACCCTCCATGCACGTTTACACAAGAACAAAGAATAATAACTAACATGAAGATAAGCAGCCTTGCAGATGGTACATACAGAGCCAATCAGAATACAGTCGAACTGTGTGTCTGGGCCAGACATGTTGAAACTCACCATGAGACAGTAAACATAGGAAAGGCTTGACATAACTGAATATGGATGAGCCAAATCAGGCTGATTTATACACACAGTAAAAACACAAAGCAACCAATAAGACTTGGAGAGTGTATATCCAAGTTATTAATGAACAGCAGGTAATTTAGGTGTGTATAAGAAGTGAGGAAGTGGAAAAAAAAAAAAAAAAAAAAAAAAAAAAAAAAAAAAAAATCTGTCGGGGCCATCAAAAGTATGAAGAAGGTAGCAAGGATGTGACAGAATAATAATGATATTAATAATAATAGACGGCATGATGGCGCAGTGGTTATACTATGCGGTTCACAGCAAGGTCAATTCCCGGGCTGGGTTTTTTTTTTTTTTTTTTTTTTTTTATTATTATTATTTATTATAGAGTTTGTGTGTTGTCAGTGTTTGTATGGGTTTCCTCCGAGTACAGCTTTGATTATGAATGATTTACAATGGGACTCTGATGGCCATGTCTCTCACAGTCTATGGTGTGAGGTTCATGTAAAAGAACAGTTGCTGATTTTCGACAAGAGTAGCTGCATAGCCGTCAGCGTGTTTCTGCCCTGTGATGGCCTGGTGAGCTGTCTAGGGTGTACTCTGCCCTCGCCTGGAGTCAGCTGGGATGTGCGCCAGCCTTCCCGAACTCTTAATTAGGATTAAGTGGTTCAGAAAATGAATGAATGACAATACAGTGATACCTCAGCTCACGAATATAATTGGTTCCCAGAAAGTGTGTGTAAGGCGAAAAGTTCGTCTTCCGAACATTTATTTCCCATAAAATGAGAATAATCCGTTCCCAGGTCCCCATAAAACATAATTTTCTACTAAATAAGCCTTAAAACTACACAAAAATATACCTTATTTTATGTATAATAAATGTGCTATTGTATTGTAATTAAAGAAATAAACTGTACTGTATAATAAAGTGGTTTTATTTACCTTTGTGATGGTAGTTGATGGCTTGATGGAATGGAGTGGGAGGAGGAGAGAGGGAGGGACTTACTGTTTGGAAGGAGTGTTTGGAAACGCCTACTGTTTGGAAACACCCTTAGCCACACACGCACCCTTAATAGCTTCCTTGTTCTTAAGGATGGGAGCAATGGTAGACTTAGCGTACCGGTACTGGGACGCTGAGTCACACAAACGCACACCTCGTTCGTGTTTTTCAATGATCTCCGCCTGTGGTGGGTCTTTTTCGGTCCCATAATAGCAAAAGTACACTCAATATGGTCCAAAATGTCTAGCAAACACAAACCACTTCCGCATTCAAAGAAAGGGGGTGACGAACTGTGACGCCATGAGCGTGCGTCAGCTTCTCGTGGCCGCCACCGTGGCGCTGTTCAACCGCGTGGTTTGATTCGTCCGCTGAAAACTAGTTCGTCAGCAAAGACTATATGCTCGCAAATTTAATGTTCTTGAGGCAAAAAGTTCGTGAGCTTAAGCGTTCGTCAGCGGAGGTTTTACTGTATAATAATAATAATAATAATAATAATAATCAATGTGAATTATTTGCAGTGATCAATAAGGTTTCCCGGTAGCATAGTGGTTAACTCTTCTCTATATAAAAACAATATATAAGTCAAAGTTATAGATAATGATGAGTCTTTGGCCAATTAGTCTCTCTCTCTCTCTCTCTCTCTCTCTCTCTCTCTCTCTCTCTCTCTCTCTCTCTCTCGCTCGCTCTCTCTCTGGATCAGAAATGCCTCAGCTGCAGCAGAAAAAGCAATTTTCAGTCCGGCTAAACGCAAATAAGTAAGAAGACAAGAGGATATCTCACAACTGTGTGAAAGAAAACAAACAGACAACAAAAAAAAACATCATGTGGTACAAAAAACCAATTACCCTCAGCACCCTGTGAAGCTAAGCAAATCATCTCCTAACGTAGAACGCAGCTGAGAGTTACCGCTTCTCCACCACAACTTTTACACTTTGAGATGAATAACCTTCACGTTATAACACGGGTCTCCGTCGTAACATGTTATAATAGAATTCACAACACGTAAATTGCTTAACGACTCTGAAAAGGTCTGGTTAAGCTTTGTCCCCTACACATTATGGACAGCTATAAATGATTGATGGTGCTAGTTATGATACTATATGCCCCTACAGGGCAGAGTAGCGATGCTTGTATGTTTTGTTTTGTTTTGTTTTTTACAACCACATAATAGTAAACATGGTGCATTAGGCTTTAAAATATATCACCATTTCCTAATTTTTTCCTGTTCCTTGTGGCTGAGTGCCCACAAACAGCTTAACGGAGCAAAACAAAGTCTGTCAAACGCTGCCGCTGCTGCAGGATATTAGAAATGTATTGAGTACACATCACAAAATATCTTCAGGTGACTTGTCTCAGCAGCACTTATTAGAAGAAAAAAAAATGTTGCACATGACTAAATGTTTGACCGGGGCTAACTTTTGAAAGCAGGCACAGTGGTGCGGTCATCAGCACCCGCACCTATTGGTAAGAAGGTCCTGGATTTCAGCTGTTTAGATAGCGTAGGCATTTCTGTGTCATCTTTTGCAATCTCTCCCTGTGACTGAGTGGGTTTCTTCTGGATCCTCTGGTTTCTTCGAACAGTCCAATGTAACAACCATTGTGCTGACTGGATATTCCAAATTATCCCATGGTGTGAAGGTGAGTGTGAATGCCCCAACCATTTAGCTGTGGCAACACATATACATTGTTTAGTTGCAGTCCAAGGTCAGTGATGAATTTTGGAAAATTCATGATGATGTAACCTTTAGAATCCTCATCGATAATTAATGGAAAGATTTGATCACAAACCTGGTAAATTTCCCAACTACTGAACTTCAAACTTGAATAGATATTTCCATGTCTGAGTTTATCAATACATCAAAATCTTTAGTACATGCCTGGGTGATAATATCTTCTCAAAATATGTACATACGATAAACAGAGTTATTGAAATAATTCAAATACTTCATAGTTTACTCCATTTCCATGCTCAGTTTTGTGACCTCACTGTTTTCTGCTGAGCCTCTGCTAAGGTTTCCAGAGGTCCGATAACAACATGAATCAGAACACAATCAACCTCAACCACAGAATCTGCATGCGTCTGTGACAAAATTGGAAAATAAGCACCAGATAGAAGTTGGGATCGATCATGTACGTAACTTTTCCTGCCCATGTTACATGGTGTATCTTTGCTCCCACCAATCACTGATGGATTTGCAACTTTAGATCAGGGGTGTCAAACTCATGCCACCAAGGGCCATGTGGCTGCAGGTCTTTGTTTCAACCAAGCAGTAGCACGCCTGACTTGATTGATTTAATCAAGTGATTTCAGTCTTCAGGCAGTTGATTGGTCAGCCTCTGTACAGAGCATACAGATTGACCAATCAACTACCTGCAGACTCAAATCAGTTAATTAAATGAGCCAAGTCAGGTGTGCTACTGCTTGGTTGAAACAAAAACCTGCAGCCACATGGCCCTTTGCGGCACGAGTTTGACACCCCTGCTTTAGATAATAAAGAAAAGGTGAACATGTGAAGCACCATCAATCATCTCAGTGTAACTAATTGCTTAATTATTATGTAAAGCTAATAAATGCAAATCCATCAGTGATTGGGAGGAGCACAACTGTTTTTTTTTTTTTTTGTTTGTTTGTTTGTTAGTTTGTTTTTTCTAAATCTGCATAAAATATAAAAAGTATATAAAGCATGGTCGCCTTTCCGCCTCATGATAAGAAGGGCAGAGTGTTCCTGGTTTTGAGTGCTGAACTGAGTGACAGCTTTTCTTTGTGGCGTTTGTATGTTTCCAGGGCACTTGCATGGGTTTCCTTTGGGTACTCTGGTTTTCTCTCAAAGTCCAAAGACATGCAAATTGGGCTAATTAGCTTGTCCAATTGTTATTCAGCATGCTTGTTAATGGTTGCATGTGTTGTATCCTTGCAATGGACTGTACCCTGCCTTTGCCCAATTTCAGGCTTAGTAGGGATAATCGGTTTGGCACATGAATGAATAATTCTAAATAGATAAATAGGGTGGTAGTGGCTTAATGGTTAAGGCGATGGGTTACTAATCCGAAGGTTAGAAGTTCAATCTCCACTGTTGGGCCCTTGAGCAAAGCCCTTAACTCTTAATTGCTCAGTTGTATAAAAAGGATAATTGTGAGATGATCTGGATAAGAGCATTTGCTAAATACTATAAATGTGCATAATGACTAAATTTCTAACTTGCATGTATGCACTGGGCATGTATTTTTCTTTTGTTTGTAACAAAGGTTCACCTATGAGCAGGCAAGCTAATTACATATCATGAGAAAAATAAAAGAAGTCTCAAAACTTTCTAGGGATCAAGAGTTCAGATTCTAATGATGCCTCAGACATCCTTGACCAGGAACCAAATATTGCACAAAAGTGTCCATGCGTATGTGGTGGGTGGGATGGTGCACTCCGTCTCCCATGTCAATCAGTAAAGCTTGCAGGTCCATCAGACTGAGAGGTTCTGTATAGGCTTTTGTATTCCTGGTCACAGACCCAAGCAGTTCCTCAAATATTCCCTAAACCAACTGACAGATAATCTTTTCAGCAGGTGTTTGCTCCTATGAAAGTATCCATCCAATGAAATGGGATTGAAGGGGTTCTGTAGGGGACTAGCCATCTGTATTTAGTGCTCAAGCCACCTCAACTGCTTCAAAAGTTGGCCATTTAGTTCTAAAGGCTTGCCCCATGCCATTTAAGTGGATCAGGCAAAAAAAGACTATATAGAGTAATGTCAAAGGAAATGTAATATCTTGTAATTAATGTAAAGTTGCTACAAGCTTCCCTTTGCATTCTTCATTCCTCCCACTCCGTTAATTCCTCTGTCTCATTCCTCCCTGGAATTAATCATGTAGTTCTCTTAGCCTCTTCCTCTTTCTCCTGTGTCTGGTATCTATTTTTATGCTGGGGTTACACCACAGAGGACACTGGGATAGCATAAAGCTGTGTTAAAGTGTTCCAAATTAAATGTGCCCTGCAGTATTGCCATCCAAATATCTAGATTAATTGAGACTAGGCTTCCGCAAAGCCTAATTATACAGATTGTATGCACCACTTATAGGTCACAGGCCAGATTATATGCACATTATAAAGCACATGGCTAGGTTACAATGTCAGTATTTCCTGAGTCACTGCACTTGTAGGTTGTTGACATGCATTGGGTCCCAATCCGGTCCTCAGGCACTCCGCTGAGCTCCAATCTCTGACATATCTGAGCCAACTGGTCAGTTAGAGCATTTAATTACCTGGCTCAAGTGTGTATGGAAATGGATTAGAAGAAAAATCAGGACCAGAACAGGATCTCCAGAGAGCAGATGGGAAAAAATAAATAAATAAAAATAAGAGACATCATAAGATGCCAGTTGTCAGATGCTATTTGGAATTGAATTAAAGTGCAGTTGATTACATGGTGAGTTTTTCTTGTACTTTATGAGCAGATTTGGAAAAATATTTTTTTTCCAAATACAAATCCAAAGAGGAAAAATCTGTATTTTACTGCAAGTGAGTTGTACACATCAGGCTCATTATGATTTTTCTTGTATTCCCAACTCACATGTTTGTCTGCTTGCTTGTTTGTTTCTACCCAGACTGACCCAGATGTCAGTGGTGGCCCAGTGGTAGGGAACTGGATTACTGATCCCAAGGTTGGCGGTTCAAGCCCCACTATCAGTAGGTTGTCAGTGCTGCCCCCTCCCTACCCCAGTCTGTGAAAGAACCATTGCTGACTTTCATTAAGTCAGACATCAGTGTGTTTCTGCCCTGTAATGGCTTGGTGAACTCTCCATGGTGTACTTTTCCCTTGCACAAAGTTGGCTGAGATGAGTGTTGACCTCCCTACGATCCTAATTAGGATTAAGCGGTTCAGAATATTAATGAATGACCCAAATGTAGGGATCAGCGTACAGCGGAGTAGTTGATCCTTTTGACCTTCATGGGATTTGAGCTTATAACCCTCTAGTCATTTAACCTTTAAGGTTCAGGCGAAGGACAAATCTCTTTCACAGTCTGACCAGTATTGGCAGACGGTCTCTTCAAGAGCAACTTACAATTATCACTTTTGTACAGCTGAGAAATTGAGGATCAAGAGCCCAACGGTGTTGATAGTGTGGATTGAACAGCTACCTTCAGATCAGTAACCCATCACCTTAAACACCAAGCCACCACAACCCAACATAATATATGTTTTTACATTGCCCGAACCAACTGATCCGATTCTTTTTCATCCAGAGGAATAGTAGCTACAGTCAGTGGTATTCCTGGTTTTATAGTATTAATCATGCATAGCCGCTCCAGATACAATTTAAAGAAAATTTATTTTTTCAAGCAATATGCATTTAATTTCTTTTTAAACCAACCATAATGATAGGCATGTAGATTGACAGGACTAGGAGGAGGGTCCTCACCAAGCTTTTGGTGGAACTCCATGAATGTGATCTGGAACCATTTTGTGTCACAACCGGGGTTGACCACTGGCCTGATGAATGGTAGGGTCCATTACAGTGCAAGTCTGCCCTTAGGTATGTGATGGAAAGTAAAAGAACCACACCTTTCAGGAGAAAAGCTTAACAAACCAGCTTGAAGCACTTGTAATATGCATCATGTGACATGTACACCGCAAAAAAAAAAAAAAAAATCTGTGAACTTTGGAAAACGTTTGTAGAAAATTGTTTAAGAAAATCATCTGTATGATGAAAAATGAGATCATAGACCCTTGTTGTCTATGATGGTCATGCGAGCTTGTTTATTGTGTAACCCCCACTTCTCGCCCAGTGTCGGCTCAGATAGGCTCCAGCCTCTCTGTGGCCCAAATAGAATCAATTGGCTCAGCAAATGAGTGCCAAAGTCTATTAGTAATTCTTGGTATCAGGTCCAGTTCTTTGGTCTTCTGTATAATGTTCTGCAGCACCCAAATGGTTGAGTTCTGCCAGATGACTTTACTTCACTTTTTGCATCATCTCATGTACTCACAACCATTCCTTTATTCATTCATCCATTCTCTATGCTTTTTAATCCTAATTAGGGTCACGGAGAGGCTAACACACATTGCAGCTGACTCTGGGTCAAGGCGGGGTACACCCTGAACAGCTCCTCAGAACTTTGCAGGGCTAACATACTTGATACTATTCACACTCACTCTCACACCTAGGGACATTTTGGAACAGCCAGTTAGCCTACTGTGCATGGTTTGGATTGGGGCACGAACCTGAAGTACCCGGAAGAAAGAAAATATTTTATATGTGAATGGAGCTACACAGCTTTCAAATCTATCTCACCCAAACCTACATCAGTCCCTGTTGTTGTCATTCATTTCTCATTCATTCATTTTCTGTAACCACTTAATCCTAATTAGGGTCGGGGGGGGGCTGGTGCCCATCCCAGCCAACTACTGACAAGGGCAGCGTATACCCTGGATGGCTCACCAGGCCATCGCAGGGCAGAAAGTCACTGATTGACAATGTAGCCTACTTTTGTCGAAAGTCAGTAATGGTTCTTTTACATGAACCTCTCACCATAGGCGTAGTGGAGCTGGTGGTATAGTGGGGCTGGTGGTGTAGTGGTTAGAATGCTGTGCTCATGATTGGGAGGTTGTGTGTTTAAATCCCAGTTAGACCCCCACTGTACTAAGACCCCTGGGCAAGCTCTTAACCACAAGTGTGCCTCTGTTCACCCAGCAGTATAAATGGGTACCAGTAAAAATATACTGGGATGGTAACCTGCGATGGACTGGCGTCCCATCCAGGAGGAACTGAACTCCTGGTTGCTTCACGCTACGGAAACCGGGAATAAGCACCGGCTTGATGAGCCACGAGGCTCGGGTGTAAAAAGCCCAACAGGCATTTTACTTTACTCTCACCATAGACAGTGAGAGACGTGGCCAGCCTTTGATAACCCAGTTATCTACACTGGGGGAACAGCGACAACCGGTTGATAGTGGGGTTTGAACCCCCAACTTTAGGATCAGTGATCCAGCACCTTCACCACCAGGCTACCCCCAACCCCCCAAATTGAAGCTGCACTAAATTCCTACAAAAATAATAAAAAATGAAAAAAATAAAAGATCACAAGTTGTTTGGAAAAGGGGTTTCACAAAGATCTGACTACAAATGTATTCTTGCAAGCTGATGAAGCAAGATATTCACACAAATGGCAATTTTTTTGTCCTTCCATCTGTAGCAAATGTTAAGTCTGCTAAGTGAAATTAAATTACCAGAAGGGAAATTTGGGAGCAGGCACATAATCTGTATGCTTGGACCTGAGGAAACTCTAACAAATCACTCTTTTAAATGAATTGCTTGAATGGACACTGGGATGAGTTTGGCCTCCTGAGAAACATGGCACACAAGCTGAGAATAAATAAAGCTGCTTGGAATAGCAATCGTCCATGAAATTACATTATCCATCATGACCTCGGTGTCCTCGTGTCGGCTCTTGTAGCATTTGGTGTTCCGGCGTATCCTCACACTACAAACCAAACAATTACACCACCCCATCTTCAAAGCGACACCCAATTAGGATCAGACTTCTGCTTTGAATTGAATATGGCCATGTTAAATTCCCACATGCTTTCAGCATTCGTGTGTTTACGTTTGATTTTCTCTCTCTTCACTATACACATAGTTGAAAACAATCCATTTCAAGTGCTGATGAATGAACGACCTCCAGCTTTTTCAATTTATGTAATCTTTTAGTCTTTATCTTTAGCTTTGCCTTAGAGTCATGAAAGTTATATGAGTTTTCTATTATTTTAATGACAATAAGCTTAATGCATAAACAAATAAAGGGACACTTATACCGTGCAATGTACCTTCACAATGCCGTTCAGAACAGATAATGGAACAAATAGGCTCTACCTAGGTACGGGGTTGAATTACCCATGTGTTTGACTAATGATATGTTCTATAGTATATTAACAGGAGAAAATAAAATAAAATCTTACCTTTCTTAAGGATTTAGAAGATGACAGGAATTTGACCTTTCAGGGTCACTCAAGGTCAAAGGTGACTGATTAATTGGACATTCCAGAACTAGTTTTATATTGGTGTTCCACAGTTTTATATACCGTATACGACGTGATAAGTGCCCAGGGCGCTTAAAAAATTGGTGTGGGCGGGCGCTTATTAAAGTGTTACCAGCTGAGTGGAACTGGAAATGCTTATTATCATGGAGGTGGAAAACATGAATAATAACAGAACAATAAAGGAGTTTTACTGGTATTTGTGTTATTCATTTTGGGTATCAACCAAACTACTTACATGAAAGATGAAAATAACCGGAAAACAGCATAATTAAAAAAAAAAAAAAAAAAGACTTTTCCTTCCCTTACTTTTCCCTCCCGGTGCTTTTCCTTTAAACATTCCCTTTAAACGTTTACATTAAACATTTTCCCAAGTAAAATGAGCCAATCAATACGAATGTCATCTTTAGCACATGGTAAGTTGAACCAATCAATACGAACATAAACAAAAGCACATGGCCAATGTATGAAGTTAGTGAGCAGGAGAATCGGGTGAAAAAAACTTATCACTTTCTGATAGGTCCATATCTGGCTCACCTCTCCATTCATTCAGAACATCTAATCATCAGAACATCTATCAGTTTCTAATGGTTCATCGGTTGTTGGAAATTTCCAAGAGAACACAGCAAAATATGTTCCTTTTTTTTTTTTTTTTAAAGTAGAGTGGAACAAGCAAATGTGTTAATACTGATGAACATTCTAGACATTCCCCAATGGCAGGGGGTCTTGAAATACCGTGTAAACTTACTTTTACAGGCAGTGAACGCCTCATTTTACCGTTACAGATACTGAACAAATAAAATTGGTAAGTTTGATCTCCCATTTTGCTCCCAGTACACATGGGCGGTTATTAGACATAAGATAAAAAACACTGGCACTTAGTGGAACAGGGCGCTTATTATCGAATATGGTATACTATGTGTGTGTGTATATATATATATATATATATATATATGTGTGTGTGTGTGTATATATATATATATATATATATATATATATATATATATATATATATATATATATATATATATATATATATATATATATATATATATATATATATATATATAACACACGTGTGTCAAAGTTCTAAAGACTTAAAAACATGTGACCTTGATTTTTCTCTTGCAAGGTCACTTAAGAACGAAAAGGATTCTGCAATTTAAAAATGTGCATATGATTTTCTTATCTGTCTCTCTTCACATTTATGGGTCATCATTTTTCATTTTCTGTAACCACTGACTTCTAATTAGCGTCACGGGAAGGCTGGCACCCATCTCAGCTGACTCCAGAGTACTTCCCTGGACAGCTTGCCAGGCCACCACAGGCCATCACACACTGACGGCTATGCAGCTACTGTTGGCTAAAGTCAGCAATGGTTCTTTTACATGAACCTCACACCATAGACAGTGAAAGACATGGTCGGCCTTTGATAACCCAGTTAGTGTACTGGGGGGACAGCAGTGACAACCCATTGAGAGTGCAGCTTGAACTTCCAATCTTAGGATCAGTGATCCAGCTCCTTTACCACCAGACCATCACTGCCCTACCTTGAAATTCTAAAAATCAAATCATCTATGAGACTCCTGTAGGATAGAATCCCCTGATGATATTGAAAATCTGTGCATGGATGTGATCAGGCTTTTCTTGACCACCAAACACTGTCTCTAGCTCTTGCAGAGGCAGGCCCTGCTATGATCTGGCGAGCTGTCCAGGGAAAATACTGCCTTCGCCCAGAGTAGGCTGACATGAGTGTCAGTTTCTTCACGACCCTAAATGGGATTAAGTGTTTTCAAAAATAAATGAATGGATGCCGTAGAGGTATGACAGGACAACTGACAGGAAAAGAAGGGATGAGCTGCACGGTAGTCTAACCCGAAAAAAATTAAACTAAATTAAATTTAATTTAAAAAAATAAAATAAAATAAACAAACAAATAATTAAATAAAATCCTGAAAAACTGAGATATGGCCATGGTTCATTCTGATCTACTGTAAATACAATTTCCCTTCATCTTCCTTATGACCTTCAATTATGTCCTGAGCATCGACCCTGATTTTTTTTTTTTTTTTTGTAATTGCAAAAACAATCACACCATTTTTCAAAACAGCCGAATCTAAACAGCTTCTGTTGGATAGACTACTCTGGGGTTCTTCATTCATTCATTCATTCATTCATTCATTCATTCATTTTCTGAAATTCCTAATTCTAATTAGGGTTGCGGGGAGGCTCATGCCCATCTCAGCAAACCCTGTTGTCAGAGTACACCTTGGACAGCTTGCCAGGCCATCGTCAGGCAGAAATATGCTGGCGGCTATGCGGCCTGCTCTTGAAGAAAGTTAGCAGTAACTATTTTATAGCCTTTCACCACAGACAAGTGGGAGACATGGCTGGCCGTTTAGCTATGCTGGCTGGACAGCAGTAATAACCCGGTGATAGTGGGGCTTGGACCCCGACATTTGGATCAGTTATCCATCACTCTACCACCGGGCCACCACTGCCCACCGCTCTGGTTCTTAGCCCTTCTATTATACTTTATATGGCCCAGGCTGTGTTCTATATAGTTAAACAAACTGTTTTTATATAAATGCTGAATCTGTTACATGGGGCAATGCTGGCTCAGTGATTAAGGCTCTGAGTTATTCACCTGAACCACCATGCTCCCATAGTCGGGCCCTTGAGCAAGGTCCTTAACCCTCTCTTGCTAAATTAAAAACACAATATCACAAGAGCTGCATGCCCAGCAGTCCAACATACAGGCATCAAACTTGGCCTTGTTTACCGCCCCAGTGTGTCCACAAAAGATGGTTTGAGGTTGCCGAGGCTGGCGAAAGCCATGCGTCAGCTCTTGGAGTACCAGGTGGCCTGCGGGAAGCTCATGATGTAAATATCAGTGTTTGTCATACGGTATTGATAAATATTCTATCATAGCAGAACCGATAAGAGCTGAATCTGGAAACCAACAGGTTAATTAATTAATGATTATGTCCTCATTAGACTCCACAAACGTTTGACCCCAGACGTAAATAAAACAAACCATAGGTAAACTAGCTATTCATTCCCAAATCATCTTAATAGTCTTCCGCCTGAAGGAGCACTTAGTCTTTGCCCTTTCTCTACTGTGACTCTGTGTGTGTGTGTGTGTGTGTGTGTGTGTGTGTGTGTGTGTGTGTGTGTGTGTGTGTGTGTGTGTGTGTGTGTGTGTGTGGGTGGGTCTTTCTTGCGCCGTCTCTCTCTTTGACAGCTTCACAAGTAGCATGCGGGTCACGCGCTGTATTTAAACCAAGCCCAGCATACATTAACTCCTACATTAAACAGAAGGCCTGTCACAGGATTGCAATGCTGTTTGAAGCTTCCTCTCCCACTCTGTCCCTGAGTTTGTGTCTTGCCCGAGTATGTCGACCTCATGCTACCATCACCTGTCAATCAAACCGATCCTCTCTGCATGGAGAAAAGGGAAACCGGAGATTGTAGTTAAGTAAAACACACAAGGAAGCAGCTTGTGCCAGAGACCTCCCCTGACAGCAAGAAGAGGAAAGACAGATCGCAGGTGTGTTTGATCTGTACTTTAAGGATTTCGGGGTCACTGCAGTAATTATGGTGTGTTTGGTAAATACTAAATACAGGCATACCACGGCTTACGTCGTTAATTGGTTCCAGGAGTGATGACATAACTCGAATTAGGCTAGTACAAATTTATTTGTATTTTATATATATATATATATATATATATATATATATATATATATATATATATATATATATATATATATATATATATATACAGTAAAACCTCCGCTGATGAACGCTTAAGCTCACGAACTTTTCGCCTCAAGAACATTAAATTTGCGAGCATATAGTCTCTGCTGACGAACTAGTTTTCGGCGGACGAACCAAACCACGTGGTCGAACAGGCCACGAGAAGCTGACGCACGCTCACGGCGTCCCAGTTCGTCACCCCCTTTCTTTGAGTGCGGACGTGTGACTCTCCTTCCAAACAGTAAGTCCCTCCCTCCCTCCCCCTCCCACTCCATTCCATCAAGCCATCAACTACCATCACAAAGGTAAATAAAACGACTTTATTATACAGTACAGTTTATTTCTTTAATTACAATACAATAGCACATTTATTATACATAAAATAAGGTATATTTTTGTGTAGTTTTAAGGCTTATTTAGCAGAAAATTATGTTTTATGGGGACCTGGGAACGGATTATTCTCATTTTAATGGTTTCTTATGGGAAATAAATGTTCGGAAGACGAACTTTTCGCCTCACACACACTTTCTGGGAACCAATTATGTTCGTGAGCAGAGGTATCACTGTGTATATATATATATATATGTATATATATATATATATATATATATATATATATATACATGTGTATATATATGTGTGTATATATATATATATATATATATATAATGTGTGTGTGTGTGTGTGTGTGTGTGTATATATGTGTATATATATATATATATATATATATATATATATATATATATATATATTAAGGATCCATCCCTGCTCCGTGCTTCAATTCATGCGGCTTCAGTGCAGTGTGCTATTTTTTTTTAAATATTCATCAAAATAAAAAAATAAGGAAATTAAAGAAGAATAGAGGAAAGTTAAAGAAAATGCCACAAAAACAAGGCCTTTTATGCAAACCCCCAACAGACAAAAACAAAAAACTAACCCCACCCCCCCATTAAAACTACTTACATTTTTATGTGAGGTGCGCAGCTGTGTGTTTGCACGCGGGTCTGTATGTGTGTGTATGAACGCTTGCAGCCATTGGCTAAATTTGAATCACGCTCTAATACTGTCGTGATGATGCATATGTATAATTTGCTGGAGCTGCCGCTAATTCAGTGCGTCTCAAATAGGGGGGTGCGATTATGATTATAATTGCATAAGCTTTATTTTTTATTATTATTACTATTTTTCCATATATTTTAAAAACTGACGTTCAATCGAAAGTGACTTAACTTGAAACAATTTAAGTCGAGGTACAGCTGTACAAATATAAAATGAAAAAGATGAAACATATATCTGAGATCAATCATTTCAGGGTTTTTTTTTACTCGCTTTTAATGGGATTTGTAAGCTGTGCTTCCTGGTGCTCACGGCGAGCCCTTGCTCTCTCCGGATCAGCTCCTTTTAATTATCACACACAGCTGTACATCATTAGCCATAAGGCTGAGGATTATAAAGGAGACTTGATTGGAAGACACCAGTGCACTCGCCATGCTGTCAAGTTCCCTTTGCTTTGTCCACCTTTTTAGTTTTATAGAGCTGAAGGATGTTTTCAGCAGGACGGGTCAATTCGTGTTTGTGTTTTGTTGTTTTTTTCCCTCTGACTGTCTGGAAGCAACTTCTTGTCTGCATCATTTATGAGAGGAATTTCAATAAAGCCGTTCTCAATGAATGGGATCAATAAAGTAATCTGAATCTGAAGGTGAACTCTTTACGATGCCCAATTAACCACACAGGAATGTTTTGATTGCATTTTGATAGTCACTCATGCATTGACGTAGGCACAAAAATTGATCTAAATTCCAAAGAATCTCTTTGGCTATGGGGTTACCACAATAGAGACGTGATTGGACATTCCTGGCCGTCGCTTTTCACCCTTTAAACTGTTTTTAAATGTTTCTTGCAGCATTGTATTTTGGTCGTCTGCTTCATGAGCTCATCCCAAAATATTTCAAAAGTATGAAATTTCTGTGAATATTGCTGTTACATAAGTTGCCCCGTCAAACCAGCAAAGCATGACAGACCACAACATAAACTATATACAATTTAATAATATGAACAAAATAAGACAAAATAATAACTTACATCTTAGAGCTAAACAACATACAAATTAAACAAAGGGTCCCATAGTCACCAAGCACCTGCAGCAGGGAAAATTTAGAGACAGCGCGCGTGCTGGCGAGGAAAGGCTTGGAATACCGCGTGTCAGAAGAAGCAAATGATGAACATCCTCGCGTGGGCTGTGGGTGAACGTGGATGATGGACTTTGGAGATGAAGTACCGAATGACGACACTTGAGTGTCGGGCGTTCCATGATCCGTCTTGGATGAGATTATCCGCTGCAATGAGTTGTGCGCGAAGAGACCCGAAGAGACTCTTTAGGTGATCTGTGTCAGCTGAAGCGACCCAAAGAGACTGGAGCCAATCGGCAACAGGTCCTTAATATAGATTCCCTAAAGTTTGGGAAAATTCCACATCACCTGACCCGCAACCAGACCCGCCACCACAATTAGGTCTATTCTGGAAGTTTCCCTAATGGAAAATTCCAGACCCAATTAGACCTTCTTTTTCTTCTTCTTTTCCTTTCGGCCTTTCCCTTCAGGGGTCGCCACAGCGAATCAGCTGCCTCCATCTCACCCTATCCTTTGCATCTTCTTCTCTGACACCAACGACCTTCATGTCCTCCTTCACCACATCCATGAATCGTCTCTTTGGTCTTCCTCTAGGCCTTCTGCCTGGTAGTTCCAGCCTCAGCATCCTACTACCAATATACTCACTATCCCTCCTCTGTACATGTCCAAACGAGGGGGGGGCACAAACCAGTGTCTCTCCCTCACGCCGGTCCCAAGCCCGGATAAACGCAGAGGGTTGCGTCAGGAAGGGCATCCGGCGTAAAACAAATGCCAAATAAACTATGCGAATCACAATTAGACCATGCAGGCAAAAAAAAAAAAAAAAAAAAAAAAAAAAAAAACAGTGACCCAAAAACAGCTGAGTAATACCATGGGTCTCTCTTTACAGCACACTAACTCAACATTTATACATCCATTATTTTTATATTTACATATATTTACATGCCCATAACAGTCGGAAAATGAGGCTCTGATGCGAAGTAATCTCATACAGTCGGGGTTAACAAATTTTTCTTTTTTTTTTTTTTTGTTTGCAAGGATTGGAGGCTGAAGACGTCCACAAAAGTCTGAAGACTTCCACAAAATTGAGACTTGTATCTATCCACTATATATATATATATATATATATATATATATATATATATATATATATATATATATATATATATATATATATATATATATATATATATATATATATATATATAAAATCTGTGTTTTATTAACATTTTTTTCACTCTAATAATAAGCTAATAAGTGTGACTGGTTTGTGAACAAAATCAGCAAAATGCCACTGATATCAGTACTGAAACTAGTACAACAGGAGAGTCAAGGTTTTTTTCACCAAACATCCACAAATCCATCCCAAATTACTCACAAATCACTTGGAAATTGACATGCAGCTTTCTCACAACTTTTGTGCAATATAGGTATTCATTCATTCGTTAATATTCTGTCACCACTTCTATCCTAATTAGGGTCGCGGGGAGGCTGGCGCCCATCTCAGCCAACTCAGTGCGAGGGCAGAGTACACCCTGGACAGCTCACCAGGCCATTGCAGGGAGGAAAGACACTGACGGCTATGTAAACTACACTTGTCAATAGTCAGCAATGGTTCTTTTACATCAACCTCACACCAGTGAGACAGTGAGAGACATGGCTGGCCTTTGATAACCCAGTCAGTGCACTGGAGGGGGGCGGGGGGCACTCAGTGACAAAACATAGTTTTTCTCCTCCTAGTGTGATAACTACATAATAATGGACCAAATTCTGAAAAAAAAAATATTGTATCTCTGCTCAAACACATCCAGTTTGATTGAATTTCTGTGTTTTCAGTATCAGAAGCTTTGACATCAGTTTCATGCAGATCTCACCCAGATTGTACATTGTGCAGCAATTCAGATGAAACATGGAGAATTCTTTGTGTTTTTATTTGTTTGTTTGTTTGTTTGTTTGTTTGTGTCAAGCAAGTGATGCAGTGCTCTTATTTTTATGACATGGTGAAAGTTTGCAGTTTCTGCTCCTGGCAACTTGAGTTCTTGTTAATGTGTATTTGGGGTTTTTGTTTGTTTGTTTGGTTGGTTGGTTGGTTGGTTGGTTGGTTGGTTGGTTGGTTGGTTGGTTGGTTGGTTGGTTGGTTGTTTGTTTGTTTGTTTTGCCTCCTTCAACTCACCACTTATTTATTTTTTGACACACTGGAAAAAAAAAATCCCTACCCTGACAAATTAGTCATCATTCAGTAACCCATTCCATACCCATGATGCATTGCGGCACTTTTTTGTCTCTGTTACCATTCACGTTTTTACCAAAGAGGGCCGCAAAAGCCGCTTGACCTCCATAATATACCCCAAATAAGCACAGAGAACATGCAAACTTCAGACCTGCCAACCACCGCTAACCAGCACCTTCTTGCTATGAGCTGAGGGTGTGTACCAGGTGACAGTGTGTACTAGGTGAGAGTGTGTACTGCTACCCTACCCTTGCCTCATTTATTTACCAGCCTAATATAATTAGCATATTAATTTTATATAGCTTAATGTACATCACTGAATGTGCTTGGATCCCATTTATCAACATGTGCATGCGAGTATCAGTAAAATTAGCAATTTGTCGGGATTTTGGCGTGCAGTGCCATCCAGTTTTGGCCTACAGGATTGTTTACCCACAAGCAGGCCAAAAGATTGATGAGCCATGATGAGTCGGTGTGAAAACACCTGCAGTTCATTTATTGTCAATTCAACCACTCTGGATATACATAGGCTACTTATATGCACTAATATTATTTCTAAAGGAATTTGTGCCACGCCCTCATCCTGAGTCGGTTGAGATGGGTTCCAACCTCCTCACAACCCGAATCAGGATTACACAGCTAAGAAAATGATTGACTGAATGAATATTTCTATTTTCATACAATTTGAAGCTTGTAAAATGAGAAAAAAGGTGGCACGTCTGCCTCACAGCAAGAAGGTCCTGGGATCGATTCCCAGCTCGGGCGTTTCTGTATTGAGTTTGCATGCTCTCCCCTTGATTGCTGGGTTTCCTCCGAGTACTCGAGTTTCCTCCGACAGACCAAAAGTATGCACAGTGGGTTAATTGGCTGTTCCAAATCACCCCGAAGTGTGAGAGTGAATGGTTGTGTGGAGTGTTGGCCCTGCGATGGCCTGGCTAGCTGTACAATGTGTACCCCACCCTCACCCAGAGTTGGCTGAGATGGGAGCCAACCTCCCTGTGACCCTAATTAGGATTACGCGATTCAGGAAATGAATGAAGCAATAAAATGAATGTACACTGAAGCCAAAAAAGAGTGACAGAGCATCTCAGTTTCACTTAACAGAGATCTCCATTTCAGTGCTGTTTTCTCCATAGTGGTCCTAAAGGAGATAGATTGTCTCAAAAGTACGATAAAACAGATAAACCAGTAAATGGCAGCCACAGAGAAAATGATCACAGCTCAATTCCAACCTCCCTGAAGTTAGTCGACTTCTCCCCGGTGGTCTACACACATCCGCTTTTGATCCACAAGAGAATCGAGGGGGTGATAACAACCCCCGGCTCAGAGTATTTTGCAGCCATCAGCTTCAAGAAACACAACATTAACTGGAAAATGATCTCCAATGCCTCGCCAATTCATGGGGAAGGAATCGGAGATATTCCCAGGCGCAGGATGCTGATAACCCTTACACCTCCTCCAAACAGGAGGAACCTATTTTACTGAGTTCAGCTGATGTCTATTGGGTCATATGAAATTTTAAAGAGAGTTTTGGTTGGAGAAAAAACAGACAGGAAGAAGCCAGGGCGTATTTAATACTGCGGGGAATTTGACATCAGATTCAAAATACAGTCATACCTCACCTTATGAAAGACCCAACTAACAACAAAATCCAAGTTACGAAATGCATTTACCTAAAATTTCTGTCTCTGGATACGAAAAAAATTCGCATTACGAAACGCGACATCTCAAAAATTCAAACAATGCATGCTCGGCTTTGCAGCCGCCCGAATACCCCAAAACGTAAATACACTTGTAACATCCTGTATTTTGATTTGAAATTGGCGAGATAGAGTTGCTCTTCCATTGGCTATCTCCCAACACCCCGCCCGGCTGGCCTCCCATTGGCTAGGAAGGAGCTGCATCTCAATGATTCCCATGATGCTTTTCATGTGCCTTCGACCCATTGTTCATCACAGAGTTCTAAAACACGTAAAGGACAGAGTTACTGTTGTTTCATGAGTTTTTCGAGTGTTCTCATTGCAACTTTATTCTTCGTTATTTATTATGGGCACCAAGAAAGTGACTCCCAGTGCGAGTGAAAAGAAGTGGGGTCGTGGCATGTGGTTGAGTGATATCGCAAAGGAATATGGCTGAAACCTGTCTACCCTGGGTGCAATATTGAAGCAGAAGGAGGCCTTAAAAGGTATACTTTTATAAATTTAAAGGGTTTAGGGGGCAGTATTGGGGGCCTTGGAACGAATCAGGCCTTTTACATGTAAAATGCTATTCAACTTACAAAAAAACTCAGGTTACAAAACCACTTCTGGAATGGATTAATTTAGTAAGGTGAGGTATGACTGTATGAAAAACAGAATTATTTGTGGTGATACTTTGCCCACACGAGAAGACAGAGTCTTCATTCATTCATTTATTCTTTAAGTGAAGGTGGAGTACACCCTGAACAGCTCATCAGATCATTGCAGGGCAGCAAATACACACACACACACAAACACACACACACACACACACACACACACACACAACTAGGGGCAATTTGGAGCAGTCAATTAACCTACTGTGCATGTTTTTGTACTGTGGAGAAAACTGGAGTACCTGCAGGAAACCCATGCAAGCACAGGGAGAAACTCCACACAGAAATGCCCCGAGTCTAGGAATCGAAATCGGGCTCTTACTGCTGTGAGGCAAACATACTAACCCTTGGGCCACCTTGCTTCCAGAAATAGAAATATTAGTACTGTATTGATACTTCCCCAGTTATCATGTCTGCCTGACAGCAAGAAGGTTCTGGGTTCGATTCCCAGTTCGGCCGTTTCTGTGTGGAATTTGTATGTTCTCCCCATGCTTGTGTGGGTTTCCTCTGGGGACTCCGTTTTTTTTTCCCTACAGGAGAAAAGTGTCCGGTGTGATGTGTGATAGGAGAGTATCGGCAAGAATGAAAGGAAAAGTGTACAAGACGGTGATGAGGCCAGCAATGTTGTATGGTTTAGAGACAGTGGCCTGGGGAAAAGACAGGAGTCAGAGTTGGAGGTAGCAGAGATGAAAATGTTGAGGTTCTCTTTGGGAGTAACGAGGATGGATAGGATCAGAAATGAGTACATCAGAGGGACAGCACATGTTAGATGTTTTGGAGACAAAGTCAGAGAGGCTAGATTGAGATGGTTTGGACATGTACAGAAGAGGGATAGTGCGTATATTGGTAGTAGGATGCTGAGGTTGGAACTACCAGGCAAAAGGCCCAGAGGAAGACCAAAGAGAAGATTTATGGATGTGGTGAAGGCGGACATGAAGGTCGTTGGAGTAAGAGTCGAAGATGCAGAGGATAGGGAGAGATGGAGGCAGATCATTTGCTGTGGCGACCCCTGAAGGGAACAGCCGAAAGGAAAAGAAGAGAAGAAGAAGAAAGAAGAAGTCCAAAAAGTTGCAAAGTGGGTTAATGGGTTGCTCCAAATCACCCCTAGGTCTGAATAGTTGTGTGAGTTTTGGCCCTGTGATGGCCTGAAGAGCTGTCCAGGGTGTACCCCGCCCTCACCCAGAGTCAGCTGAGATGGGCACCAGCCTCCCTGCAACCTTAATTAGGATTAAGTGCTTCAGAAAATGAATGAATAAATGGACACTTCCCCAGAGGGATATAATTGAACCTGCTGTAATCAAAATGTTTTGAAAGCGCGCACGTGCACGCACACACACACACACATACATACACACACACACACACACACACACACACACACACACACACACACACACACACACACACACACACACACACACACAAACACACACAACAAATAAATGAAAAAAAAAAAAATTGCACACATGAGAAGACCAAACAAAAACAGATGGCTTTACGGTTCAGATGATCATTCCCATCAATAGCGTGCTGTGAGGCGAACAGAACGGTGGCACTTTTTCACACCGAAAACCGCCGTCGTTTTTATCGCCGCCAGTAAATCCTAAGTCATTGGTTGTGTGTGCTTTTGAAAAGCGGCATCATTTCCCCTACTTTTAACTCACGGAACCCGGGAGCCAAAACGATCGCTATTAACTACTTCCAAAGCTGCCCAGAGAAATTCATTAATGCTTGGTTGAAATAGTTTTTCAGGGGGTTATCTGTATCCTTTCTAAGAGGCAAAGACTGAAAACACCCTGAAAATCAGAACTCTTTCCTATTCCACCAAACTCGTTCATGCTCACTTGGCTTTGCTCTTTTAGAGAGGAAACGAAAATACAGACAGGTGCCTGAGCAGACCGGTCACTCAGAAAGAGCCTGAAATGGCCCAAAATATATCCAAGGGAAGCCCACAACCACCTGGGGTCAATCCATCAGTTGATTCGGTGAAGGCGGGGTACACCCTGAACAACTCGCCACGCCATCCAAAAATCAGCCCACCATGCATATTTCTGGACTGTAGGAGGAAACCCATTAAGGAAGAATATGCAAACTCCACACAGTAATGCTCTGAGTGCAAGAATCGAACCTGGGACCTTCGTGTTCATTTTAAAGTACAGTGGTACCTTGACTTGAGACTGTTTTTTATAATGAATTCTCCATGATATGAACTTTGATCCCACAAAAAATCTGCCCCATCCAACCAGCAAAATTTTGATTTATGAGCTCTGCTGGGGAAATGGCTTTTCTGGGCTGATTAGCCTCGTATTGTTCTGCGTATATTTCTCCGTGCTCCAAGAATGCCTTGTGCAGAGCTTCTCATTTTTTTTTTTCTGTGATGCCCCTATAGGAAAAAAAAAACATTTCTCCCCCCAGTTCCCAGCACGTGACTATAAATGGTGTTTACTGCACTTCATATCGTTTAGTTGGTGCTTTTTTTCCCTACACCATAGGGAACACAGAGTGCCACTGCCACCTACTGTAGAGGATGCAAAATTGCACTTAATGCTAGTACAGTATGGCAAAAAATCATGTTCCACAAGGTCATAGGCACACACACACACACCCTCCCCCCGACATCACACCCCCACTATTTGAGAATCACTCGCCTTGCAGGAGCTCACCACGAGCCGTTCCTTGCTCTCATTTGTATTTGCTCTCATATGCACAGAATTCTCCTCCTCCACCTTTTCTGTTATGCACCATCTCATGCCTGTCAACATGACATCTTCGTGCCTACGTGACATCTTTGCCAGAGATGATCGGTAGGATTAGTTGACTTATTGTTTATTCTTGTTTTATTATTATTTATTATTAATTATTATTAATGTTAATGTACATGTATTATTATGAAATATTCATTGTTTTTACATGTTTCTCTTTAATTTAGGTCAAATATATGTGTTTGTGTCAGGTTATATGAGTTTGGGAGAGGGTTGGAAGAGGTTAATTATTATAATTGTTATTATACAACAAACTCCATGTTTTACGCCAAGTGATTATTTATTATTTATCATCTCACTGAAGGGGAGTAAAGGGGTTTCTTGCAAAAGTATTCATGTTCTTTCAACTTTTCTGAAACAACAAAAAAAGGGCGGTATCAGAGTTAAAGGGCTGAATACAAATTCTCACCACTAATAATAATAATAATAATAATAATAATAATAATTATTATTATTATTATTATAATAATCATCATTCATTCATTTTCTGAACCGCTTATCCCTAATTAGGGTCACAGGAGACGCTGGCACCCATCCCAGACGACTCTAGGCGAGGGCAGCCTGCAATGGCCCGGTGAGCTGTTAAGAGTGCACTCTGCCCTCACCCAGAGTCGGCTGGGAGGGGCTCCAGCCTCCTTGCGACCCTCAGAAAATGAATGAAAATGAATGAATATAAATACTAAGCCGCTGTATATAATTAGCCCTAAACTTCACCAGGCATCAACAATCATACTGCGACTGACTTTTTAACAGCACACATTATCAAGGTCACAGTAAAGTTACTCGCCCTCATTTTTTTTTTTCTCATCAGAATTTTAATCTCCACATTTGTTATAAAAATTCACTTCTGAGAAACAGGCTTCACATCTTAGTATTCCGTTTATTTTTCCTCAAATCATCATCCTCTAAAACAGGGGTCCTCAACCTTTTTATCACTGCGGACCGATCAGCGTTTGACAATTTTACCATGGACCTGGGGGAAGGGGGAGGTTGTTATAGATCATTTATATTGTAAATATAATTTATTTATATAAAATATTATTATTATTATTATTATTATTATTATTATTATTATTATTATTATTATTATTAAGAAGAAGAAGAAGAGGAAGAAGAAGAAGAAGAAGAAGAAGAAGAAGAACTCCATGAATGTTGTTTTTCAACAGCTGAAATAAAGTTGGTTGGGAAGTAGAGCTTGAACTTTTCTGTAAAAAAAAAACAAACAAAAAAAAACACAGGCGATGGTGCACCAGCGAGGAGAATGAAGACTCAGGTTCAGTCTCACCCAAAATCCCCGCTATTGTTTGAAACATGTCCAACTCACCTCTGTTCCTTGTGGGTTACATTTCTGGTCTCAAATGACCGACATGTAACAGAGAGATAATTTTTCAAAATAAAAGATTTTTCAAAAATAAAGATCGTTCAGACCCAGATAATTAGATTTTTTTTTTTTAACAGAAATAATGAATTATTTCTTATGCGGACCAGTACCAATTGAGCCGTGGACCGGTGGTTGGGTACCCCTGCTCTAAAACCAATTCTACGGCCCATTATAATCTGGCAATCTGGACACTAAGAAGCGTAATGCGGACCTCCGCAGGACAGGGATAAAGCTTATTCCAGAGTTTTTAAAATCGGGAAAGGCCAAAAATAGAGGGGAAATTTTGCTTTAAAAGCATGTCTTGAACAAGACATAAATTATTTGCAACGTTATATGTAAAAATCAAGTAACTGCAGGCATTATTGCTGATCAAAACACTTAAAAATGTGAGATACCTTGATTTTTTTTTTTTTTCTTTCTGTATAAAATCCAAGCAATTTAAGCAAACAAACCTCAGGATACCAGCTTACTGACTGCGGTGTGTGCACATCAAAACATGTGATGTCATTTTTGGAAATTGCAGATCATGTGACAAATATGCAGCAGGAAGAGAGTCAAAAATGGTCACGTGAAAAAGGTGGTTATTTGAAACTGAGGTGAGACGTGATCGGGAAACAACAGAAAATGAATATTTATATTCCAGATCATTGGCAGAGGTGGGCGGGCACTACAGGAAGAGAGAAATCTTCAAACACATTCAGATTCAGCTGGATCTTTGCTCATATTCACCCCTCGCTATATTTCCAGACTGGAAGTTGCATGAGTAGTTCCCTCTGTTGTGTCACGATAGCCATCTAGCACGATAATGTTGTAGGGTACAGTAAGAAATTAACACTTGAGCTTTTCCGTGGTTGTGTGACATCACTGAATTGTGTGTACACAGACTTCTGCATGTTTACTTTATTTTTCTGAATTAAAATCAGTGGCGGATTTGGAAACTTGCCCTGCTAATTCGCTATTCTCAATTTTGGACCCCCTGAATTACGGGAGAGGGGCAGTAGTGGCCCGGCGGTAAGGTGCGATATATCCAATCCCAAGGCTAGGGGTTCAAGTTGTCACTACTGTCCCTCCAATGAAGCTAACTGGGTTACCAAAGGCCAGTCGCGAGAAGCTATAAAAGAACCATCGCTGAGTTTCATCAAGAAGAACAGCATAGCCGGCAGCGTGTTTCTGCCCTGTGATGACCTGGTCAGCTGTCCAGGGTGGACGCTGCCCTCGCCCAGAGTCAGCTAATTAGGAGTAAGCGGCTTTAAAAGTGAATGAATACATCTATCTCGTTTGGCCAATCGGTCAGATTGTGAGAGCTCCTTCCTTGCGCAGCCCTCTTTAGGTCACTCCAAAAAATGTTGACTTGGATTTAGGGCTTGGATCTGGCTGGATTCATCCAAAAACTTTAATCTTCTAATGATGAATGAATTCATTTGTTGGTTTGTCACTGTTAATGACTTCCAACACCTGAACTGATGCCCCTGTTTCAGCTGAAAAGCTGAAGCCTCAAATGTCAACCCCAAAAGAAATACTTGCGACCACACCCCAGACCATGATGTATACCATTACCATATGAATACCATAGAATGTGGAGGGTACTAGTTTACTCCCAAAACCCAGAGACATGAACACCACAATGAATATAAATATCAAGGCTGTTTTGAGTAGGTAAAGGCTGTTGGGTGGAAAAAGGTTGGGGGTTCAAGCCCCAGTACCACCAGCAAGCTGTCACTGCTGGGCCTGTAAACAAAGACCCTGAAGCCTCAATAAAAATACTATTTCTCCGAATACGGTAAAGGGACAGTCTGTTGGACTTTTACACCAGAGCGTAGTGGCTCATCAGGGCAAGAGCCCATCACTGAGTTCTGTGGGAAATGTGACACTACTAGGAGTTCAACTCCTCCTGGATGGGACGCTAATCAATAGCAGGTTTCCAGGTAGACGGCATGTCCCTGTTGCGTGAACAGATGAGCTTGGGGTTAATACTTACCCAAGGGTCTTATCACAGTGATGGTTTAACAGGGATTCGAACTTATGACTTCTTGATCATGAGCCCAGCACCCTAACCACTACACCACCAGCCACATTCTGGAAAAGAGTATCTGACAAATGCTGTGAATGTAAAAATGATGTCATACCAAAAATAATCTCTTAATTTAATTTTATGCAGCAGGCCCCGTCTGTAGAAGCCAAACCATCAACAAGCCACATGTCCCATCGACAGTTCCAGCTGAAAAAAAAAGCTGAAATCCCAAAGCACATTGCTGCCAACACCGTGCTTCTCTGTGGACATGGTGTTCTTTTCCTGATGTACAGTGCTGTTTCTTTCTTTCTTTCTTTCTTTTTTTTTTTTTTTTTGCTTTTGAGAGATGTGATGTGGAGCTTTTAAGAACTGTAGTCAGGCCTGGATCTTTTTCTTTCTCAGAGTGAAAAAGATTTTCCAGATATATAATACTAGATGTGATATCAGATACCAGAACACAACTAGTTCTTGCCAAAACTTCTTGCCTCTCTTTTGGAGTTTGTGTTTTGCCACGCAGTAGCCTCCCAGATTTCCTCCTGCCTTTATATTCGTGTTGGCGGGACGTCCAAGATGTTGAAATTCATTCAGTCACTCATTGATTTTCTGAACCACGTAATCCTAAATAGGATCACGGGGCGATTGGCACCAATCACAGCCGACTCTGGGCGGGGGCAGGGAACACCCTGAGCAGAGCAGCTCACCAGGCCATTGCAGGGCATCGTTAAAATTGTTCCATATTTTCTATACTTGCTTATTTTCTTGAAGTTTTTATTGTGTCTCATGGTGTATTTTTTTTTTTCTTCTCTCCAAAAAAGATACCAGCGAGTTTTATTGTTAAATTGTACAAAATATAGATTACATTAAAAACTTGGTAAAGTTCTCGAAGTATGTACCTTATTGCACAATTTTTTAATATAAATAATAAATACGTGGTGGGGCAGTGGTGGCCTGGTGATAAAGGTACTGGATCACAAATCCTTAGGTTGGGGGTTGAAACCCCACTCTCAACGGGTTGTCACTGCCCATACCACACACACACACACACACACACACACACACACACACACACACACACACACACACCCAGTGCACTAACTGAGTTATCAAAGGCTGGCCATGTCTCTCACTGTCTATGGTGAGAGGTTCATGTAAAAGAACCATTGCTGACCTTCGTAAAGAGTAGGCTGCAAATTCGTCAGTGTGTTTCTGACTTGTGATGGCCGGGCGAGCCGTCCAGGTATACCCTGCCCTCGCCAGAGTCGGCTGGGATAGGCTACAGCCTCCCCGTAACCCTAATTAGGATTAAACGGTAACAGACAATGAACGATGATGATATGAACACATTGCGTAAAATTTTTGTGTCTTATATATCATGCAACGGCCGGCGATGGCCTGACGAGCTGTCCAGGGTGTACTCTGGCCTTGTCCTGAGTTGGCTGAGAAGGGCACTAGTCTCCCCGCAATCCTAGTTAGGATTAAGTGGTTCAGAAAATGAATTTATATATATATATATATCTTCCTTTCGGCTTTTTCCCTTTTACTCGGGAGTCGCCACAGCGAATCATCTGATTCGCACGTTTGATTTGGCAGAGGTTTTTACGTCGGATGTCCTTCCTGTCACAACCCTTTTTAGCAAGGGACAGAAACACGCTGACGACTTTGCAGCTACTCTTTATGAAAGTCAGCAATGGTTCTTTTACATGAACCTCTCACCATAGACAGTGACAGACATGGCCCGCCTTTGATAACCCAGTTAGCCGCATTGGGGGGACAGTGACAACCTTGTGGAGAGTGGGACTCGAACCCCCAACCTTTGTATCAGCGATCAAGTGCCCTATACCACTAGACCACCACTGCCCCTATATATATATATATATATATATATATATATATACTGTTTATATATATATAAAAACAGTATATGAGACATATACTGAAATGTTTGTTGTTTTTTTAATCTCCTCCAGTTGCTCTGTGCTCTCATGGGGACTGTGTGTGGCAAAATACATTTTGCGTGCGTATATATCACCAAGTATTGATTAGTCCTTCTCTGTCAAGGGTATTGTTCCTTTTCCACCTGCTGTCACGATGCAGCAAAGTTGTCTTCATTTCCCAGAATCCAATTTCATCTGAGAGATGAAGACGCTTTAACATATTCGCCATACAGGGAAGGAATTTAATGAGATCATAGACTATGATGTCCTTTCATTCCCGCAGAATTTTTTATAACCACAATGCCGGACACCTGCTGTACTGGGAACCGTACAGTGGTATAGACCACGCCCTTCTTTGAAAGAATGGAAATAAATGCCTTTGATGTGGGAGGTGCTGATGCATGTTCGCTCAAGAAGAAAGAGCAAACAAATAATTTGGCACAACACAAGCGTGCACCACAATAACAGATATTGACCTTATTCTTTGTTTTATACTCTTGAGCAAAGTATATATTTCAAAAGATTCCAGATTTGCATTTAGATTGAAATAATTTCAACAGGACACTTGAGCCTGAGCTGCTGGAGCTCCACTTGACTCTTGGGATTTGACTTTGATTTCGGAGGAAAGAAGGAAGACAAGAAAAAGTGACACGAAACAATATATCTTTAATGTGGGATTAATTCAGAAAACAATGAAAATATGACCTCAATTCAAACAATCTTCATCATTTTCCCTAACAATTCATTTCGAATGTGCTCGCTGGGTATAGAAGTAGATTTCTAATGTGTTTTTGTTGAGATTTTGTTGAATTCCAGGACATAAAGTTTCACATTAATTTTCAACAACAGATTAAAAAAAAAAAATTGACAATTTTTCATCTGTTTTTTTTTTTTTTCAAACTCAAATGAGGCACAAGGTTGTTGTTTTTTTATGTATTTTATATATAGAGAGAGAGGAATGAGGTGACTGTCAAAGCCCAAAAGCTAATTTTTGTAACCACTTTAATCCAGGGTTGTGGGGAAGCTGGCACCCATTTCAGCCGACTCTGGGTAAAGGCAGAGTACAGTACACCCTGGACAACTCACCAGGCCATCACAGGGCAGAAACACGCTGACGGCTATGCAGCTCCTCTTGTCAAGATTCACCAATGATTCTTTTACATGAACCTCCCACCACAGGCAGTGAGAGACATGGCTGGCCTTTGATAACCCAGTTAGTGCACTGTGAGAGCCCAAAAGCTTTATAAACTAAATGTAGGTAAACAGACCAAGGCTTGAAACCGGAGACGACTTGATGAGAAGATGTTTGAATAAATAAACAGAAATAAATAACAAGAATCTGTAAGTTAGACTTTTTTTTTTACATATGATTCCCCCACATGTACATTTAGCATGTATTAAACTCTGAAACTCTGAACAACTGCCCATAGAACAGGAGCCTTGCAGTTCCAAAAATGTTTTATAAAACCAATCTCACCACCACAATCACAGCACCTAACACCCACTCACCTTCTGTGTTGTTTTAACAATGCCTGAGGCATTTTTCCAAGGTTTTGAGTGATTTTTTTTTTTTTTTTTTTGGGAAGAAAAAAATAATAATAATTTGATGTGGTGCCAATTTTCCGGTGCTGAAAAGCTGTTTTTTTTTTTTTTTTTTTTTTGTCTTCCCCCAAATTCAGTCTGATAGGTATAATACGATTGTTTTTGAATGGATACATTTTGCCAGTACAGTGGTACCTCTCCTTACGAAATTAATCCGTTCCAGACAGTGCTGTAGTGGTGGGTACACGCTGTGTACCCACTTCCTTTAGTGGCTGTTACGTGTACTGACTTAATTTGGTCTACTTTATAGTTGATCAACGTAAATTTCCGCAACTGTGTAAATAAAAAGCGGAGATGAAGTGCGAAATAGTTTCAAAGCCTTCAAAGCTTTTTTCTTAACCTGGATTTTTCATAAATTGAACCGCATTTTAGATGTAGAACGTGTGATTTGTTCCAAGGTCCCCAACACTACCCCCTAAACCCTTGAAAATTATAAAAGACTTTTGAGACTTCCTTCTGCTTCAATATCGTACCGATGGTAGACCGGTTTGGCCATATTCCTTTGCGATATCACTCAACCGCATGCCACGAGCCCGCTTCTTCTTTTCACTTGCACCGGAAATCACACATGCGTGTGTGTGTGTGTGTGTGCGTGTGTGTGTGTGTGTGTGTGTGTGTGTGTGTGTGTGTGTGTGTGTGTGTGTGCACGTGTGTGTTGACCGTGTCTTCTTAGCAGAGTTATAATCTAACTAATGTTTATGAAAGATTAGACGCCTGAGTCAAAAAATAAAGCAATGAGCACACTCGAAAAACTCATGAAACATCAGTAACTCTGTCCTTTACACGAAAAGCATTATGGACGATGCAGCTGCGTCATCCCTCCTAGTCAATGGGAGGCCAGCGGGGCGGGATGTTGGAGGATAGTCAATGGGAGAGCAGCTCGTGCATTGTTTGAATGGTGCGTTTTAATATTTGAATGGCGCGTTTGAATGTTTGAATGGCACATTTGGCGTGTTTCGTAAGGAGAACTTGTTTCATATACAGAGACAAAAAACTTTGGAAAATGTGTCTCGTAACCTAGATTTTTCGTTTGCTGGGACTATCGTAAGGTGAGGTACCGCTGTATTTGTTTTTGTCCCATATTTAATAGACTTCTGATAAATATTAATTTTATCAATTTGTCAAGTATCATCTCTTGAAAGAGGTTTGAAAGGTAAAGTCCATTGGGCGTTTTACACCTGAGCCATAATGGCTCATCAGGCAGGTGCTTATTCCCGGTTTCCATAGCGTGAAGCGACCAGGAGTACAACTCCTCCTGGATGGGACGCTAGTCCATCGCAAGTTACTTCCCAGTATATTTTACTGGTACACATTTATACTGCTGGGTGAACAGAGGCACACTTGTGGTTAAGATCTTGCCCAGGGGGTCTTAGCACAGTGAGGGTCTAACTGGGATTTGAACACACAACCTCCTGATCATGAGCGCAGCACCCTAACTACTATGCCACCACCCCCACGAATGGGATTTGAACTCACCATTAATTCCTGTCTCCATCCGAAAAGCTTAAACTTTTCTTTTTTTTTTCTGAATGTGATGACTACACTCCCTGTTCCCCAGGGATGACCTAGTCATTCCATCATTCTTCTTTCCCCTCGGTAGTCAACACCATTCCATCAGGTGAAATCTCCCGTTTTACAGTTTTTTGTTTCATTTTCACCTGGTTCTTGAGTCACCATTACCATTATTCTTGTGTATGTTTGTATGTGTTTATTGTATTATAAGTGTTACGGAATGAACATTTTCACTATTCTTTCATAGATTTGGATGAAATCCATTGTCGGTCTGCCATGTTTACTCACATCACATCAAAAATACAAATTTAATAGCTGATAACTAGGGGCAGTGGTGGTCTAGTGGTATAAGGCGCCGGATCGCTGATCCAAAGGTTGGGGGTTCGAGTCCCACTCTGCACAAGGTTGTCACTGTCCCCCCAGTGGAGCTAACTGGGTTATCAAAGGCTGGCCATGTCTCTCACTGTCTATGGTGAGAGGCATGTAAAAGAACCATTGCTGACTTTCGACAAGAGTAGGCTGCAAAGCCGTAAGCATGTTTCTGCCCTACGATGGCCTGGCGAGCTGTCCAGGTTGTACTCTGCCCTTGCCCGAAGTTGGCTGGGATGGGCACCAGCCTCCCCGCGACCCAAGTTAGGATTAATCGGGTACAGAAAATGAAATGAACTGAACTAATAGCTGATAACTGGTAATGTTAATGACCACACCCCAGACTGTTATGTAATGCCAATGAATAAACATTACAGAATATGGAGGACTCCAGTTTCTGCCCAAAGACAAACACATAAAGCTAATTAGATTTTTTATTTTTTAATTTCTCTGAGATGCGAGTGTGAGTGACTGCGTGATAAATGCGGTTTGGGAAAATGTAGCTAATTCATTCAGTTTTTTTAAAGTCGCTTAATCCTAATTCGGGTCTCAGGTAGACTGTCACCAATTCTGGGTAAAGGCTGAGTACACCCTGAATAACTCGCCATGCCATCTCAGACCCAATACACATACAACCATTCGCACTCAGTCTCACACCTAGGGGCAATTCTGAACCTCCAATTAGACTACTGTGCATGTATTCAGAGTGTGGGAGGAAACCAGAGTACCCGGGGGGAACCTACAGAAGCATGGGGAGACATGGAAACTCCACACACAGACACCCCGAGCCTGGAAATCAAACCTGGGATCTTCTTCTTATAAAGCAAACATGCTAACGACTACGTCACAGTGCCACCCGGTTAGGAAAATTCAGGAAATTAATATGGAAAAGAATTCCTGACAAACACTTTGAATGTAAATACCAAGACAGTTTCAATAATTAAGAGTTGTTGAGCATTTACGGCTCTAGGTTACTGATCAGAAGGTTAGGAGTTTAAGTCCCAGAATTCACAGCAAGCTGTGACTATTAGGCTGTAATCAAAGGCCCTGAAGCCTGAACAAAAAATGGCCAAATGTCACAAATGTAAAACCAATAAACACTCAATTTTATTTAGCTCATCGCATCTACAAAAACCCAACTAACAACAGAATGGTCATTACTCCCTCGTTAGAAAACTAAATAGATAAATCACCAATATAATTAATGATGATAATACCATTGAAGGACAGCATTCTTTGACAAGGTTCAACGATGCCATTGGAAAGCTGAGTAGAAGACATGACACATGTCTGACACCGAATCATCCAAACCGCAGTCTACTACCCTGTGACACCAATGGCATTAGAGCATTTAGACAATGAGCCACATCTCTGTCAACAGCACTATTTGATCCAGATAGCTGGTGATAACCCATCCTAATAACACTGTACCCATTTGATTCAGACCGGAGCCTCTGACAACATTCAATGTTTGCTCGGTGTGCTCACACTTTACCGCCTGGAATATCTAGCCAACAAGGCCATGTCTCCATCTCTTCATTTGACCACTTTGACCAGGGTCAAGGGTAGTGGTGGCCTGGTGGGAAGGTACTGGACCACCGATCTTAAGGTTGGGGCTTCAAGCCCCACTCTCAAAAGGTTGCCACTGCTGACCCCCAGCTAACTGGGTTATCAAAGGCTGGCCATGTCTCTCACTGTCTATGGTGGGAGGTTCATGTAAAAGAACCACTGCTGACTTTCGTCAAGAGTAGGCTGTATAGCTGTCAGTGTGTTTCTACCCTGCTATGGCCTGGCAAGCAGTCCAGGGTGTACTCTGCCCTCAGCCAGAGTCGGCTGAGATGGGCACTAGGCTCCTCTTGATTTACCCCTTGATTCACCCCTAATAAGGATGAAGAAGGTAGGAAGGTAAGTCTGTTGGGTTTTTACACCTGAGCCTCGTGGCTCATCAGGCCGGCGCTTATCCCCGGTTTCCATAGCGTGAAGCGACCAGGAGTTCAACTCCTCCTGGATGGGACGCTAGTCCATCGCAGATTATCTTCCCAGTATATTTTTTACTGGTACCCATTTATACTGCTGGGTGAACAGAGGCACACTTGTGATTGAGACCTTGCCCAGGGGTCTTAGCACAGTGGGCGTCTCAGTAGGATTCGAACTCACAACCTCCCGATCATGAGCGCAGCACCCTACGCCACCGGCCCCACAATTAGGATGAAGCAGTTCAGGAAATGAATGAAAGAATGATCAGAGTCATCAGGGTTTGGTTTTTTTTTTTTTTTGGAATACACGAAGGTAAATAAACTGCAGCAGCACCAGTAAAATATGGGGGGCAGGTCATAGTTCAGAGATTTTTTTTCTCTCAACATCACCCAGCTAAGTACGATGGAGCAATGGTTAGTACGCTCACCTCACAGTACAAAAAGTACCAGGCTCGATTCCTAGGCTCTGGATTTTTCAGTGTGGAGAGTTTGCATCTTCTTCCCATGCTCGTGTTGGCGTCCTCCAGGTACGTAGGTCCACAGTCCAAAAACATGCACAGTAGGCTAATTGGCTGCGCCAAATTACCTGTAAGTCTGAAAGGGCGTGTGAATGGTTGTACTGTATGTGTGTTCGTCTTGCAGTGGCCTGGGATGCCATTCAGGGTGTGCCCCACCTTTGCCCAGAGTTGGCTGAGATGGGGGCCAGCCTCCTAGCCACCCTAATTGAGACTAAGAAAATAGAATAGACTTAGAAAATGGATGACTGACCCCGGCTTGGTTTCCACATCAGATTATTTCTACTGGCCAATCAGACGCAATGCATGTACATAATTTTGCTGCCAAAACTGGATCTTCACACATGTTCATTGGACCCCTGGCCTACACAGCCTGTGGTCTTGTCATTAAAGATGTTTTTGGCATGAAATGTGACTTATAGATGTCCTCCATCTTGCTAGTAGTTTGCATTTTCATTGTGATTAACTAGCCTGCTGTTGAAGTTCTGCTTCTATCCAATATTTCCTCAGGAAGATTGTCTTGCCATATATGCCTGTAATGCAGTTTGTGCTCATATTATATTTCCTGAAACACTTGTCCTTTTCTTTCTGTCAACCTGGGACATCCTCAATGATTTAGTAAATGTCCCTATGTCTTAGCTATTATTGGTGCCAGATCTGCTCTGCTAATAGAGATAAATCTGAGTAGCATTAATTACAAAGCAATAAAATGTACCATTAGAAACATCGCTGTAAACTCACCGATAACTAGGCATTCAAAAAACACTAAGAACCGGCAATGGAAGATGCAATCACTCAGGTTTGTTGAGTTCTGTGGAAATCCGAGTAATTTTTATGGCCCATTGGGCAGAAAATGATGATGAACACTGTGTTGTGGTCAGGTTGAACAGAATGCAGGTGCAGGAACAGCAGGAGATGAATGGAGAACTCTCAGCTAGCATGCAGGTTCCAGAACCATTTATTAAAGCACGTGTAGAATAAGACTGATTTGTTGGTATAAAAAACATCACCTGAATGTGTGCACACATAGCTTATGCAACAGATATTAACAAATTCCACATGCTTTAAATTGTTGTACACATGAACCACACACCCACCTATATTAAGAAATTCCTGTGACTGACCATATATGGTACAAACCAGATTCCAAAAAAGTTGGGACACAAATTTTAAAATCAACATTTTTTTTCCCATTAAAATGATACATTTTCTCAGATTAAACTCTTGACCCTGTCATCTATGTTCTAGTCAGAATAAAATGTTGAAATTTGGCACTGCCACGTCATCGCATTCAGTTTTTATGCACAATTTGTATAGTGTCCTAACTTTTTTAGAATCTGGTTTGTAAAAATAATAACAACATAAACATCCCCATAGTCTACTTGTTGTCTAGACTAGCTTTACACACAAATGTAAATAAGTGTATTCAGCCATTTTATGAATGAAATTTCTAAGAAATAGAATTGCAAGAAGATAAAAATAGTCCTGTATTTGATTTCAGACTCCCCACTGCTTATATTCCAATATTATTGTTACCTCTCCAAGTGTCTGAGTCAACATCACCAATGTAAGATGCCTATTTGTTCAGACAGTTGTGCTCCAGTTTATTTTAAGTTTTTTTTTTATTTTGTTTTGTTTTTTCCCTAAGTTTTTAGACAGGTAGTCATTGTCTTGTAAGGCAACACAGGATTGGTCAGTTCAGAGTAAGTTTTGCATGTGGTTCACAGGGACTGGTCAGTCTGAGTAAAGCATGTTTGAGGTGGATGAGAGTCAAAGAAATCACCAGCGTCTGTAAGTCATGGGCATCTGTGAGTTTATTCATATGAAGTGGCGGATAGCGCGTTCCCTCCGAGTGTGTTAGACCATTCCCAAAATGTGCATGCACCACATTTCGAAAAGGGGTGAGCGGCTAGCATTGCATGTCATGGAGGTGGCGTGGGCATGGTTTTTCCACTCAATGATTGATGGTGGTCGTGTGGTTTTGTGATAGGGAAGGCAGGATGATGGATGGGAAATTAATACGACCAAATTAAGCAGAAAAATGGGGAGAAATCAAAAAAAAAAAAAAAATGGAGTTGATGGGGACAGGCCAGTTATTTTGAAAGCATTGAACCTGCAAGCGACGGCAGTGGTGGTCTAGTGGTATAGGGCGCTGGATCGCTGATCCAAAGGTTGGGGGTTCGAGTCCCACTCTGCACAAGGTTGTCACTGCCACACCCCCCCCCCCCCCCCAGTGGAGCTAACTGGGTTATCAAAGGCTGGCCATGTCTCTCACTGTCTATGGTGTGAGGCATGTAAAAGAACCATTGCTGACTATCGACAAGAGTAGGCTGCAAAGCCGTCAGCGTGTTTCCGCCCTGCGATGGCCTGGCGAGCTGTCCAGGGTGTACTCTGCCCTCACCTGAAGTTGGCTGGGATGGGCACCAGCCTCCCCGCGACCCAAATTAGGATTAAGCGGGTACAAAAAATGAACTGAACTGAACCTGCAAGCAAGATCAGGTTACTACACATGGGGGAGGGTCTGTCCATTTTTGTCCTATAATTATTCATCTTTAATATGATCTCACTGAAGTTTATATCTCAGTGTGCATACGAAAAGAACTGCATGTTCCTTTTCATCTGAGACAAATTCCTCAAAACTGGCAGATCTTTCCAATCATCTTCTATTCCGTTCAGCTGTTCCCTTTTGTCGGATGCCCTTCCTGACGCAACCCTTTAGCAAGGGGCAGAAACACGCTGACGGCGATGCAGCTACTCTTTACAAAAGTCAGCAATGGTTCTCTTACATTAACCTCCCACTATAGACAGTGAGAGACATGTCCAGCCTTTGATAACCCAGTTAGTGCACTGGGGGACAGTGACAACTCATTGAAAGTGGGGCTTGAACCCCCAACCTTAGGAGAAGCGATCCAGCACTTTTTGCCACCAGGCCACCACCGCCCCTGGGAGATCCTGCCAATAATAATTATATTCGGAAATTCCAATGCATATATTCTGGCTAAAATAATTCACTAGCAGGGCAGTGGTGGTCTGGTGGTCAAGGTGATAGCTCACTCATCCTAAGGTTGGGGGTTCAAGCCCCACTCTCAATGGGTTGTCACTGTACCCCAGTGCACTAACTGGGTTATCAAAGGCCAGCCATGTCTCTCACTGTATGGTGTGTACATGTAAAAGAACCACCAGAAAGATGGCCTGACAAGCTGTCAAGGGTGTACTCTGCCCTCGACAAGAGTTGGCTATGATGGGCACCAGCCTCCCCATAACCCTAATTAGGATTAATTAGTTCAGAAAATGAATGAATGAATGGAATGATAGCTGAAATATTCTTCATTTATTGCGACAGACAATGAGAAAATTCTGTGAGCCTGGTGGACTCTGACAGCATGTGGTACAGGCAGGATGGCTGACAGAAAATGTCAGTTTATATTAATGGATAGTTAAAAACATCTGTACGATTCATTTTAGATTTTATGTTATTGTTCTCCAGACACCTCCAGCCCTGGGTGTATATTTATGCAATGAGGCCTCTCTCCAGTTTTGCATCGTGAAGCTCCTAAATCAGGACTATTAAACCCAATCTGCAGGGGGGGTTCCGACCAAACGGGAGCCACACTGACCCTTTGCAGATAAGGACACATGTCCTTGTTCTGCATAGTTCAATTTCATCAGAATTAATATCACTGGCTATGATTGCCATGCAGTATCATATAGGGATGAGCATCCTGAGAAACGTGATTAATGAATATCATGAAATAAAGGGAAGGAAGAGAAGGAAAACGTGATTCTGTCTTTCAATCCAAATGAAAGGTTTTTTTCTTTTCTTTGAAATGCATGCCAGCCAGGGTGCAAAATTAAAAATTATCAAAGAACTGGAGAGAAAACGAGAGCTCTTGAGAAAAAGAGGGAAGTCATCTATTCATGTGAATGAGCGATCTTTGCCTACACTGTTTCATTAGCTGAAGGTTCTGACATGGGACGGTTCGGCTCGTCTCCTCTGAATGCTGATGACTGGTGCGTGTTCATTCCGTCAGCCATATTAAAACCCACAGGGTGTGTGTTAGAGAGAGAGAGGATCTGATGCAGTTGTCTGACTGTCAATGCCGACTTTCAGACAGATGAGTTAATGTGTGCTTCTTCTTTTCTGAACTTCACACACTCTATTTGTGTACTTCGGTGAACTAGAAGATACACGGCTTTAAAATGTATCTAGAAAATACACCCATCATCCATAACATCTTCACCACTGACAGATGAAGTGAATAGCATTGATTATCTCGTTGTGGTAGGGGCGGCACGGTGACTCGCAGCGTAACAGTAAGAATACCTGTGGAGTTCTCATGTTCTCACAGAGCTCGTGTGGGTTTCCTCCGGATACACCAGTTTCCTCCCATAATTGAAAAACATGCATGGTAGGATGAGTTCCTGATCACCCCTAGGTGTGAGTGTGAGTGTCACAGGTTGCTTGTGAGTTGGTCCTGCAATGGTTTGTCGAGCTGTTCAGAGTAAACCCGCCTTCACCCTGAGTCTGCCAAGACGGGCGCCAGGCTCCGTGCCACCCTCATTAGGATTACATGACTTTAAAATTAATGAATGAGTCTCCTTATAGTGGCACCTGCCAAAGAGTGGGATGTATTATAGAGCACGTAAGAGGTCAGTTCTTGAATTTGATGTGTTAGAAGCATTAAAACTGAGCGTATAAATCTGAGTAACTATGACAAGGGCCACTTTGTGATGGCTAAGAGTCCATTCCTCTGCAAAACAGCAGGTCTTGTGGGGTGTTCGTGGTATGCAGTGATAAGGACCAACCAAAGGTGGCTCAGGTAAGAACAAGCAGAGTGGCATGGGTTCCCAAGGCTCAATGATGCGTGGAGGAGCAAAGAGTAGTAGATCTGGTCTGATCTCATGAAAGAACTGCTGTAGCACAAACTGCTATAACTATGAAGGTTGTATATATAAGAAAGGACTAAATAGTCCTCACAGTTCATTGCAGCTTAGCCAGAGACCAGTCAGGTCTGTAGACTGGGGCAGTGGTGGCCTGGTGGTAAAGGTGCTGGATCACTGATCCCAAAGTTGGTCATCACTGTCCCCACAGTGCAGATAACTGGGATATCAAAGGCTGGCCAAGTCTCTCACTGTCTATGGTGAGAGGTTCATGTAAAAGAACCATTGCTGATTTTCGTCAAAAGGAGCTGCATAGCCATCAGTGTGTTTCTGCCCCACAATGGCCTGGCAAGCTCTCCAGGGTGAACTCTGCCCTCACCCAGAGTGCGCAGAGATTGGTGTCAGCCTTCCCACGACCCTAATTCGGATTAAGTGCTTCAGAAAATGAATGGCCAGTCAATGTTATGGTTGATCGGTGTGAGTGATGATGTATTTATCTATTGGTTAGTGGTTAGGGAGGTACTGTGTGTATGGTAGAACCTTCTACTGCCTGTATTGAAACCTTCAAGTCATCATTTGACATGTTAGTATTTATGATGAATAATTGATAAATCAAATTGCAGCTATTACGAGTTGTCTTTAAATGTCCTTGTTTTTTTAAATGGAAATTTGAAAACGCCATTTTTGTCTCCAACACCCAAGTTCAGGTTATTTATAGTTATAGTATATGTATATATATATATATATGTATATATATATATATATATATATATATATAGACGGTCCTCGCTTTACGTTTATTCGCCTTCCATTTTTTCGATTTTACGATTGAACTAACTGTAAAAAAAATCTATTGAAAAAAAAATGTGATTTTGTAACTCAAATTTTGAGTTTCGCAAGCTCTATGTAGTACGAGACGTATAAATGCTACTTACACATGACGCTGCGTCCATTGTTTACATGGCGCTGCGTTCATTGATTACAAACGACAGACTGAACGTGCCTTGCTTTTTCCCAGTTCATGCGTGTTACCCTTGTGTTAAGACATCGTCTCTGTGATCTTTGTGTTTACACTGTTTTATTTTACTGATCCGCAAGCCCTTATGTGGTGACTCCTCCTCCTCCTCCACCACCATCTCACTTGAAGCACCACTGTGAAAAGTCAGTGACTTTGATTAAAATGTATTTATTTCAACTTATGTTGCTTGAATTCAACATCCATTTCAAATAAGTTAAATTCAAGCAACATAAGCTGAAATAATTTTTTTTTTTCACCTTATGTTCGGAGACTAATATATAAGTCGTGGAGCGTCTGTGTGTGTGTGTGTGTGTGTGTGTGTGTGTATATATATATATATATATATATATATATATATATATATATATATATATATATATATATATATATATATATATATATATATATATATATATATATATATATATATATATATATATATCTCCCAAGGTTGACGCCACAAAGCTGAAATATCTTTGAGTTACAATTTATCTTCAATATAACCAAGAGGCTTAAACCTGTCCTAGCATGACCATACACACATGACAAGTTCCATGAAGACATGTCCTGCCAAACTTTGAGTGGAAGAATGTGAATCGCTTGCACTGACCTCAACTTCACTGAACACGTCTGGGATGACCCAGGATGCCAAGTGCCCCGGGTGTCGCCGCCTGACATCAATGCTTGGCCTTAGTGATGTTCTTGTGGATGAATGATCAAAAATCCCTACTGGTCACATGCCAAAATCTATTGAAGAGCCTTTCCTGAACAGAGGAATTAGTTATAACAGCAGTCAGGAATTAAACCTCTCATCCAATGATTAAAAATAAATAAATAAATGAATAAATAAATAAAATCCCAAGTGTTATGGAAAAGGGTCCATAAATTTGTACTGTCTAGTGTATCTTATTTTTGATAATGTTCATTCATTCATTTTTTGAACCACTTAATCATAATTAGGGTTATGGGGAGGCTGGTGCCCATCTCATCCAACTCTGGGAGAGGGTAGAGTACACCCTGGACAGCTCACCAGACCAGCAAAGGTCAGAAACACGCTGACAGCTACACAGCCTACTCTTGTCAAAAGTCTTATTTTCCTTTTGTAGAAAATAAATTAAAAGTCAATTAACATTCTGACCAATCAGAATCAAGCACTATGATGTAATAAGTATAATGAGTGTTGACTTATTTGTATGAAATTAGAAAATATTGCTGATGTCACAGTTAAAATATTTGTTTTTTAGATATCCATGTTACATTGAAAGTAGAACAGCGGTGTAGTGGTCAGCATGTCTGCCCAATCGCAAGAAGATACCAGGTACAAGTCACGTGTTTCCTCCCATAACCTAAAGTCTTAAGCCCATTGGATATTCCTAATTGAGCCATGTGTGTGAGTGAGAGTATGAATGGTTGTGTGTTTCTGGCCTGAGATGGCCAGAAGAGCTGTTCAGGATGCACGCCAACGTTGCCTGTAATGTGTCAGGATGGGTTCCAGTCTCCCTCCAACCCAAAAAAAGGATAAAGTGGGTTAAAGAAATGAACGGAATGTTGCTTTGGTGATTTTCTTGTTTGTTTTTTGTTTTGTTTTGTTTTTTTCTTTCAAACTCATTTACCAACGTCCCATTTGGTTAAAGCTGCCAATCAGCAGCAAACCTGAAGATCAGTGTCTGAACTCGCAGCTTAACTTCATATGTAAACCATTATAATCCAGCAGCAGGAGAGAATAAAGCGTAGCACTGGGGAAAGATGCTGCATTTGTATTCAAACCGGATACGCTATGGGTCTCAACTTCAGCGTGTCTCTAAATGTGACAGTGTTGCTTTAAAGTGAAGATCAGGAGAGAACGGTGATGTCGGGGGTTACTTGAAGAGAATGACACCATTAAACTTGGGGAGGGGAGTCTCAGCTCCAGTCCAGATGGCAGGTGTGTAACATTGCAGAGAAATAAAGAGAGAAACTCTGCTATTACTTCAACTTGAACAGCAGGAAACTTACACTTTCACTGAGATCCCCACTGCGCTGCTGTCGAGGCTCCCGAGCGCAAATGAAGGCTTCAGTTTTGTCTTTAACGATTGAGTGCATATAGTAAAAAAGAAGAAGAACCTCAGTGATGACAAAAAGAAATGAAAAGAAATGAAACTAATTTGATTATGTCCAACCTGTAGCAGTGCTGTGAGGGAAACGGATTCACACCACTGGACACACTGACAGCCAACAGCATCCAGGATGAGAAAAGTCGAGAGACGGGGAAGCGGTGGGCTAGTTAATAAAACTCTCATCAATAAGGATATATATATATATATATATATATATATATATATATATATATATATATAGAGAGAGAGAGAGAGAGAGAGAGAGTTGTGGCTAATTGACTATTATGTATTTCTAACTTGTATGGCAGTTGGCAGCAATACTACAACTACTACTACTAATAATAATAATAATAATAATAATAATAATAATAATAATAATAATAATGATGATGACGATGATGATGATGATGGCAGTGGTTACCTGGAGGTATGGTGCTCGATTACTGGTCCCAAGACCCAAGATCGCGAATTTAAACCCCACTATCAACAGGTTGTCACTGCCATACCCCCACAGTGCAGATAACTGTGTCATCAAAAGCCGGCTATGTCTCTCAGTGTCTACGGTAAGAAGCTGTAAATGGACCATTGTTGACTTTCATTAAACATAGGCTGCCCTGCGGTGGTCTAGTGTGCTGTTCACGGTACACCCGGCACTCACCCAGAGTTGACTGAGATTTGTGCTAGATTCCCAGTGACCCTAATTGGGATTAAAGTGGTTAGAAAATGAATGAATGAATAATAATAATAATAATAATAATTGCCCATGAAATTATCAATATTGTTGAATTTTCTGTCCCTTTGACAACAATGTAACTGGCAAGATTTAGGAAAAGCATGCTAAATCTGCGGACCTTGCCTTTGAAATATCTCACTTGTATCCAAAGTACACAGTCGTCCGACTCCCCATTATCCTCGGTGACATTGGTTTGATATCTCCTGATCTACTGACACAGATCAAGAGCATGCACGGGTTTGCTACCAAGAACACAGCTCTTCTTACTGCCTGGGCAACGCAAAAGGCTGCATTGTTGGGCAGTCTCCATATTCTCCGGAAAGTTCTTGGTGGGTTCGACTAGGCAGCGCTTCCTCGGAGAAGTTCCATTCGCTGTCTGGGCCTGTGTGTAGAGAGGGTGAGGGACCTGAGCTGGTGATGAGCCACACAAGCCTGATGTGCCAGGATCACCCGATCCCCCTCCACTGCATATATACCCGCTGCATAGTGGTTTGGGGCACACTGTTAGGTAAGGGATGGCACATCAGCCTCAGAGCAAGAAGGTCCTGGGTTTGATTTCCATCCTGAGTGTTTCTGTGTGGAGTTTGCATGTTCTTCCTGTGTTTGCGTGGGTTTCCTCGGGGTACTCCGGTTTCCTCCCACAGTCCAAAAACATGCACAGTAGACTGATTGGCTGTTCCACATCTCCCTCAGGTGGTAGTGTATTTGTGAATGGTTGTGTGAGTGTTGACCCTGTAATGGCCTGGCGAGCTGTTCAGGATGTACCTCATCCTCTCTCATTATCGGCTGCGACACTAATTAGGATTAAGCGACTTAGAAAATGAACGAACGCAGTCTAAATGGTGATACATGATCCTTGAATCACCCGGTCAGGGTTTATTTTTGCAAGAATGACCAGCTACCTGTACCTGACCTGAATTTTGACCGGGGAAGGCAAACAGATGTCACGCTCACTGCTCTACAAAAGGGTAACGTTATGACACCGACGTTGCTAGGTAACTGGAAAGTATAATCAATGAGCAGAAGCTAGGTAAAGACTCAGGCAAATGATGAGCCAGCAAGCACTGGCATTCATTACCAGATATTCATAGTCATGATGAAAATGAGATGTTTGTCAGACATGCAGGTAAATTTTTTTTTTTTTTTTTTTTTTTTTTTAATGCTACATGTCCTAAATGTATTTCACAGCTATGGTTAAACAAACATCAGCAAGTTAGCATCAATGCTAGCTTGTTATAGCACTCCAAAAATTGTAACTGGTACAAAATAGGAATGCGTTAATTCTGGTAGCGGAAATGATTGTACCGAAGCTGTAAAGCAACATAATCCTTGCCTGCTTAAAATGGAACATGTTTTCATGACATCGTTCTGGGATATAATGAGTGAATAACACGTCTTGTGTGTGGACCAGCTGTCAGGTACCAGACCATTTTTTTTTTTTTTTTCCTCCTCTCAACGCTATCTCAAACATTACAACTACATTCCTCATTACAGTTGCATCGACGTGCAGTACACCCCCATCCCGTCTTTCTCGCTGGCATGCAGCAGATTGATTTAAAATATCTGTTCCTCCCTTTTATAGCCAACGTCCAATCGGGTTATGTCATCTTGTCTCTATCTGGATTGATCAAACAGTTATTTCTAGATGCAATTATGACACATGACGGAAAAATGTGCACCGACAATTCGGACGCGTTTGATTGGTGAGTCAAAGAATGTATTTAATTGTGAGAGACCAATTTTTAAAAAAAGAGAGGTGTGATCCACTGGCATTTAAATGACTGGCTGTCCTGGTAATACGTCCTTATTAGGTCCCTGGGGATTTTGATTGACCGTATGAACCTGTGTTGGAGGATGTGTGGGCGTTTGTGAGACAAGAAAAGACAGAAAGCAGAAGAGAAAAATGTAGCGGGAATAAACAGGGCGAATATGAGTGAGAGAGACGGAGAGAAAGACCGAGAACGAGAGAGCGAGTATATGTCTGAATTACTAATAGGGATGGAAAGAGGGAACATCACGCAGTCTTCCATGCATCTGGGCTTCTCATGTTTATATCGCATGAGCATGACACTCTTCTTCTTCTTCTTCTTCTTCTTCTTCTTCTTTCCATTCTCGCCGCAACCCATCTGCCTCCATACCCGGAATTCCAATGAGCCTGCAGCCTAATATCTTCCAATCCCTCCATTTCTCTTCATCTTTCTTGCATTTCTCTTCTTTCCTCCTCCTCCTCCTCCTTTCTTGACCTCTCCGGATCATGCTTCAGCTTTACTCTCACCCCCCCACACACACACCATCTCTTTTCTCATTCTTTTTGCCGCAATCTCTAGAGATACCCTTCAGCAGGAAAAAAGAAAAGGGCAGACAGAAACGAGTCCCAAATCTCTGCCACTGTTCTCAGCTTAGCATGGCGCACACCAGCCAAAGAGTAGAGGCTTTAAACCCATTTACCGTAACAGGGAGGATTCGTGAGCAATGTGTGGCGTGAGGTAAAGCGTAAGGTGAGACACGAATACAGATGCTACGCTATCGAAGCATATCGAGTCGTATATCCATCCATCCTTTCATTCAGTTACTAAACCGTTCAATCCTATTAGGTTCTCAGTGAAGTTGGAGTCTATCTCAGCCAACTCTTTGCAAAGAAGGGGTACACCCTGAACAGCTCTGCAGACCATCACAGGGCAAGAATACACACACAGCTATTTTCACAAGGCCAATTTGAATTCAACCTGGTGCACATGTCTTTGTTTGGACTGTACCAAGAAGCCAGAGTACAGTAGGCCCCCGCCCATTCGCGGTTCACCGGTCACGGCTGCGCATACTCACGGATTAGAGGCAGCCCCCGGGAAATTACTGGCACGTGATTCAAATTTAGCCAATGGCTTTGGGCTTTTGTTTCTCCCTCCTGCTGATTGGTTGCAGATGATGTGTATGCCTCATTTTTTCTCCTTCACCACAAGTTATCAACATGATTGCCTGAATTGCGAAGTACATTTTTTGTGTGTGTTTTTAATGATTATTTAAGCGCTATGATGTCACTCAAACACCCTGCATCTTCTCCGGCTTCTGGTAAGGAGCCTAAGCGCTTTATTTATTCATAAATATCTTCTTCTTCTTCTTTCTTCTTCTTCTTCTTTTCGTTTCGGCTGTTCCCTTCAGGGGTTGCCACAGCAAAACATCTGCCCCCCCCTCTCACCCTGTCCTCTGCATCTTCTTCAATATTATCACCATACAAATTAAAACGTTTTTACTGAATCATTACTACATTTTACTTCATGATTACTGTATAAACGAGTAAGACTGTCACCCATTCCACCCATCTCAGCCGACTCCAGGTGAGGGCAGAGTACACCCTGGACAGCTCGCCAGGCCATCGCAGGGCGGAAACACCCTGATGGTTATGCAGCTCCTCTTGTCGAAAGGCAGCAATGATTGTTTTACATGAAACTCACACCATTTAGAGTGAGAGACACGGCCGACCTTTGATAACCCAGTTAGCACCACTGGGGGATCACTCAAGAAATGTGAATTATAATTAATTGCCCTGCAGTGTGATGGACAGCTGGAGCCAGATTTATGGTCACTAGATTATTGAGAGTGGTTCGATCATTTCGGACAGAAAAGATAACTTACTTTGTACCTAACGTTTTGGATTTTAAAAGGAAAGCTGTGTGTTCACCGGAGCTGTTCTGGTTATTTATTTATTTATTTATTCATTCATTTTTATACCAGAAGATGAAAAACAAACAGAGACTAGAAAATGTAACTGCACAAAAATCACTTTAAATCAAGTCTAGTACTTTTATTATGTAAATATAGCTATCGTAACATCTGATTGGATTAGCTTTTTCCCTCTGTGGTCCATAATTAAACTGGAGAAGACAGAGAGAGTAACACACTATATCTCCTTCACCTTTACAGACCTGAGACCAGCGTTCCCTCTAAGCTGCGCAACTGCGCAATGGCGCACCGCTCGAACACTCTCAGCGCACAAGAAAACCGATCCAGCGCAGTGAACGCGCTGCAGATTCATTACATACACGGGATAGAACTTTTAATGAGTGACAGGTGTCCAGCCAATCACACAATGCGATGCAATCAGGCTACGCAGCCAATCACGGCACCGTCACGTGCTGCGCTCATACACGCTCCATAACAATAATAACAGTGCTGCTGAGTGAAGCGATGCTAATGCTAACCCCGTTATCACGACGAAACGAGCGGCCAGGGAATATGATACGTCGACTCCCCAAACCAAAGTAAAAAAAAGAACTGCGCAAAGTCTGTGAGTACAGCAGGAAGCTGGCGAAGCAAAAACTATACCTTTCAATTTGTGAATCAATGCGAGCGTGCAGAATGAGACTATGTGTGAGGTTAAAAATGCACCCTGGCACACCCTGATAGTAGATGAGAGCCAGACATGACAGGACACAAAATGCTCGTCTTATATTTCAAATTCAGGGAGGAAAATGATGTCATCTATAAAACTGTGTGATACTGGGGTGTGGCCACAGCGAGCACTTGTGATGTTGCTCACAGTGGGCCTCAGTGTGCTCAGGGAGGTTGTCTGTATGCCCAGACAGAGGAAAAATTACAGGGAACATTGCCTGAGACGCACCTGTCTACTACATTTGGCATTCTGCTGCATCTTCTACACGATAATCAATCAAATTTAAACAATGTTGAACATAATTAGCAATGTATGGACAGTTGTAGTACTTCCTGTGAAGTTTAAAAAAGTTTAAGTTGCTTTTTTAATGTTGTACAAATTTAATGGATGCACAGAAGTTTGTACAGAGACGAGTGTCAGCATCGCATGTCTCTTGTGGGAATCACTTTGACCTGTCTCTGGTAGGTGGAACACTTGATGTGTGGTGATTATTCATTTATTTGTTAATTTTTTTTAACCAATTATTCCTAATTAGGGTCACAGGGAGGTTAGTGTCCACTCTGGGCGAGGGCAGAGTACAGTACCTGGACAGTTCGCCAGACCATCGCAGGGCAGAAGCATGCTGACATCTGTGCAGCTCCTCTGGACCGAAGTCAGCAATGGTTCTTTTACATGAACCTCACACCATAGACATTGAGAGACATGGCCGGCCTTTGATAACCCAGTGAGTGCACTGGAGGGACAGCAGTGACAACCCGTTGATAGTGGGGCTTGAACCCACAACCTTGAGATCAGTGAACGAACACCTTACCACCAGGCCACCACTGCTCTTCAGGTGGTGATTGTATATGTCTGTATTAAGGGAAGAAAAAATTGAGGAAAATATATATTTTTTAAACTTATTTTAAAAAATACTTTTAAAAAGGGAAGTCATGCAGTTGTTTTTTTTTTTTTTTTTGCGCAATAGTCCTGCAATACGTCTGTCCCATGATGGACAGATTCTGAACCTGACCCTGTGAAAAAAACTGTTGTACAATGCGTGTACTGAAGGTATATAAGAAGGTTCCATGGGATCAATGTACAGGAATCATAGGAGAACTGGAAAAAAAAAAAAAAGTGTACCATTCTGAGAACATCAGATGACCGATGAGTACTGTTTCAATAGCGCAACTCTAGCTTTTGTAGGTTTCGGTGTCTGGACAAGCCTCTAAATCTATCACTTTGAACACGGGGTTTAGGATTGTGCAAATATCTCAGAACACTTCCAGCAGACTCAAAACATTTTGTCACAAAAACTTTTGTGCATGAAAATTTAGACTGGGGACAGTGGTGGCCCAGGGGTAGGGTGTTGGATTGCTGATTGTAAGGTCAGGGGTTCAAGCCCCACTATCAACCGATTGTCACTTCTGTCCCCCAAGTGAAGTAAACTGGGTTATCAAAGGCCGGCCATGTCTCTCACTGCATAAGGTGAGAGGTTCATGTAAAAGAACCATTGCTGACTTTCAACAAGAGGAGCTGCACAGCCGTCAGTGTGTTTCCGCCCTGCGATGGCCTGGCGAGCTGTCCAGGGTGTACTGTGCCCTCATCCAGAGTGGGCTGAGATGGACAGCAGCCTCTACATGACCCTAATTAGGATGAAGTAATTCAGAGAATGAATGAATTTAGATGAAGTGTCACAATTTGTGGTTCCATTAGCAAAGCCTCACACCTACATTACTCATCATAGTTTAGTATAATGTATTAATTACACAGTTCTGATTAATTGATTAGCTTTTACTTTTGTTATCACCTTGATTTTTTTTTTTGATGAAGCCCTGCCACTTCTAACCTATCAGTGTCTTCAGTTACATTCTTGTATGTCCGTTGTAACCCAGCTGTAAGACGTCATTGCAGAACAGACACAGGAAATGAATCAGACATCATGAATTAACCCCAAGATGGGAGAAAAAAAAATCTGAACAAACCTTTGTTTAAAACTCCACAACAAGGGTGGGGCCAGTGGCATAAGATAAGATAAGATAAGATACAGCTTTATTAATCTCACAATGGAGAAATTCACTGTTACATGCTCTTGAGGTACTATCAGTAGGGGGTGCAAAAATAGATACAAGTACGAACATACACACATACATATATATTATATAAGTAAATAAATAAATAGATACATAAATAGTATAAATTACTAAACAATAAAAGAAAAGAAAAGAATGTAGCAACTTTATAGACTGGCCTATATTAAAGTGTAATGTATCTGAGTGCAGAGTAGATGGGTTGATATGGTTCACAGTCAGTGGGGTAGATGTGGTTGATTAAAGTGCACGGGGTTTTTATTGCACATAACCGGTATTTTCACAGACAGTTACAAAGTGGCGTTGTACAGTCTGATAGCGGTGGGAATGAACGACCTGCGGTAGCGCTCCTTCCTGCACTGAGGATGCCTCAGTTGTACACTGAAGGAGCTGCTTAGCTCCTCGACAGTCTGGTGCAGTGGGTGAGAGCTGTTGGACAGGATGGATGTGAGCTTTGCGACCATCCTCCTCTCACTCACCTCCTCCACAGAGTCCAGTGGGCAGCCGAGGACAGAGCTGGCCCTCCTGACCAGCTTGTTCAGTCTCTTTCTGTCCCGCTCTGTGCTGCCCGGGGCCCAGCAGATGGCAGCGTAGAGGATTGCAGAGGCTACCACAGAGTCATAAAATGTCCTGAGCAGAGGTCTGCATACGCCGAAGGACCTGTCTCCTCAGAAGGTGGAGGCGACTCTGGCCCTTCTTGTACAGGGCGTTGGTGTTGTGGGACCAGTCCAGTTTATTGTTAAGGTGAACACCCAGGTACTTGAAACTGTCCACTGTCTCAATGTCCTGTCCCTGGATGTTCACTAGTAAATGTGTGTGTGTGTGTGTGTGTTTGAGTGCTTCTCCTGAAGTCGACCACCATCTCCTTCGTCTTCCTAGTGTTCAAGCACAGGTGGTTGCGCTCACACCAGTCCACGAAGTCGACGATGACCGACCGGTACTCCAGCTCGTTCCCCTCTGACACACGGCCCACGATGGCGGAGTCGTCCGAGAACTTCTGGAGGTGGCAGCTGTTTGTGTTATATATGAAGTCCGAGGTATAGATGTTAAAAAGGAAGGGTGAGAGGACGGTGCCCTGCGGTGCCCCCGTGCTACAGACTACCACCTTTGACTTACAGCCGCGCAGCCGCACGTACTGTGGACGGTTAGTAAGGTAGTCAATAATCCAGGCAGCAAGATGCCCGTCCACTCCCACGTCCTCCAGCTTCCCCCGCAGGCGCGCTGGCCTGATGGTGTTGAAGGCGCTGGAGAAGTCAAAGAACATGACCCTCACAGCGCTGCCGGCGATCTCCAGGTGGGTGAGTGCCCGCTGCAGAAGGTAGATGACGGCGTCTTCTACTCCGATGTTGGGCCTTTAGGCAAACTGCAGCGGGTCTAGGGTGGGGCTCACCATAGAGCGGAGGTGTTCAAGGAGGAGCCTTTCCATGATCTTAATGAGGTGGGAGGTCAGGGCGACAGGTCTGTAGTGGGCTGGTTCCTTCGCTTGTGCTGTTTTGGGAACCGGAACCACACAGGAGGTCTTCCAGAGGACTGGAACCTTCTCCAGGCTGAGGCTCAGGTTGTACAGGTAGCATAGTACCACACAGAGCTGGTCTGCGAGGTCCTCAGCAGCCTGGGACTGATGCCATCAGGTCCTTCAGATTTCCTCTGATTTAGTCGCCTCAGCTGTCTCCTCACCTGGTCTGATGTGAGGGAGAGGGGGGGCTGGGGTGGGCTGCAGAGGGAAGGGGATGTGTCTGTCGGGCTGTAGCAGTCAAGTGAAGTTGGCCTGGGGAGGGAGGTGTCAGCTGGTCTGGAGACGTGTGAAGAGGGGAGGGAATGGGGAGGGGTGCAGAGGGGAGGGGGAGAATCAAACCTGTTGAAGTAGCAGTTTAGTTCATCCGCCCAGCGCTGGTCACCATCAGCTGTCCCTCTGACACTCTGCCCAAATCCAGACATGGTCTTTAGTCCTCTCCAGACGTCCCGCACGTTGTTCTGAGCCAGCTTCTCCTCCATCTTCTTCCCATAGTCCTTCTTTGCCCTCCTGATCCTCCACTGGAGCTCACGCTGGACCTTCTTCTGCTCCTCTCTGTCCCCCGAGATGAAAGCCCTCTTTTTCTGGTTCAGGAGGACTTTGAGCTCAGGGGTGACCCATGGGTGGTTGTTGGAGAAGCACCGTACTCTCCGTGTTGGCACGGTGCTGTCCACGCAGAAGTTCATGTAGTCGGTGATACAGTGTGTGAGGCCGTCGATGTCATCACCAAAGGAGTCACAGAGCATGCTCCAGTCTGTGGTCTGGAAACAGTCCCTAAGCCTCTCATTGGTCTCCTCGGTCCACACTTTCACAGACCTCTTCTGTGCAGGTTCCTTTCGCACCCTGGGTGTGTATTGGGGGAGCAGGTAGACCAGGTTGTGGTCTGAGCATCCCAGTGGGGGGAGGGGGGTGGAGCTGTAAGCGTCCTTCACATTTGCATACAGTAAGTCCAGTGTTTTATTGTCTCTTGTGGCGCACTTCACGTGTGCGTGAACGTCGGAAGAGAGGCGGAGAGAGGCGTGGTTAAAGTCCCCGCTGATCAGAATCATGGCGCGGGGTGACGAGTCTGTGTCTGATTAACGGCGCTGTGTAGACGCTCACACGCGGCCGCCGCATCAGCCGAGGGCGGAATGTACATGCAAAACACAATCACGTGTGAAAACTCCCTCGGTAGATAATATGGCCGCGCGCTTAACGCTAGCAGCTCTAGGTCCCGCGTGCACAGCTGCTCCTTCACGTGCACGTTTGCCGGGTGGCACCATCGTTCATTCACATAGACCGCCACACCCCCTCCTTTCTTCTTACCGCTCTCCGTTACACTCCGATCTGCACGCGCGAGTGTAAATCCGTGAAGAGAAACCACAGAGTCCGGTGTGAGTTCATTCAGCCACGTCTCCGAGAAACACATGAGGCTGCAGTCCCGGTACTGCCTCTGCTGCCGGGTCAGCGCCGCCAGCTCCTCTGTCTTGTTGGCGATCGCGCGGACATTTCCCATGATGACAGAGGGAACACATGTCCTCCGCGTCTTTCGTCCCCCTCTGCAGCCTCTCCTTTTCCTCCGTATTTCCAAAGGAACAACGGGCTTTTCCGCGTGAAGGAGGGCGGGGGCGCGCAGGCCGAGGAGGGTCTCACGTGTGTAAGACCTGCGTTGCTCAGAGCCGTCGGTGAATGAGTTTCCTGACGCCGATCCAAAAAGTGAAAATAAAAGTGCACAGAAGAACAAAAGCATCATGAAAGTATGTTTTCCAGATGCAGGATTGAAGAAAGAAAAAGAAAATTTGAAAAAAGATAAAGAAATAGGCCTATATACAATAGAAAAGAGAAAAAAAAGAAAAATAAACTGAAGAGCTCCTGTAACTGGCTGCAGGTCACCCGGCGCCATCTTGAAAAGAAAAAAAAAAAAAAGAAAAAAAAAAAAAACTGGTTAGTGTGCTGATCAGGAGGTTGTGAGTTTGAATCCCACTGAGACCCCCACTGTGCTAAGACCCCTGGGCAAGATCCCACCACAAGTGCGCCTCTGTTCACCCAGCAGTATAAAGGGGTACCAGTAAAATATAATGGGAAGGTAACCTGTGATGGACTAACATCCCATCCAGGAGGAATTGAACTCCTAGGAGCTTTGCGCTACAGAAAATGGGAATAAGCATTATTCCCTGATGAGCCACTGGGCTCGAGTGTAAAAAGTCCAAACAGATTTCCTACCTACCGCAACAAGGGTTTTACATGGGCACTGTTAATCACATAGCACATAAGGTTTGTACAACACGCCCACAGACGTCCAATTTCCTGTTGTATACCTGTTGTGCGATGCCTGTGACTGGGCTTTACACATACATAAAGCTTCTTGACTTTCAAAGAGCTTCCTTTTTCTTGCCAGATCTTCGTTCTTGTTAAGCTCAGGTTCCGCTACTCAACTAACTTAAATAAGTTGATGTATAGATTACAGTGCTACAGCACATGCCCGCCTTTCAAAACACGTAGTAAATCTAAGAAGCGAGGGCTAATGAGCACATTATTGTTAAATGTTTTACAAATTACAGCTGTATGAAAAGTGATGAGCGCTCACCCCTTCACCCGAGCATTACTCATTCATGACTTTTGTAAAGAATGTGTTGATGTGCTGTATGAAAAGGAAATAGATTTACAGTGGCAGTGCAGCTCGTTTACTGTTTGGCAGAGCGCAAAGATGCCAATTATAGCTGATGCGCATGTTACCTCCGAATGAGTCATGCATTTGTGTACTTGTGTGTCTGTGTGTGTGTGTAAGAGAGAGAGAGAGAGAGAGAGAGAGAGAGAGAGCAATCACTGCCTTCAAATGTCCTCTTTCACTACAGCTAGTTCACTGTAGCATCCACCATCACAGCAGAGGCTCATATTATTGACTGGACCTGCAGCAGATTTCTTTGTGTCCAACTTCACGCATCATCTACAGAAATCAGAAGATATGTGTGTGGGTGAGAGAGGGCATTATAACACCCACCCACCCTCCTTCCCTTGTTGGATCCTACACTCCTTACCCGTATCTGACCCTCCTGATGCCCCACATTTCCTACTGCATGCAGTGGTGGCTCACTGGTTAAGCTTCTGGGTTATGGATCCAAAGGTCAGGGGTTCAAGCCCCAGTCGCAATAAGTTCCAGTTGTTTGGCTCATGAACAAAGCCCTTAACCCTCACTTGCTCAGCTGTATAAAAAAATAAATAAATAATTTTTTTTTAAAAAAAGGGAGTTGTTCTGGATAAGGGTGTCTATTACAATGAGTGAATGAATGAAATGAGATGAACCAGGTTTATGGGGCAGTGGTGGCTCAGTGTTTAAGGCTTGGATTAATAGTTTGAAGTTCAAGGGTTCAAGGCGCGGTGCCACCAAGTTGCTACTGTTGGGCCCACAAACAGGGTCTATAACCATTAATTGTTGCGTTATATTAAACGATATATATGAATTTAAGTTACTCTGGATGGCAGAGAGTGTGTACCAAATTCCGAAATGATATGTCATCAATTGCTGTGTTTTGATTAAGGGGGGGGCTATATAAGAGATAAAGATAAAGAGATAATGAGATCGTTGTTGTTATTTGTTGTATAAAGAAAGAAAATCAGTCTAGTGGCTCTTTGTTTAGCAGCAAAATGAAATAGAAAGTGCACAAAAGACAATTAAGGAACTAAACTAAGATACACATGTGTGTATACTAATAACATATACCTATATACACTTATATCTCTCCACATTTTCACACATACACAGAAGGGTGAATGATATAAAAGGTGCAAGATATATACCGGGTAAGACAAAGAGTTTTTAATTACAGTATAAGGTGCTAAAATGTTCTGATGTTCGAGACCTGCTCTAAACATTACACTTAAACATGACTATTACACTGTGCAGGAAGATGATCATCTCTATGATCAAGATCAACATCTCTATGATGGTTATTTAGTCAGTGTGTGTTTTTAGTGTCCTGTACCTTTTTTCAGAGTGGAGAGAGGAGAAAAGGGCATGTCCAGAGTGTGTGGGCTCCCTGATAATTCCATTGCCTCTCCTCTGAAGTATCTCAGTGTAAATTGTCACTGAGGGGGGATAGAATCACTCGCTCTGCTGTTCTCACCACCCTCTACAAGGCCTTCCTGTCCTCTACAGTACAGCTACTGAACCATACTGTACAGCAGTAGGTCAGCAGGCTCTCTATGACAAGCAGTAAAAATTCATCAGTAGGGGTTGCGGTCGATGGGATTGTCGGATCTTTCTGTCAAAGAACGTCCTTTGTTGTGCTTTGCCGACCTGGTGGGTGATGTTTGTGGTCCAGGTGATGTCAGCAGAGATTTGGAATCCATAAAACTTGAAGCACTCCACCCTTTCTACCTCCTCTCCATCGGTGTAGGGACAGAGTGCTCAATTTGTTTAGATATTCTCAAATTCATTACCATCTCCTTGGTTATGGATGTGTTTAGTTCCAGGTTGCCCTGTGATGGCGTGGAGAGCTGTCCAGAGTGTACTCTTCCCTTGTCCAGAATCGTCTGAGAAGGGCGCCAGCCTCCCCATGATCCTAATTAGGATTGAGCCGTTCAGAAAATGAATGAATGAATGGATCAATGAATAAATAGTTACAGGTTGTTGTTGTAGCACCGTCAGCCACAGATGCCGGACCTCGTTCCTATAGGCTGACATGTTGTTCTCGGTAATCAAGCTTATGACAGTGGTGTCATCAGTAAATTTGATGATGGTTTTGTGGCTGTGATGGTACTGTTGTGTCTGAAAAGGGAGAAGAGAAGGGGGCTAAGAACACATCCCTGTGGTGTTCCATTGTTCAGGATGAGAGTGAAGGAAATGTGATCACCTATCCTGTTGTTCCGAGGTCTGTTGCTGAGAAAGTCCAGTATCCAAGTGCACAAAGAGCTCCCTAGGCCCAGATTGCCCAACTTCTGAATCAGTTTATGTGCATGAGTTGTGTTAAAAGCAGAGCTGAATCTACGAACAGCATCTGCTCATAGCAGTTGCTGCTGTCCAGGTGTGTGAGAGTTGTATAGAGGGCTGTATTGATGGCATCCTCTGTTGACCTGCTTGCTCTGTATGCAAACTGGATTGAGATCAGCAGGGATGGCAGCTTTGATGTGAGACAAGACAAGTCTCAAAACATTCGGTGATGATGGGGGTTGGCGCAACTGGCAGTAGTCGTTTTGGCAGCTTTCTGTACTCCTCTTTGGCACTGGAATGATGGTGGCTGTTTTGATGCAGCTGGGAACCATAGATTGCAGTAGCCAGAGGTTAAGATGGTGATGAAAATCTCAGCTAGTTGATCTGCACATGCTTTCAATACCATTCCTGTAACTCCGTCTCAACCAGTAACTTTCCAAATGTAAACTCTATGCAGGGTTGCTCTGATCTGGTGCTGCTGCAACTGGATAGGGTCATCACCCATCTCTATAAGAGCAGGGCAGGTGCGCCCCTCTCCGATGTGCTGGTCAAAGTGAGCAACAGAACTCGTGCTGTCTGAGGAGTCTGTTGACATTCTGCGTGTCCTTTTAGCCAGTGAGTGTTTTGGTCCCCTTCCACATATCGCTGGTGTTTTTTTTTTTCCTCGCTAACTATTTTTTGATACCTTTTCATAGGGCCTGGTGTGCCTCTTTGTAAGCCTGCTGGTCTCCTGACTTGAAGGCATAAACCCATGCTCTAAACAGGGTGTGGCGTTAAACCACCGTTATCTTGAACAGTCCTTGTTGTGGTCACATTCTCTGTATAGTAGTTTATGAAGGAGACCAAAGTTGATGTGTGACCTTCTAGGTCTGTGTCTTCTGTGAGTATTTCCCAGTCTGTAGAGTCAAAACAATCCTGTAGCGCTGCAAGGGCTTCCTCAGTCATCACCTGGACTGTTTTGATTACTGGTCTTATACTATATAACATATACTAGTATATTTGAACACTACAATCTGGAGTATATCCCATGCTTGATGTTACATCTGGAACTCTAAAGGGTTCTACAGTTTGTCTCTTGAGAATAACCCTTGAAGATTTGACATTCTATTTGATATACCATGCAATAGTGTGTCCCAATTAAAAGTTTCCAAGAAGAGTCTGTGTTGAGTATGATGATCTAAACTTGTGAAACTTAGATAATAATATTTTCACTTGCCAATTAAGGCAGAAAATAATAAAAAAAAAAAAAAACCTCACTCATTGGTGGCTCCACCCCCTCTAACCATTAAGAAGTAAAAATGATGTCCAGTATTTCACACTTCAAATTGTATCGGTATTGACTACATGAATGACTATAAAAGGCTCTATACTGTGGAATAAACTTACATTTTGGGTGATAAAAGTCCCCTCATACTAAAGACTTTTACTTTTTACTGGTTCCTTTTGTCGAAGTGCTGTTCCTGTCCATTATCATACTTTAGTTTGTTATAAAGGAATTCCGTAAGAGCAGCGTCCGGTTTTAGATGTAAAAGCTTGGGATTTACGCCAAGTAGTTCTGTCTGGATGTAACATCGATAGAAGGTCAGAGTAAATTGGTCTTCACAGTTTAATGAATTGCATAATAAAGGAAATGTTTTCAGATCACGGCCTGTGCCGATGTCAAGTTGTTTTCTGTCATTTCTCTGCTTGCTATTTGTGCCCTCCACCATTTTCCTGGCAACACACAGCTTAGCACTGGCAGATAATGTGTTATCTTAGACTGGTGTCTGCTGCACACAGCCCAGGCAATAGGATAAAACAACAAATCCGTGTGAGTATCAGGGCTGCAACAGCCAATGAAGAAGCAACATGTCATTGCACGTGCCTAGTACTAATAGTAGTGCTGCAGTACTCACGCCTACTTGACAAGGACTGATTTGCCTGACAAAGCCATCGATGCCATACTTGATTGTTTTAAAGAGATAGTTATGCAAATTCACCCACAGGTACCCTTTGAAGTATGATCAGAGTATTAATTAGATACAAAGACCTTTCATCATATGGCAAAGACAATACTGTGATTGGTGAATGCGTAGGCAATAAACTGCATATGGACCGGTGCAACAAGCCAAATGCTACCAATCAAGAATGCAGTAGAGATGCAATGCATACGCTAGGGGAGGTGTTTATTGTAGACCACAAGCCAAAGGTTTGTGTACCATCTAACCAGCTAAAGCTACCTGTAGCAACCAAGCAAAATAAGCACTGAGAAAAGGAAACACTAGGAACCTGAAATACAGTGGCACCTTGACTTACGGGTGTCTTTTATAACACATTTTCCATGATACGAGCTTCGAGCCCACCAAAAATCTGCCCCATCCAACATGCAAAATTTTGATTTATGATCTCTGCTTGGGAAATGTATTCCTCCACGCTCCAACAATGATTTGTGCAGTGAGTCTCAATTATTTTCTGTGTTGCCCCTACAGGAAGAAAAAAACCAGCACCCCCCAGCACCCCACACATGACTATAAATAGTGTATACAGCACTTCATATCATTTGCTTTTTTCCTACACCATAGAGAACACAGTGAGAACGCCACTGCCACCTACTGTAGAGAATGCACAATTACATTTATATCGAGTACAGTATGGCAAAAAAGCATGTTCCCCAGGGTCATATGTCCCGTCCCGTCCCGTCCCCCCCCGTCCCCCCGGCATCACACCACATCCCCAAGGGGGCAAGCCCCACTATTTGAGAAGCACTGGCCTTGTGGGAGATCACCACGAGCTATTCCTTGCCGGCATTCGTAGCATGCACGTGCCCAAAATTCTCCCCCCTCCTCCTCCTCCTCCTTCTCCTCCTCCTCCTCTATTACACACCATCTCATGCCTGCTCACGTGATATCTTCGCACCCACATGACATCTTTGCCGCAGTCAATGATCGGAAGGGTTATTTGACTTATTGTTTATTCTTGTTTTATTATTACTATTATTATTATTATTATTATTATTATTATTACATATTAATTATTATTAATGTTTATATACATGTATTATTAATATTATCATATAAACCTTTACACCTTTAAATGTTTTATTTGATAAAGCGCCAATCTTGATAAAAATCTTCGAAGGCGCTTTTCAACATATAAAGATAAACATGAGATTTTAATAAACATAAGAGAAAAATTGTTAAAGTGGTAAAAACACACATGTTATAAATACAACTACTTATAGATAAAATGCAAATTAATGAGTTTAAAACTGTCTAAAAAGATGTATCTTTAAGACTCACTTGAAGTGATCGACTTTATTGTTTTTACATGTTTATCTTTTGGTCAAATATACGTGTTTGTGTCAGGTTATATGAGTTTGGGAGGGGGGTTGGAACGGATTAATTGGTTTTCTGTTATTTCCCATGGGAATTTTTGTTTTATCTAATGAACATTTCGACTTACAAGCTCGCCCTCAGAATGGATTCATTTCATAAGGTACCACTGTATACTAAAATACAACAAAGAAATCCCTGAACGTCACTGAGATGTATAACGCCCACAAGTTGTTAGAGAGAGCGAGAGAGCGAGAGAGAGAGAGAGATCTAAAATCCACTTCCTGGTTGTGTCCATGAAGCCCCTCTGAGAAATGCAATTTACTTTCAAATTAGAAGTGGCGTTGTTATGCTACCAAAGCTCTTGCATAAATAAATAAATGTGCCTTGTTCAGAAACAAGCAAGTTACAGCACATAAATTGAATTAAATAAGGTGGCCATTTGAAAATGTCATTTAATAAACTGCTTATTAACCTCATTTGTTTTGTCTAAACAGAGAAATCTAAGTCCTTGGTCTTTTTTTGTTCAGCCCTTACATTGGGCTCATCCGTTCATTCATTTTCTGAACTGCTTAATCCTAATTAGGGTCGCGGGGAGGCTGGCACCCATTCCAGCCGACTTTGGGCGAGCGCAGAGTACACCCTGGACAGCTCGCCAGGCCATCACAGGGCAGAAACACACTGACGGCTATGCAACTATTCTTGTCGAAAGTCAGCAATGGTTCTTTTACATGAACCTCACACCATAGACAGTGAGAGACACGGTTGGCCTTTGATAACCCAAGTTAGTGCATTGGGGGATATTGGGCTCAGTCTTTACTGAAGACCTCAGGACTGAGATTTTGTTATACAGTCGGCCCCCTTCTTACGAAATTAATCCGATCCAGCGCCTTTTTTGGAACCTGGAGTTTTTATAAGTAGAGGCACATTTTACATGTAAAACGCGTGATTCGTTCCACGGCTCCCAAGACTGCCCCATAAACCCTTGAAAAATTATAAAAGTACACCAATTCTGTATGAAATATGTGTTAAAAGTACCCATTTAAACATTTTATTAACATATTAAACCATTTTATTAACATATTTATTAATTAAACCATTATTACACATTTTTATTCATTTTTACATTCATTATTAAACAATTGTGGCGTACTCCGTGGTGCGAGCTGATGAATGCGGGCGGCGTCGCAGCCGACGCCAGAGCTTTTGAGATGGGGCTCATCTGGACCTTCGATCTGTCAAGCAGGTAAGTGTGCTTTGAACACTCGTTTAGTACTCAACATTCACCTGTTTGCTTGGGGGATCGGAGGTCCTGATGAACCGCGTTGTGCCCACATTTGGCGGCGCGCGCCACATTTATTAAACATTTACTGAATTAAACAACTTAAAAAATGAAAAGCTGCAATGTGCACTCTCAAAAAAACTCACGAAACTCACTAACCAGGAGTACATCTATTCTTTACACATGTGACAAACAAGCATTATAGGTACAGTACTATGGAGATTCAGCTCCCTCCTGGCCAGTGGGAGGCCAGTGGGGCAGGATGTTGGGAGACAGCCAATGAGAGAGCAACTCACGCATTGTTTGAATATTTGAATGGTGTGTTTAAATTTTAATAAAAATTTTGGAAAATGGTTTTCATATACTGGATTTTTCGTATTCAGGGGTTTTCATAAGAAGGGGGCCTACTGTGTTAACTCTGCATTTGGTGAATATGCAATTTTTGTTTAATAAAGTCTTGTGTTTGTAAAAATAAGAACAATTTTCTCATGTGAAAGAATTTTTAAATATTTGTAAGCTGTTTTACTCAAAGGGCGAAATGAGGACTTTTTAAATAGTTGTAATATGATGTATTTTTTCTTCGGTTCTGGAAAAGCCCGTATTTAATATGTCAAGTGCATATACTTGCATACATAGTTTATAAGCTTCAATTTCCAGGTGATTGCATCACCCTGATCGGAGAGCAACAGAAACTCAGCACTACACCACTCCAATCTTATCAGATTTAGACATTATGTGGCAGAAATCTTCACCTATAATCAGTGGCTGTCCTATTCCTTTGGAAGACGTCTGAAAGTTTTGTGAATACAGTGATCCCTTGCTACTTCGCACTTCAGTTCCTGAGGCTTCAGTGCATCGTGTTTTTTTAAAAAAATATTCATTGAAAAATAAGGAAATTAAGGAAAAACAGGGAAAGAGTTAAAGGAAACTGCTGCAAAACAAAGTCCTCTGCATCTTCTTTTCTGACTCCAACGACCTTCATGTCTTCCTTCACCACATCCACAAATCTCTTCTTTGGTCTTCCTCGAGGCCTTCTGCCTGGTAGTTCCAACCTCAGCGTCCTACTACCAATAAACTCACTATCCCTCCTCTGTCCAAACCATCTTAATCTAGCCTCTCTGACTTTGACTCCAAAACATCTTACATGGGCTGTCCCTCTGATATATTCATTTCTGATCCTATCCATCCTCGTTACTCCCAGAGAGAACCTCAACATTTTCATGCTACCTCCAGCTCTGCCTCCTGCCTTTTCCTCAGCGCCACTGTTTCTAAGCCATACAACATCACTGGCCTCACCACCGTCTTGTACACTGTTCCTTTCATTCTTGCTGACACTCTCCTATCGCACATCACACCGGACACTTTTCTCCAACCATTCCAGCCTGCCTGCACACGCTTCTTCACCGCTTTTCCACACTCTCCATTGCTCTGGATTGTTGATCCTAAGTACATAAAATCCTCCACCTTCATTATCTCTGCTCCGTGTAACATCACCGTTCCTCCTGGGTCCTTCTCATTCACGCACATGTATTCTGATTTTCTGAGGCTAACCTTCATTCCTCTCCTTTCCAGGGCATACCTCCACCTCTCTAGATTTTCCTAAACTTGTTCTCTTCTCTCACTACAGATCACGATGTCATCTGCAAACATCATAGTCCATGGAGATTCTTGTCTCACCTCGTCTGTCAGCCTGTCCATCACCATAGCAAACAAGAAGGGGCTCAGAGCTGACCCTTGATGCAGTCCCACTTCCACCTTGAATTCATCGGTCACACCGACAGCACACCTCACCACTGTCTTACATCTCCCATACATGTCCTGCACCACTCTAACATACTTCTCTGCCACTCCAGACTTCCTCATGCAATACCACAGTTCCTCTCTTGGCACCCTGTCATATGCTTTCTCCAGATCCACAAAGTCACAATGCATCTCCCTCTGACCTTCTCTGTACTTCTCTATTAACATCCTCAAAGCAAACATTGCATCTGTGGTGCTCTTTTTTGGCATGAAACCAAACTTTTGTTCACAAATGCTCACCTCTGCCCTTAGTCTAGCTTCCACTATTCTTTCCCATAACTTCATCGTATGGCTCATCAACTTTATCTCTCTGTAGTTGCCGCAACTCTGCACATCTCCCTTGTTCTTAAAAATGGGCACCAGCACACTTCTCCTCCACTCCTCCGACATCTGCTCACTCTCTAATTATGCAAAAAAAAAATAAAAAACAAAAAAAACAAAAATAATAATAAAAACCAACCTACCCGCTCACCCCCAACAAACTACTTGCATTTTTATGTGAGGTGCTCATCTGATTGCGCGTGTCTGAATGTGTGTGCGTGTCTGTGTGTGTGTGTGTGTGTGTGTGTGTGTGTGTGTGTGTGTGTGTGTGCGTGTGTGTGTGTGTGTGTGTGTGTGTGTGTGTGTATTTACATTTTATTTGCATTTTATGCATTATTTTTGAATGTTTAATTGTTATTATAAGCATTTATGGCATTGAATACATATTTATTGACATTATATACACATATACATTCACGTCAGTTAGGGGGGGTCGATCCTACTTTGTGGAAATCCGGCATTCGCGGAGGGTCTCAGTCTTCATTAACTGCGAAAAGTGAGGGTTCACTGTACACACTATTTAAATTTTACCTGCAGAAGAAATATGCAGAGTAGCTGCCACAAGTGATCCTTAAACCACTTCTGCATTTGTAATCGAAATAAATGATCCATGTAGTGCATTAATCTTTGCGGAGCATTAATGATAAAGCCAATTGTCAGCATGATTCACGGTCTCCTCGACACAGATCGTCTTGTTCATTTCGTCGATCCTGAGAAGGCGCTCGTATGCACTGTTTTATGAACCTGCGAATTTAATAAGCGGTGCTGGCAGGCGATCAAAACGAGCAATCACTCATCTCCCTGCGAAATGTAATGAAAGGAAATCCTAATCATTTGACTTGAAACCTTTTCAGTGGTAGCGACGAAAGAGCCAAGATGCTATCACCGTGCGCTCTCGTTATTATTATCAGTAAGCCTGAGGACTCGGCAGCATTACTTCAACGTCAGTAGAGTGTGTTTGTGTGTGCTTTATTTATTTAATTTTTTTTTGCTCTGCTATTACCTGCTGAGCTGATTGATGATCCCATAAAGCTCAAGGTTAAACTTTTTATTGCAGCTTTTACCTTTAATTTTTATTAGTATGACAGATAATGTAGACTCGTTACCCTTAAATAGACCTTGATCAGGACCCGGATACGGAGCAGAAACATAAAGCACTGACAGACAGATTGGATTGGAGCTACTTGGCAATGTACAGATTTGGAGGAAAAGCTAATGTTAGCTGACGAGTTGAATTAATGTTAAACTGAGCTGTCATGAGAGTCGGAGTGGGTGGGGCTGGGAGGACCAAAGAGCATAAGCATTTTAATCTTTCCAGTTCAGTTCTCACAATGAAAAAGAGGGAATATACAACACACACTCACACACACATACACACACACACACACACACAGAGCTTTGCAAAAGTATTCACCCCTTGGCATTTTTCATGTGTTGTTGCCTCACAACTTGGAATTGAAATGGATTGTTTGAAGGCTTTGCATCATTTCATTTACTGAACATGCCTACAACTTTGAAGATATCATTTTCTTTTCTTTTTCTGAAGCAAACAACAAATAGGACAAACTAGCAGAAAATTTAAGACACACACACACACACACACACACACACACACCTAAATTCAGTACTTTGTAAAGCCACATTTTTTTTTTTTTTTTGGCGATAATTACTGCTGAAAGTCACGTTGTATAAGTCTCTATGCATCTGCCACATCATGCCTCTGGGATTTTTGTCCATTCCTCAAGGCAAAACTGCTGCAGCTCCTTCATGTGGGATGGGTTCCGCTTGTGAACAGCAATCTTCAAGTCTGACCACAGATTCTCAATAGTACTGAGGTGTGACCTTTGACTAGGCCATTCCAACACATTTAAATGTTTCTGCTTCAGCTACTTGAGTGTTACTTTAACAGTATGCTTCTGGTCATTGTCCTGCTGGAAGGTGAACCTCCATCCCAGTCTCACATCACAGCCAGACTGAAGCAGGTTTTGCTTAAGAATATCCCTGTATATAGCACCATCCATCTTTCATTGAACTCGGATCAGTTTCCCAGTCCCTACAGTTGAGAAACATCCCCACAGCATGATGCTACCAACAGCATGATTCACTGTGGGGGTGGTGTTCTTCGGGTAATGGGATTTGCACCAGACATACCATTTTCCTTGGTGGCTGAAAAGTTAAAATTTACTTTATTTCATCTGACCAGAGCACCTTCTTCTGTACATTTCGGAAGTCGCCCACATGCCTTTCACCAAACTCAAAACATGGTTCTTATTGTTTAACACTAAGTAATGGCTTTTTTTCTGACGACTCTTCCATCAAGCCCAGCTCTATGGAATGTATGGTTATTGTGTTCCCATGCATAGATACACCACTCTCTGCTATGGAACTGTAATGCTCTCCTTGCCGGGATGTGAGTTTTGGTGGGACTCCCCCTCTTGGCAGGTTTGTTTTGGTGCCATGTTCTTTACATTTGAACACGGTGGACATGATGGTGTGATGGATGGTCATCAAAATCTTTGTTAAGAAATAAAAAAACAAGATTGGGTTATAAACAATATCCAAATCATTGATGACCATCCAGCACTCTATTTGAAAATGGTGGATATGATGGTGTGCTGGATGGTTATCAAAGATTTGGATGTTTTTTATAACCCAATCTTGGCTTTTTATTCCTTAACAACTTTGTCGTAGCCTTTTTGGAGAGCTCCTTGGCCTTCATGGTGTGATGCCTCTTGCATGGTGGTGTTGCAGCCTCTGGGGACTTTCAAAAATGTGTTTATACTGACAGATTGTGTGACACTTTGATTTCAAACTGGTGACGTTCATTTCACTAATTATGTGACTTCTGAAGGTAATTGGATTCCGGAGAACCTTTGAGGGGCTTCATAGCAAAGGGGTGAATACATGTGCATGTGCTAATTTTCAGATTTTACTTTTAAAAGTGTTTATATATATATATATATATATATATATATATATATATATATATATATATATATATATATATATATATATATATATATATATATAGAGAGAGAGAGAGAGAGAGAGAGATAGATATATTCACCAACTTTGACTATTTTGTGCAGATCCATCACATAAAATTGACATAAAAAAATAAAAACATTTAAATTACAGCCTGTAATTATGTGAATATGTCTGCAAGACACTGGTTATATTCTTTCATTGGTTCATTTTCTATGCCGCTTAATCCTAAATAGGGTCATTGCGAGGCTGGTTCTCATCTCAGCCGACTTGCTGAAGGCAGAGAACACCTTGGACAGCTCACCAGTCCATGGCAAAGCCAACATAGACAACCATTCATATTCATACTCACACCTAGGGGCAATCTGGAACAGTGAATTAAGCTCATCTGCATGTTTTTTGGACTGTGGGATCAAACCAAACACCCGGAGGAAACCCATGCAAGTACGGAGAGAACATGCAAACTCCACACAGTAACGCACTAAGCCTGGGGCCTTCGTGCTCTGAGGTAGATGTGTGAACCATGGCACCACCATGTTAGTATAACATTTAAAAATATCAGTAGAAATTAAATAAGTAACCCACTTTTCAACATGTCCAGCTGGAAGCACTGTATTCATCGAAATTATGTCTGGTTACCTTTTCTGTGTCTTTTATATCTTAACATAAATTCTGTGATTTTATGATACTTACGTTTTACTCGGGGATCATGGGAGTATGTCTCATGAGTCCGTGCTCTCTGACCTTGGTCATGTTTTTCATGTTTTGATTTTGGTGGCTGAGCCCATGAGAACCAGGTCATATTTCGACTTGATTACACATTTCATAAACACACACACACACACACAGAGAGAGAGAGAGAGAGAGAGAGAGAGAGAGAGTTGACAATGTAATGAGATTCTGAGCCTGTCCTGAGTGTTTGTGTCTTGTCTCTTGGCTCAAATCTCTGGATCAATCCATACCAAAGGGACTCTCAGCCACTGGGATCAGACCGGACCCGAATTATTAGAATTGATAGACGATCAAATCTAACACCAGCCATGCCTGTATTGGCAGGATCCAGATTTTAACCATGCGGAGATACTTAGATTTGCATTACCAAAACAACATGCAGAGCACAGATCTGTAGAAAAAGTCAAATATAAAGAGGGATGAAGACCTCGGATGGTCTACAGACTCGAAAGCAAACCTTCCACAAATTTGATAGCAACAGACACGAATATAGAATTTGCTGTTTCCTGTATCTCTCTCCAATCTGTGCTAACATATGAATATATCAGTTTTTATGAGAGAATATTTAGAAACTTTAATAGACGTCTTATCTAAGGGTTTGTTTAGAGGGGTTTTTTTTCTTCTTCTTTTTTGCTTCGCATCTCAAAGGAAACATCACTAAATAAATAGAAAACATAGCTTTTTTCCAACTGGGTTTAATTTTAAGGCTTTAATAAAGCTGTGATGTCTGTGGAATGTTTCTACAGGCGAATAAATTAAAAACAAACAAACAAATAAATAAAACACATTTTGGATCAGGTTGCTCTTATTATGACACATTGCCCAGCAAATCAGCATCGCTAACACTTTTTAATTTACATGCAGTTAAAGCATGTTTTATCTACTTTATTTACTGCATGTATTTTAAGTTCAAGACGTGGCCGGCGTGGCGGTGTCGTGGTTAACATATACGCCTCACAGCAAGAAGGTCCCGGGTTCGAGTTTCGGGCTTGGCTGTGTCGGGGTTTTCATGATCTTGCTGTGCTTGTGTAGGTTTCCTTCCACAGTTCAAAGACATCACATTAGGCTAATTGGCTGTTTCAAATTGCCCCTAGGTGTTAGTGGTTTTGTATGCGTGTTGGCCCATCGGTGGACTGCTGAGCTGTTCAGGGTGTTCCCCACCTACACTGAGAGTCAGCTGAAATAGGCTCTGGCTCAGGCTTGGCGTGAGCATTTCTGTGTGGTTATTGCTGTGCTTGTGTGGCTTTCCTCTGGGTACTCAGGCTTCTTACTTTAGTTCAAAGACATGCAAATTAGGCTAATTGGCTGTGTCAAATTTCCCTTAGGTGTGTGTGTGTGTGTGTGTGTGTGTGTGTGTGTGTGTGTGTGTGTGTGTGTGTGTGTGTTGGCCCTGTAATGAATTGATGAACTGTTCAGGCGGTATACCGCCTAGAGTTGGCTGAGATGGGCTCCAGTCCTCCCATGACCCTAGTAGCATTAAGCAGTTTGGTGAATGAATGAATGAAGGAATGTTCAATGAAGAGTTTGAGGTTGATCAGTATACCCTCATGATTTAAGGTAACACTACAGGAAAAAAAATCACAAGGGGCGTGGTCAAGGGAACGGGCCGCCACCCAACATCGCCTTGCAACTACATCACTCAGTCTGGAAACATTTCCTTCAGCACCTCGAATAATCTTCGAGCCGTATGTGCTGTAGCTCCATCTTATGGAAACCACATCAATGAGGCTTTCAAGTTGGGGTTGGGCCACCAACAGACTGTAGTACCACCTATCCTGCATCACTAAGTTTCTTATGTACAAATAATTAATTCATTCATTTATTAAGTTTCTAAACCGCATAATCCGAATTAGGGTCACGGGGAAGCTGAAGCCCATCTCATCCGACTTGGGGTGCTATGTCCCCATAGGTGAACACTCCCAAGTTTGGCTGCAATAGGTGCTTCTCTTCCTGAGATACCTGTGATAGCATACATCCCCCTGTCCCTTCCTCTGTCCTTGTATACATTGTACATCATTGTTAATGGTGTAACATAAACAAGCAACTAATGATAGTCTTGTGTTATTGAAATGTTCTCAGAAGCTGCGGTTTCTAAATGGTGTACTTTACATGTCGAGACTAAGACTGCGCACTTATTTCTCTCATTTCGATTCCCTTCAAGTTATTATAATTAATTATATGCTACAGCAAATATAATATTAACCAGGGGTCGCCCTTCTTCCCCTTTCTGACCCACACAATTTGACCTGCGGTTCTTCATGGAAATACTTCTGCAGCCTTTTGCATCTACTCGTGGTAAATTCCAACATGTTCGATTTCTCCGCCTCATATCTACAGGAAGTCCGAAAATGTGAAATTTCCGCATGACAAAGTGAGGTGGTTCTGATTAGAATGCCTCCATGGTTCAGGTGCAGTGGTTGCTTAGTGGATAATGTGATAGGTTACTAATCTGAAGGTCAGCGGTTCAACCCCCACTGCCACCACTATTGGGCCCTTGAGCAAGGCCCTTAGCCCTCAATTGCTCGGTTTTATG
>CM045734.1:56661063-56683563 GCA_024760905.1 Plotosus lineatus
ACGCTAACGGTCTGTGCCAAATTCCCCCAAAACTGCGGATATGTGTGTGAATGGCTGTGGGCATTGCCCTGCTGAGCTGTTCAGGGTGTAACCCTGTTCGGCGAATGAATGAGTGAGAATAACATCTATGAAACATCTCTGAGACTGATATGCCTCAGGGAATTGTGGGTTTTCTTTAAAAATAACATTTGCTTCACTTTAGAGTGCAGAAAGCTTTGAATTCCTTCATTTTCTCAGCCACTTCATCCTAATTAGGGCCGCATGGTGGCTGGTGCCTGTGCCAGCCAGGGTAGACCCAGGATAGCTCACCAGGTCATTGCAGAACCAATACACACATACACACACACACACACACACACACACAATTATTCAGTCACATTCACACCTAGGAGTGACTTGGAGCAGCCAATTAGCCTAATGTGTGGGTGTTTGGACGGCGGGAGGAAACCGGAGTACCCCGAGTAAACTCACACAAACACATGGGGAACATGAAAACTCCACACAGAAGCACCTGAGATGGGAATCAAACCCAGGACCTTATTGCTGCTGCAACAGATGTGCTAACCACTACACCGCCCGTCTTTTTAATATGTTATTTCTAATATCCTTAAGAGAAATAAATGTACACACAGACACGCTATCCTAATTTCTACACCTCTGCCTTTCGTATTTCTTTTTTTTTTCTTTTTAATGAAAATAAAACCATCAGCAGATACTGAAGACTGAAGACTAATTAAAATGCATTAAGTTCCTCATACCACAAATCTACCTCATACCTTCCAGCTGTTATGTACCACACATGTAATGACTCATCATTCTGCTTGGAGAGAAAAGTAGACGCCTGCTTTGATGTACGTCTAGCCATTCGCCGTCTATGACTATCTGTGTCTCTCCACAAGAAAGATTCAACACCGGTTCAGGTCTCATCAGCATTATTTCAGACATACGCCAACGCTGAAAGTGTAACTTTATGTTCAGTTGAACTGTTTGAACTCCAGGTGTCTGATGGCGTCAGTGCCGTGAGCGTCGTGCAAAAATGATAGGTTGTTCGGTTTCCTGAGTTGGATCATCCTTCCCACTATGAAGAATAACATCACACCGTCTGAACTGTTTATGCCTCATGTGTGTGCCGAGCTAAACCCGGATTAATGCGAACCCGATCGAAGACATTTCAAACTGAGAAAGGTCGACGCATCCTGGAATAGTATGCGAGCTTCCAAGATCTATATAAAGGATTAATTATTATTATATTTGACTTTGTGGTTCACTGTATTATTTTAATCTATAATACGATGAAAACGCAGTGCAGATCATGGCGTTCTCTGCGGGAGTGTCCGCGTTACACGGGCATCGATTAGGTATTTGTCCTCACTACACTATTAAAGAGCTCCTTTGTTTTTGTTCATATTTACCTGACAAACACTCTGTTGGGATCCTGCTACAACATCTTGTTACTAGGATACCAAACAGCTGTGCAGTGGACTACAACAAAGATCTATAACGCTTTCATGGGTAATGAAGAAACCTTTTTAATGAATTGTACGCTTTGTGTCACCGTTTCACGCACGCTTGTGATCCTACAGGGATCAGGCATAAAAAATACTGATTACAGGAATATCTGTAAAGAGAAAGAAAAAAAAAAATATATATATATATATATATAGTATAAAATAATAATTATTGTTATTGTTATTTGCTCTACCAAAAAGTATTGAGCACTCTCCTACGGAAGGATCTACTCAGAAAATCATATATATATATATATATATATATATATACACATTCATTTTATGAACCTCTTAATCCTATTTAGGCTCACAAAGAGGCTGGCGCCTAACTCAGCCGACTCCAGGTGAGGGAGGGTATACGCTGGACAGCTCGCCAGGCCATCGCAGGTCTACATTCACACTCAATGATTAAGCAGGCACTCATGATTGATTGACAACTGCTGTGAGTGACGGGAAATGAGCGAATGCCATCCCTTCCTCCTATGAGAACTCAGCCAATTAGCCCAACTCTGAATGGATTGTCACTGTCCCCCTAGTGCCACCTACATGGGTTGTCAAAGGCCGGTCATGTCTCTCACTGTCCATGGTGGGAGGTTCATGGAAAAGAAGCATTGCTGATTTTTGTCAAGATGAGTTGCATAACCTGTCCAGGGTGTACTCCGCCCTCGCCCAGAGTCGGCTGAGAAGGGCACCAGCCTCCACGTGACCCTAATTAGGATTAAATGGTTGAGAAATTGAATGAATGAATCGAATGAAACTTTTACACGTTCTGCTTAGAAGCTGTATTAGATTTCAAAGTGACCAAATTGAGAAAATCTGTGAGGACAAAAAAATAAATAAATAAAACACTTACCAGAGTCTTATTTCTTACATATTCTTTTTTTTCTAATCATTCCACTCCCCTTTTTCTCACCAAATACAACACCAAAGACATATTTGTACAAGCTGTAAGAGTTTCTGGTAAAATGCCACCCCCCACCCCCACCCCCCGGCCTTATCTCCAATTTCTCACTCAAGTGCGGCTTCCTTTAATCCATAAAACAAGCTGGCCATTATCCGCCCACACACGCTACACATAAGCGGATATTTGTCAGGACATGAAGAAGCATGAAGAGAAACGCTAACAGAGAATTTTCCCACTGACCCATGCTAAGCCTCTTTGGAACGTTCCCTCGTGAATGAAATGACTCTTTACCTGTGAGGCATTATGGGACAGCGCTCTCTGATCCTGCCGTGACTGTTCATGAACAGAGCGAATCCTCACCCATTCCTCTCGCCCCGTCAAACGCTTGCCGGGTGAGAAATGGATCCAGTTTATTTCAGAGCTTGTAATATCTTCAGGGGTAAGTGCTCCCTGGAGGGGGAAGAGTGCGATATTAAAACTGTCCATCGTCAGGATGGTCACGTCTGCAGCCCTTTCATATCGCTTCCAGGCAAAGAAACTGAAGGAAAGAGATAAAGACGGGAAAGGGGGGAGGAAACCATGAAAGGAAAGTGTCTGTATGACACGCAGATGTATTTATCAGCATTAGAATGAATCACACAAGATAAACAAAATAAAATAACTAAAATCATGGTGTGGATAACGGTACAGGATTTATATGGAACCATTGAAGTGACAACAAAATGCTTGTTTTTTATAACTTCAGGCTTATGTCCAGAATGATATAGACGTGACGGGTGTACAGAAGCGTAGTACGGTGGTGTAGTGGTTAACAGGTTCGCCTCACAGCAAGAACGGCTCAGTGAAAATATTTCTGTGTGGACTTTGAATGCAATCCTTGTGCTTGCAACGGTTTTCTCTGGGTTTTCTCCAACAGTCCAAAGACGTTCACATTAGGCTAACTGGCTGGTCCAGATTTCAACAAGTGTGTGTGTGTGTGTGTGTGTGTGTGTGTGTGTGTGTATGTGCACATGCCTGTGTTTTCACCCTGTGATGGTCTCGCAAGCTGTTCAGGGTGAACAGCATCTTTGCTACCAGTCTCTGCACACATCAGGAAAATAAAGCGGCTAGAAATGAATACAGAAAGCCCTCGTTATTTGCGGGGGTTGTGTTCCGCCCCACCCGCAGATCCTGAAAGTCCGCGAATTATTGATGCTGTTTTAAAAGCCTATGTATGAGATATATATATATATATATATATATTTTTTTTTTTTTTAAACCCAAGTCATAGTGGCTCATCAGGCCGGTGCTTATCCCCAGTTTCTGTAGTGTGAAGCGACCAGGAGTTCAACTCCTCCTGGATGGGACGCTAGTCCATCACAGGTTACCTTCCCAGTATATTTTTACTGGTACCCATTTATACTGCTGGGTGAACAGAGGCACACTTGGGGTTAAGACCTTGCCCAGGGGTCTTAGCACAGTGAGGGTCTCAGTGGGATTTGAACTCACAACCTCCCAATCATGAGCGCAGCACTCTAACCACTACACCACCGGCCCCACCTGTATGATATTACATGCGCTAAAATATGCTTGTTAAACACATTCTATAGTCAGTCTTACTCATTTATACAGTAATAATGCAGTAAAATGTAGTAATGATTCAGTAAAAACTTTTTCATTTTGTACTATGATAATATTTATGAATAAATAAAGCACTTACCAGAAGCGAGCGAATTTGCAGGGCGTTTGAGTGACATCATAGTGCTTAAATAATCATTAAAAACACATGAAAAAAACGTGTATTCGCAATTTAAGCAATCACGTTGATGACATGTGTGCGAAGGTGAAGAAGTGAAAAAAAAGAGGTGTACACATCATCTGCAACCAATCAGCAGGAGGGAGAAACAAAGCTCTCAGCCATTGGCTAAATTTGAATCTCATGTCAGTAATTTCCTGGGTTGCCGCTAATCCACGAGTATGCGAGGGCACAACCCGTGAATCTTGAATGGGCGGGGACCTACTGTAAATAAATCATGATTAGCTTAACGGCTAGCTCGTGTTAGCTAGATTAGCTGCAGTAACAGGTGACTATTTCCAGAACATTATGTTCACTAATAGCTTGTCTTTTTTTTTTTCTTTGAATGTAGTGCAACATTAGCATCCCACACATTCGCTTACTTTATGGCCAACAATTTTTTTGTTTGTTTGTTTTTTGTTTTTGTTTTTCAATTTATTGCCAGCATTGTTTAAGAGGCCCATTTATTCACCAGGCAAATTAAACAATCATGAAATTTAGTGTCAGTGCCCCCTGTGCTGCTTTCTTCACTCGAACTTACATGCGTAATCCTATTAAGGTCGTGGGAAGGATCTGAACCGACACGAGGAGAAGGGATATACGATTAGTCACAACCCTGCAGAGACACATATCCTCTACATACTCCTATCCCTCATCCACACGTTCATTACGACCTCTTTCTCCAAGCCTGGGGGCCAATCAGCTAGGATGCAAGGCCTGGGTACAGCTTACGCACATTCGCACTGGGCGTGGAAAGACACGCGCCTACTTTAAATCCATCATCATATGTGAAGATGACGACTGCGACTGTGGATTGACGCAGACACTGCAGCACATAGTATCTGAGTGCTCCGCCCTCATACATCCAAATTGGTTGGAGTGTAAGATAAAGTCTGTTGAGCTTTTTATATCTGAGCCCAGTGGCTCATCAGGCCCGGTTCTTATCCCCGGTTTCCATAACGTGAAGATACCAGGAGTTCAATTCCTCCTGGATGGGACACTAGTCCATTGCAGGTTACCTTCCCAGTATATTTTACTGGTACCATTGATACTGCTGAGTGAACAGAGGCAGACTTGTGGTTAAGACCTTGCCCAGGGGTCTTAGCACAGTGGGGTTCTAAGTGGGATTCGAACACACAACCTCCTGATCATGAGTGCAGCATCCTAAGCACTACGCCACCAGCCCCATGACCTCCCTGTGCGACAGTAATAATATGAACAAAGTGGGCGTGTTCCTATATGTTCCACCCAAATATCCAACAAACATTAAGTCTGTGTGTTGAATAATAGTCCTTTATGTCAATGGCAATAATTAAATAACTGTAATGTAATAGCGCATTTTCCAAGCAAACCAGGTGAGATGTGTCCAAGCACAGCATGCAGTGTACATCCTAGCCAAACTAGACTTTGGGGGTCAAACGTGCTGGGAAAGGGTACAGAGCGCCTCTGGTAAGTACGATCTGAGGGTTTAGTTAAAAAAAAAAAAGTCTGCTTTTGTAAGACTGGCTTTGTAAACAACATGATCTTTGCTGGTAGATATCAAAACAAGGTCAGGAAGCAGTCAGCATAGCAACATTTCTATTGTAAAATATAGTCAGGTTTTCTCAGGTAGAGTCAGACGCCAAAGTTTATTATAAGGAAAAAAAAGTTCTTTTTTTTCTGGATGTTTTCCAGAGCTTCTGAAAGTGATACCTTTGAAGATGGCTTCAAATTTCCATTCATTCATTCATTCCTTTCTAGTCCTACTTACTTCTAATTCAGGTTATGGGGAGGCTTGTACCCATCTCAGCCAACTCTGAGTGAAAGCAGGGTACAACCTAGACAGTTGGCGAGGTCATCACATGGTCAACACTCACACAACCATTCATAGTATATACAAATTCCACACAGAAACGCCCGTGTCGGGGAATCGAACCCAGGACCTTCATACTGTGAAAGGCGGGCCATGTCTGTCACTGTCTATGGTGTGAGGCATGTAAAAGAACCATTGCTGACTTTCGTAGGCTGCAAAGTCGTCAGCGTGTTTCTGTCCCTTGCTAAAAGGGTTGTGACAGGAAGGGCATCCGACGTAAAAACCTCTGCCAAATCAAACGTGCGAATCAGATGGTTCGCTGTGGCGAGTAAAAGGGAAAAAGCCGAAAGGAAGACAGACAGTTCATTCATTCACTTATTCACTCACTCACCAAACTGTTAAATCCTACTAGGATTATGGGGAGGGTGGGTGGCACTATCTCTTAAAGAAGGCGAGCTACACTCCAGTCCATCACAGGGCAACTCACATTCAACCGTTCATACTCACACCTAGGGGCAATCGGTAACAGCCAGTTAGTCTACCATGCATGTCTTTTGCGATGGCGTAAGTGGTTCGCACTTACACCTCACAGCAAGAAGATTCTGGGTTCGATTCCCATCTCAGGTGTTTCTGTGTGGAATGTGTTCTCCCCGTGCTTGTGTGGGTTTCCTCCAGGTTCTCCGGTTTCCTCTCACAGTCCAAAAACATACACAATAGATTACATGGTGGTTCCAAATCTCCCCCAGGTGTGTGTGTGTGTGTGTGTGTGTGTGTGTGTGTGTGTGTGTGAGAGTATGAATTATTGTGTGAGTGTTGGACCTGCAATGGCCTGGCGAGCAGTCCAGGGTGTACCTCACCCTTACTCAGGTCTGAGATGGGCACCAGCCTCCCTCAGACCCTAATCAGGATTAAGCCATTCTGAAAATGAATGGAATGAATGAATGTCTTTTGACTGTGGAAGGAAACCTTAGAAGAAACTCACACAAGCACGGGGAGAACATGCAAACTCACACCTCGGACAGCTCACGACTCAAACCCAGGACCTCCTTGTCGTGAGGCCGACATGCAAACCACTACACCAAGATGCCATCTTAAAACTGTACTTGTGAAGGATAGAAAATTAAACGGCATTTGAAGGATAATACTGAAAGGGAGTTATTTTTCTCCAGATTCTTCAAAATAATTCCTAATTCGAATGACACCAAATTCCTAAAACCAAGTATATGCACCTCAACCATCAGCAGATAAATCTTATAAGCTTTACATGTCTGTGTGGATGCTACAGAACCTTCCAGGACACTGGAGAGAATCAGATCCAACATTACAAGCTTTCGTGGCATGTTACTGTTTTGGGACAATTTTCCATGTGAGCAAAGCACTAGATGCAGGTCTCATCCATTACTCCCGCAGCTGCCCCAAAAATGTCATCCTAGTGCTGTTCTCCTTCCCCAGAGCAGCCAGCTTTCCTCATCTCTCTTTTTTACCGTCCTGTACTTTACCCACATTTGCTGTGGATTCTTCTTCTTCAATGGGACAATGATGCTGCATTCAATCACTCTGTCAGCTTTTACCTGGATTCTTAATCATGTATATCTGTACTTTGTTTCATGTTTACAAACTGCATATTATTGCATTTAATATATATATATATATATATATATATATATATATATATATATATATATATATATATATATATATATATATGTTTGTACAGTGGTACCTTGACTTGTGAGTGGCTTTTATAATGAATTTTATAAGTAGGTGGCAGTGGCATGGACCGGGGATGAGGGGGTCATAGATTGTTACATACATTGTTTATATTGTAAATATAATTCATTTTTTTCTATAAATTATTATTATTATTATTATTATTATTATTATTATTATTATTATTATTATTATTATTATTATTATAACTATTATTATTATTATTATAACTATTATTATTATTATACTTATTATTATTATGAATATATAATAATAATAACAATAATAATAAACACTCCATGAATGTTATTTTTCAACAGCTGAAATAAAGAAATGCGTGAGATTTATTTATGTTTTTGTTATATTTGATGGCTTTTTTGTATTTTTATTTAAAGGCCAGTGAAATTATGTATTAGTTATTCTGTTAAGAAAGGACACCTGATTTATCTGAGACAGATGCAGTCATCAAAAGAGCAACATCTGGCTCGCGAACCATAGGTTCCCGACCCCTGAACAGGCTCGCGAGCGACTCATACCCAAACCAAAATCATCAGTATTAAACCAATAAAAGACCTGAAATATTTAAGTTGGTGTGCAATGAATCTAAAATCTATGAAAGTTTAATTTTTATCAGTACATTACAGAAAATAATGAACTTTATCACAATATGCTAATTTTTTGAGAAGGACTAGTATATATATATATATATATATATATATATATATATATATATATATATATATATAGTGAGAGAGAGTGTGTGTGAGAGAGAGAGAGAGAGAGAGCGAGAGAGAGAGACGGTCGGCCTTAGATTACCCAATTAGCTCCACTGGGGGCAAGAAAAGTACTACGAGGGAGCCCACACGAGCACAGGGAGAACATGTAAACTCCACGAAATAGCCAAGACCACGGATCAAACCCAGGCTTTCTTGAGCTAATGTGGATTCTGCAACCACTGCATCACTGCGCCACCCACTTCAATTAGCTGCTGTGCTAAAGTATTGTAACATATTGCTATGCTGACAATGTTTTTTTAGGACGTGCAACAAGCAAACTGCCTCAGTTTTGGGATGAAACACTGCATGTACTGTACGATATGATTCTTGTTAGGACTAAACAGTGTGCTTGAAATGATCAGCGATTAATCTTGTAGAAATGCTAGTTTGGCAGTTACTAAGAACGGCAATGTGCACCAGTAAATGAAAACACCGGAGGAAACTGTCTGGGGAATGAGATGGTAAACAAAAGGGGGGGTGGGGCACTTTGTCCTGAAATGTCATGAAAAAAAAAGCATAAAACTGTATATGCTACTGTATATGTGAAAAACTACATTCATTCATTTATTTTCTGAACTGCTCAATCTTAGTTAGGGTTGCGGGGAGGCTGATGACCATCTCAGCTGACTCTGTGCAAAGGCAGGGCACACCCAGGACAGCTTTCTAGGTCATCTCAGGGCTGACAAACTACATTTGTAAATATATATATATATATATATATATATATATATATATATATATATATATATATATATATATATATATATATATATATATATTATTATTATTATTATTATTATTCATTCATCGACATGTATGAGAGATGTAAGACAGTGGTGAGGTGTGCTGTCGGTGTGACCGACGAATTCAAGGTGGAGGTGGGACTGCATCAAGGGTCAGCTCTGAGCCCCTTCTTGTTTGCTATGGTGATGGACAGGCTGACAGACGAGGTGAGACAAGAATCTCCATGGACTATGATGTTTGCAGATGACATCGTGATCTGTAGTGAGAGCAGAGAACAAGTGCAGGAAAATCTAGAGAGGTGGAGGTATGCCCTGGAAAGGAGAGGAATGAAGGTTAGCCTCAGAAAATCAGAATACATGTGTGTGAATGAGAAGGACCCAGGAGGAACGGTGATGTTACAGGGAGCAGAGATAACGAAGGTGGAGGATTTTAAGTACTTAGGCTCAACAATCCAGAGCAATGGAGAGTGTGGAAAAGAGGTGAAGAAGCGTGTGCAGGCAGGCTGGAATGGTTGGAGAAAAGTATCCGGTGTGATGTGCGATAGGAGAGTGTCAGCAAGAATGAAGGGAAAAGTGTACAAGATGGTGGTGAGGCCAGTGATGTTGTATGGTTTAGAAACAGTGGCGCTGAGGAAAAGGCAGGAGGCAGAGCTGGAGGTAGCAGAGATGAAAATGTTGAGGTTCTCCCTGGGAGTAACGAGGATGGATAGGATCAGAAATGAGTATATCAGAGGGACAGCCCACGTAAGATGTTTTGGAGACAAAGTCAGAGAGGCTAGATTGAGATGGTTTGGACATGTACAGAGGAGGGATAGTGAGTATATTGGCAGTAGGATGCTGAGGTTGGAACTACCAGGCAGAAGGCCTCGAGGAAGACCAAAGAAGAGATTTATGGATGTGGTGAAGGAAGACATGAAGGTCGTTGGAGTCAGAAAAGAAGATGCGGAGGACAGGGTGAGGTGGAGGCGGATGATTTGCTGTGGCGACCCCTGAAGGGAGCAGCCGAAAGTAAAAGAAGAAGAAGAAGAAGTAGAAGATTCATCGATTTTCTGAATCACTTAATCCTAATTAGGGATGTGGGGAGGCTGGCACCCATCTCAGCGACTCCGGGTGAGGGCGGAGTACACCATGTACAGCTCACTAGGCCATTGCAGGGCCAACACTCACACAACCATTCATACTCACTCTCACACCTAGGGGTGATCTGGGACAGTCAATCAGCCTACCGTGCATGTGTTTGGACTGTGGGAGGAAACTGAACTTAGGACCTCCTTGGTGTGAGATGGATGCACTTGGACGTAACAAAAATTATTGTTTCCGCAATAGTTTTTCTTCTTGAGGGAAAAATAAGTTTTCGTTACTGTTACATAGATAGTTGCATCATGGTTGTTTCTTGACTGAAAAATAATATAAACATTTTTGAAAATTTTTGTGGTTTTGGTCAGTGCCTAAATATTTGTATTAGATTTGTTAACTATCCAGATGTGGTGTATAGTTTCAGCTCCAAAGTTTGTCCAGAAAAGCCACTCATTGCACGTTAGTATATTCTATGCACTATCGGCGTTACCTGACTGGTTTGCTATCAAGGACATAATGGACATTATCCCAAGTGGATAATGGTTCGGTTGAAATGGCACTGAAACCCTAAAAGTTAAAAAAAGCAGTTCAAGAAAAAAAAAAGAAGAAGAACACTACAGAATATGTCCGCCTTATTATAAATATAATTATTTTAATTATATTATTATATTATACATTATAAATATGGGGCATTAGTGGTCTAGTGGTATAGGGTGCTGGATCGCTAATCCAAAGGTTGAGGGTTTGAGTCCCACCCGCCACAAGGTTGTCACTGTCCCCTCCAGTGCAGCTAATTGGGTTATCAAAGGCCGGCCATGTCTCTCACTGTCTATGGTGTGAGGCATGTAAAAGAACCATTACTGACTTTCGTAAAGAGTAGGCTGCAAAGCCGTCGGGGTGTTTCCAGCCGGCGATGGCCTGGTGAGCTGTCCAGGGTGTACTCTGCCCTCGCCTGAAGTTGACTGGGATGGGCACCAGCCTCCCCGCGACCCAAATTAGGATTAAGTGGTCACAGGTAAATGAACTGAGCTGAACAGTATAAATATATTATAATATAACCCAATATGGCCCTCTTACTTGTGTGTGGTGTGGTGATTAGCACATCTGCTTTATCACTAGATATCGGCAGGTTTAAGCCCCAGGTTAGATTTATGTATGGAGTTTAAGTTTAAGGTGATCTGGATGAGAACAACATAGACCTGGAAGAAACAGTTGAGAAACTCAACACGGCAATCGTTGAATCAGCCAACGAGATCTTGGGGAAGCATTGTCGTCCCAAAAAACTGTGGATCACAACAGAGATCCTAGCATTGTGTGCCAAGAGACGAGAACTGAAGAAAGAGAAGAAACACCCCGAAGGAGCCAAGAAATACAGAGAAGCAAACAACAAAGTCAAGAGAGAGATGAAGAAGGCAAAGGAATCATGGATAGAAGAACAGTGCACCAAGATAGAAGAAAGCCTGAAAAAGATTAACACCAAGATGGTCTACCAAGTGGTAAAAGACCTCACTGCTGAAAATCAAGGAAGATCATCAAACATCCAGAACAAGGCAGGAAAATGCCTCACAGAAGAAAAGGAGATCCTGGACAGATGAACAGAATACCTCTCAGAGCTGTACAACCACAAGCTCAATGGAGAGCCATCAGTACTCAACTGCCCTAAGGTAACAACAGAACAGGGCTCTGACTCTATCCTTTGAGAGAAAGTAAAGGCAGCAGTAAAACCACTGAAACAAGGAACGTCAGCAGGGAGTGACAACAAACCTGCGGAGCTAACACAAGCAGGAGAAGTAATGATCACCGCCCTTACCACTATCTGCAACAACATCTGGAAAACCAGAATATGGCCATCCCCCTGGAGTCACTAATCATCACGCTTCCAAAGAAAGGAAATTTTCAGCAGTGCAATAACTACTGCACCATCAGCTTGATCAGCCACCCAAGCAAAGTGATGCTGAAGATTCTTTTGAACAGGTTACAACCAGAAGCAGAGAACATAATTGCTGAAGAACAGGCAGGTTTTAGAGTACCATCAAACAGATTTTCAACTTGAGGATAATCTGCGAGCGATACCTCCAGCACCAACAACATCTGTACCACATATTTGTCAACTTCAAGAAGGCCTTTGACAGAGTTTGGCATGCCACCTTGTGGTCCACCATGAGAAAGTACAACATCAACGCAAACCTTGTGAACGCGATTGAACAGCTATATGCAAAGGCTACATGTGCTGTCCTCCTAAACGGCAATAAAGGAGATTGGTTCCGCACTACTGTTGGAGTGCGCCAGGGTTGCCTCCTCTCCCCCACCCTCTTTAACATCTTCCTCAAGAGAATCATGGAAGATGCCTTGGAACATCATGAAGGCACAGTTTCAATCGGCAGAAGAACCATCACAAACCTACAATTCGCAGACAATATTGTTGGCTTCGCAGGAAACGAAGCAGAACTCGCCAGCCTGGTTGAAAGCCTTGACAAAGCAACATCAACATACAGCATGGTCATTCGGCATTCGGCATTCGGCATCAGTGCCGAAAAGACGAAAATGATGACAAACAATTCGCAGGGCATCACGTCAGACATTGAAATCAGTGGGACAAAGCTGGAGACCGTGAAGAAAGTCAAATATCTGGGTTCCATCATATCAGATGAGGGCTCCAAACCTGAACTGATGGCAAGGACAGCACAAACCACAGCTGTGCTGGCAAAACTCCAACCAATCTGTAGAGACAAGAGCAGTCGACACTCAAAAATGCACCTGATACGCTCCCTTGCCCTTTCAGTCTTCCTGTACGCTTGCGAAACTTGGACAATCATGGCAGAGCTACAGAGAAAGATTCAAGCAATGAGTTTAAAAAGATGTATGATGGGCAGTCTTGTCCTGGTGGTAAAGGTGCTGAATCACTGTTCCCAAGGTTTGGGGTTCAAGCCCCACTCACCACAGGTTACCCCCACCCACCACTCCCCACCCCACCCCTGTGCACTAACTGGGTTATCAAAGGCTGGCCATTTCTCTCGGTGTCTGTGGTGTGAGTTTCATGTAAAAGAATCACTGCTGACTTTCAACAAGAGTAGCTGCATAGTCGTCAGTGCGTTTCTGGCCTTCGATGGCCTGACGAGTCGTCCAGGGAGTACTCTGCCCTCTTGCACAGTCAGCTGGGATGAGCGCCAGCCTCCCTGTGATCCTAATTGGGATTGAGCAGTTCAAAAAATGAATGCATGAAGATGCATGATGTGTATATAAACATCGTGATGGAGCAGGCAGAGTGGTGACTGTTATGGTTTCAGAATGGAATAATCAACCAATAAAATCCTGCTTTAGTTTGATTTTCTTATGTTTTCCATACTGTTACAAAGCACGTGAAGCTTGCCTGCCATTGTAATGTTTAAAATATATTTAAAAAAAAACACAAAGCCTTGATTGAATTTGCTTTTCATTTGTTTCCCATGTACTATATCTACTGAAACCTCAGGCTCAGTGGATGTCACTGAATAATTCCTCAATGTTCCGTCTCATTGACTAGACTCTGAAGGGCAATATTTGTTAATCATCTTGAGCAGTAGCTAACAGGTACTTAGGGATATAGGGTATACGAACCGGAAGGAACCTCTCTGAATTGGTTATGACTGGTAAATGTTTTTATTTTCAATATAGTAAAATCATTTAAAATAAAATTTAAAAAAAGAGTACATTCATTGGCATTTAACTGCAGTGGTACCTTGACTTACAAATTTAATCCATTCTGAGTGCAAGCTTATAAGATGAAAAGTTCGTTAGATGAAACAATTATTCCCATAAGAAATAACAGAAAATTAATTAATCTGTTCCAACCCCATCCCAAACTCATATAATCTGCCACAAACGTGTATATTTTGCCCTAATATATTAAAGATAAAATTGTAAAAACAATAAATATGTCATAATAATAATACATGTACATTAACATTAATAATAATTCATAATAATTAATAATAAATAATAATAAAACAAGAATAACAATAAGTCAACTAACCCTTCCAATCATCGACTATGGCGAAGATGTCACGTGAGCAGGCATGAGGTGATGCGTAACAGAGGAGGAGGAGAATTTTGTGCATGAGCATGGTACGAATGCCAGCTCCCACAAGGCCAGTGCTTCTCAAATAGCAGTGTGATGCCGTGCGGGAGGTGGGGTATGACCCTGAGGCACATAGGTTTTTGTTGTACTGTACTAGAATTAGGGCAGTGGTGGTCTAGTGGTATAAGATCGCTGATCCAAAGGTTGGGGGTTCGAGTCTCACTCTCCACAAGGTTGTCACTGCCCCCCCCTCCCCCCCAGTGCAGCTAACTGGGTTATCAAAGGCCGGCCATGTCTCTCACTGTCTATGGTGTGAGGCATGTAAAAGAACCATTGCTGACTTTCGACAAGAGTAGGCTGCAAAGCCGTCAGCGTGTTTCCGCCCTGCGATGGCCTGGAGAGCTGTCCAGGGTGTACTCTGCCCTCGCCTTGAGTTGGCTGGGATGGGCACCAGCCTCCCCGTGACCCTAATTAGGATGAAGCGGTTACAGAAAATGAATGAATGATGAATGTACTAGAATTAAGTGTAATTGCTAATCCACTACAGTAGTTGGCAGTGGCGCTCTCATTGTCATGCTATAGTGTAGGTTAAAAGCACCCAGCAAATGATATAAAGTGCAGTAAACACCAATCGTACATGGGGGGTTTCCAAGCAAGGTATCAGAGAAAATAATTGAGAAGAACTGCACAAGGCGCTCTCAGAGCATGGAGGAATACAAGTGGAGAATATGAGGCTAATCGGCAAGGAAAAACCCATTTCTCCAGCTGAGCTCGTAAATCAAAATTTTGCTGGTTGGATGGGACAGATTTTTAGTGGGAGTGAAGCTCGTATCAAGAAAAAATTGATATAAAACACATTCGGAAGTCAAGGTACCACTATATTATTGGTTTCAAATATTGCAAAATCCCTGTACAATTATAGGAGCATTCAGAATACATGTTCCACCTCTTGGCATGAAATCAATTATGATGGCAGGTGCACTGAATAACTGCCAGGAGACTAAGACTGCAGATTTCATTATTATAACTCGGCAGCATTGTAATGAAATGTCTCCTCCCAGTGAGAATATGAGGAACATTTATTCACACATATGCATTTATTGACATGTTTTTGGGTTTTTTTTGTTTTGTTTTTTTGTTTGTTTTGTTTTATTTCAAACATGATCCCACACATGGATTGCCTCTGAACTGTAACGGTATGCTACTTGTACCACACCCTACATTAGAAAAAAGTAATCAATATGTCGTTCTAGATTTCGAGTTGAATTGCACACAGTCAAACTGACCACCAAGAGGGCCATTAGTGGTTCTGTGGTTAGGGCTATGAATTACTGATCTGAAGGTTGGGGGGGTTCAAAACCCAGTACCACCAAGTTGCCACTGTTGGGTCTTTGATTAAAGGCTTTTAACCTTTAATTGCTCAGATGTGTAGAAGACACTTTGGATAAGGCAGTCTGCAAATGCTGTAAATTTAAATGTTACAGGATGTCGTAAATTTAATTTCGAACTTTATAATATAAAATATCAAATAATTTGGCGAGCTAGTCTACTTCTCTCCACTAGTTCATTGCTTACCTGTGTATGCTTTCACAGTTTGGATGCTAAGTTGTGAAATGCTGATATCTACAGGATTCGGCGGATAATGATTGGCAGATCGACATATGGGGGCGGAGTGATGTACTAGCTACCATGTTTATCTCAAAGCAAGAAGGTCCTGAGTTTGAGTTCCAGCTTAGCTGTTTCAGTGTGGAGTTTGCATGTTCTCCAGGTACATCAGGTTCCTCTCACATTCCAAAGATATGCAGATGTTCACTAATTGGCTGTTTAAAATTGCTTTTAGGTGTGAGGGAGAGTGCAAATAATTGTGTGTGTGTGTGTGTGTGTGTGTGTGTGTGTGTGTGTGTGTGTGTGTGTGTGTGTGTGTTGGCCATGCTATGGTCTGGCATGCTTCTCAGGGTGTACCTCACCTGCATGAGGCATCAGCTTAGATAAACCCTAATAAGATAGAACAGTTGCACAAGTGATTGATTGAGTGAGCGCGATTGTTATAACGCTGTTTGTATTTGAAGGATTACAATATGAAGCTTGTTGTACAGGGTGAAAATAACAGTAGTTCACAGTTGCATGACTGCCATGGTTACGTTTACATCACACAGGTGTTAAAAAGTTCACCGGCAATATAACACTTAGACAGTTTAAACATGATGTGTGAATGTACTGCATGTGTGTTTGCGTGGGTGGGTGGGTGGGTGAACGCGTGCTAGTTGATGTGCTGTCCAGTATCAGCTGCTGAAATATTGATTACTCAGCCGGACTCAGTGGTTCGTGTGTATGTGTGTGTGCGTGTGTGTGTGTGTGTGTGTGTGTGTGTGTGTGTGTGTGTGTGTTTTTTTCTGCACTCTCAGCTTGTATGGAGTGACATTTGACGAAAAGTTAACACTGCTCAGGATTGGCAAGATATAAACCCCTGCTCCTTCTCATTATTCAACTCAAACCGGGCTTCTTGTGTTACTCTTATACACTTTCTCGAACTCTTTCTCCTTTCATTAACTGCCCCAGCCTCACATCTCATGGCTGTCAGTAGGGCCACATTTGCACGCTGTGTAATTCCTGTGGGTTGTACAACCCGGCAAGCGCAAAGATACAGGAGCTTTCCTCCAGCTCTGATGCTAATCAGGTTTCTGTGCCTTAAACTCTGCAGGATTCAGACCAATTTGTCTTTGCACAGCTTGAGATCATTGTTTCGATCTGCTCACTGGGGAATGAATCACCATTGCCTGAGGTTCCTTTCTTTCTTTTTCTTTAGTTTTTTTTTTTAATTTTTATTTATTTATTTATTTTTTTTAGTTTTTTAGTTTTAGTTTTTTAGTAGGGTTTTTTTTTTTTGCAGTTAAGGAGGTCTGTAGTAGCATTTATTTTGAATTCAACTGGCTACAATTGTAATAATGAGCAAGCAGGGTGTGTTTCTTGTCCTGGATTACTCAGACAGCAATTGATAAGCTTTTTCTCACACCAAATAAGGTGTGTGTGTGTGTGGGGGGTTGGTTGTTTTATGGGGGGTGCTATGTGTGTGTGTGTGTGTGTGTGTGTGTGTGTGTGTGTGCATGCCAGTGTTGGGCCATCAAGGCCAGCAAAGCCTTCTCTGCTGGCTCAAACATTATCAGAAGCACTGACCTACATTTACAACTTAAATTCTCAATTTTTGTTCCATGAAATTTTATTAATTGATTCCCGACTGTCTGTTCTTTTGATTCCAGAAGCTGTATCATGGCTGCACTGCTTCCAGTATGTGAATGTGGATGTTAGATTTGATTTGACCAATTAGATTTCAGCTTCTATTTGCCGCCATTTCAATCTACTCTGCTCAGGGCCTTCAGAATCAGCAGCGCGAGCCGATATCATTTAAGCTATATTAGCAATGGAGCCTTTCTTTATCCAATCAGATTTCAGATTCGGCTCACTGGGCCAGCTAGCTGGCCCACAATAACGTCAGCATTCTTCTGTTCTCTGATTGTCTGGCCAGAGGAAGACTAACAGAATAGTCTGTCGTGATCTGCACACCATACATTTCAGTGATTTTTTTTTTTTTTTTTTTTAATGTCCACAGTGGCTAATAGAGAAACTAATTCAGTGTTGACAAACTTGGTGTCGAAATTCTTAAAAATCCATTTTTAAGATGGACTTTTCCAGAAAAGCTAGACATCGTAAGGAAAGGACAAGGAAGGGCAGGTAAGGTTTTTACTTTTGGCGGAATTTTGTACTGGTAAAGGCCAGTGAAATTTTATGTAATGTCTCGAGTTACTACAGCAAATGTGTGGAATTCCTCTCTCTCTCGCTCTCTCTCTCTCTCTCTCTCTCTCTCTCTCTCTGCAGTGGCACGCCTTGTTATTATTGTGGTTTTGTGTATTATTAATGGTTTGAATTATTGTGACGTGATATTGGTGGTATAAGAGCTGGATTAAATCCGGTTAAGTCCCGTGGAAAGTCCAGGTACCAAATTCAAGGTCCGCTACTGGTGCACATGGGCATAACCTCGTGACATGTGCTTGCAGGCTGAAGTCTTAAGTCAAGGCCTTTGGTCTTTGTGGACATATGCGGTGGGGGGGGGGGGTTTTCACTGTTTTCAAGCAGACTATATTTTTTCAATGGTCGCTTTTTAATATGTACACAAATGTTCTGTCTCAGTGCCCTCTGATTTCATTCTTTGGCAAGGTCTGAAGTTGGCGACCAAATAACTCTGAGCACTATGATGTCATCTTCGCACTCAACTCTTCAGCATGTTCCTATAATGTGACTATGCCATTTCTGGTCCACCTACAGAGAATGTGGAGCTCTGGTGCTCTCTGATGTGTGCGCTGTGGGTAATAGACACAAAGCGCACACATCAGAGTGCACCAGAGCTCGACATTACTCTTTCGATTGGTTCTGTATGTTGGTTAATACAGACGCCACAGTGCTTAGCACATCCGCTTCATCACATGAAGGTCCTGGACACAGGGGTGTTTCAGTGTGGTGTCTGCATGTTCTCCCCGTGCTTCTGTGGGTTTTCTCAGCTAGAGTAGGCCCCCGTTTTTCACGGGGATTCAGTTCCGGCCAAGAAATTCCTCGAGTTATTTACCCGAAAGTAAAACTCTATATAAGTATAACTCTATCTTCTGGTTATATTCATTCACTGCTTAATGGCGCTTTTCCTTTGCAGCGTCATTACCTTTTTCTGGCACTTAGGCTCCTTACTAGAAGCCTGAGAAGATGCTGAGATGCTGAGAAGATGTCCGTCACTTCCAGGTTTGTTGGCAATCCACGAGTATGTGGGAGGCTCAAGTGCAAAACTGCAAATGGCCAAGGGACTACTGTACTCCAATTTCCTTTGACAATCCAAAAATATGAATATGTATGTGTGTGTGTGTGTGTGTGTGTGTGTGTGTGTGTGTGTGTGCGTGTGTGTGTGTGTGTGTGTGTGAATGTGAATGATTGTATGTGTGTTGGCCCTACAATGGTCTGGTGAACAGTTTAGGGAGTACTTTCACCTTCACCTCGATCCTTCTTAGATGGGTGCCAGCCTCCCTACGATCCTAATTAGGATGATGCAGCTTAAAAAATAAATGAATGAATGTTGGTTAATGCATGCATGCATGTGTCTGCTCACCATAACAAGACTGTGCAAGCAGAGGAACAATCTTAAAAAGCTCATCGGTGTTCGGGCTCCGGGGGTGGATGAGATCCGCCCTGTACATTTCAGGGCTCTGGATGTTGTAGGACTGTGTGTAGTTGACACGTCTCTGCAACTTTGCGTGGTCATCAGGGATCTTACCTCTGGATTGGTACACCGGAGCGGTCTTCTTCTTCTTTTTCTTTCGGCTGTTCCCTTCAGGGGTCGCCACAGCAAATGATCTGCCTCCATCTCTCCCTATCCTCTGCATCTTCTACTCTTACTCCAACGACCTTCATGTCTGCCTTCAGTGTACCTGGGAAAGTCTCTGCAGGGGCCCTGGAGAGGAGTATCCAATTGATGTCTGAACCTTGGATTTGGGAGAAACAACGTGTTTTTTGTCCTGGCTGCGGTGATCTAGACTCTATATGCTCTACAAGATCCTGGAGGTGGCATGGGAGTTTGTTCACAAGTGAGGGAAGGATGGAGCAGGAGATTGACAGGCAGACAGCTGCAGCCTCTGCTGTAAAGCGGCGGAGCTTGTACTGGTCCATCATGGTGAAGAGGGAGCTGAGGTGCAAAGCAAACCAGCCAATTTACATTCCATCCCTCACCTATGGTCAAGAGCTTTGAGTAGTGACTGAAAGAACAAGATCGTAGATACAAACGGCTGACATGAGCTTTGCTCGCGGGGTGGGGCTCTCCCTTAGAGATAAGATGAGAAGCTTAGCTATAAAAGGGGACCTAGGAGTAGAACTGCTGCTCCTCCATGTTGAGACGTGTCAGTTGAGGTGGCTTGGGCACCTAGTTAGAACAGCTCTCAAATGCCTCCCTAATGTGGTGTTTCGGGCATGTCCAACCAGGAAGAGACCCCAGGGTCGACCTAGAACATGCTGGAGTGATTATGTCTCTCAGCTTGGTGACCCCTGGAAGAGCTGGAGGAAGTTCTGGGGAGAGAGATGTCTGGACGTCACTGTTGAAGCTGCTGCCCCATCGAGCCCACCCTCGATTAAGAATGATGATGAAGGTGATGATGAAGATGAATAAGTTTTATATATATATATATATATATATATATATATTTTTTTTTTTTTTTTTTTTTTCCCTGTAATAAGCTATAAAGTCTGATAATTGTTCGATTCTGATCTTCTCTCAAGAGTTATTTCAGTAGCTGGTTTATGATCAGAGCCATTGGTTGACTGCTTGAATTCTTTTGCCAATATCTTGTAAAAACAGTGATCCCTCGCTACTTCCTGCTTCAGTTTCTACGGCTTCAGTGCATCACGGGTTTTTCAAAAATATTCATCCAAAAATAAAAATTAAGGAAGAATAGAGAAAAAGTTATGCAAAAAAAAACGAACAAAAAAAAAAAAACAATAAAACTACGTACATTTTTATGTGAGGCACGCATCTGTGAGTGTGTGTGTGTGTGTGTGTGTTTATATTTTATTTACATCTTATGCATTATTTTTGAATGTTTAATTGTTATTATAAGTATTTATAGTGTTGAATATGTATTTATTGATATTATATACACATATACATGTACGTATACGTCAGTCAGGAGGGTCGATCCTATCCTATTTTGCGGAATTCGGCGGTCACGCGGCGGCGGGGGGTGGGGGGAAGTCTCAGTCCCCATTAATCGCGGACCGTGAGGGATTCCTGTAATCCTTTCACCAGAGATTGAGGGGCCATAACTTTTGCTATCAATAGACAGTCTGAAATACAATAATGAGCACCTTAAACTTACAAAATCCTCATCCACTTACAACCGGCCCTGGTATGGCAATCAGGTCTCTGTAAGAAAGAAATGGGTGGATACACTTCCCTTCATCTATTCCCAATTACTTTGCATTAGTCATGCTACATGTACCACAATCACCACACTGTCACAATCAGGGCTCTGGAGTGTGCATCTTCAATAGCCTTAATTGGCCATCTGCTGAATCTTGAGTTCAGATTATGAAAAAGATCGGAAACCAAAACACTCAAATAAATCACAATAATGAGCCTTTGGATGTATGTTCAATAGCAATAGCTAAAGATCATGCCATAGCCAGGAAACAGAAGCTGTAGTGTCTTCCTGTAATGCCTCCATTATGCCCTGGAGTAGGCAATTATTATTATTATTATTATTATTATTATTATTGACTACACATACCATTTTGAAGGTTTTTTTTCCTGTAAAAAATTCAACAATACACCAATCAGCCATAACTTTAAAACAATTACTCCATCCAGTCGTTCCATTTTCTAAGCTGCTTACTCCTAATTAGGGTCACGGGGAGGCTGGGACCCATCTCAGCCAACTCTGGGTGAAGGCAGGGTACATTCTGGACAGTTCACCAAGCTATTGCAGGGCTTACATCGACAGGCAATTTGGAACAACTAATTTAGCCTAGTGTGCATGTTTTTGGATTGTGGGAGGAAACTGGATTACCCCCGAGGAAACTTACAGATGCACGCGGGAAACATACAAACTCCACACAGAAATGCCTGAGCCTGGGGATTGAACCCAGTTCTTTTTGCTTTGATGAGAAAATATGCTAAACACTGCACCTTGATGCTCTCCAGAGAGGTAATTGAATACATTTTCCCTTCCTGGTGTCCCGACGTTGGTGGCAGAATGATGCATTTGGTCGCATGCATGCTTCACAACAAGAAGGGTTGGGTTCGAGTCACGGGATGGGTGAAGGCATTTCTGTGTGGATTATTCATGTTCTTCTGGGTACACCCATGCAAGCTTGGGAAGAAGATGAATAATCCACACAGAAATACCCTCACCCATGCATGTATGGGTGTACCCAGAAGAATCTCATGCAAACACAGGAAGAACATGAGCAATCCACACAGAAACGCCCTCACCCGTGCTTGCTCCATGGTTTCTTCTGGGTACACTGGTTTCCTCCAAAAGTCCCAATATAAGGTAACTGGCTGATCCAAACTGCCCGAGATATGAATGTTTGTGTGTTTTGGCCTTATGGTGGGCTGTCAAGAGCTGCTCGGG
>CM045734.1:56688563-56958563 GCA_024760905.1 Plotosus lineatus
CTCTTTAAGATCAAATTACATCCCACTCACTGACTGTACAGCAGATTGTAGATTGTCTATCTTCCCCGCACTCACTTGGATATTTCATGGCCTTTGTAAGAAGGCGCTGACTGGCTAAAGTCCATTTTAAGTGTAATTTTTACATTTGAGTTCACACATACAGCTCCACTGGGTAGTGTAGAAAAGTTCAGCATATATAAAAACAGCTTTTGTGTCATATCGTTCCCTCAGTAGCATTTTCCCACGTTAGTCACACACTTGTTAAACTAAAGCGTGGGTCTCCCCTCTCGAGGCTAGCGCACGGTGAGATGAGTGGAGCTAATGCATCAAAAACAATACCGGATAATTCCTGCAATTTCAAGCTGATCCGGCTGCTGAGTCTCGCTCTTCCAAGCCTCACTATTCCCCAGCGTGATCCATAACACACTTTATATGGGCACACTTATGGAATTTCAGAGAGGTGCTCACTGGGAGGACTGATTGAAGTGGTAAGTGTGTAAGTGTGTAAGTGTGTGTGTGTGTGTGTGTGTGTGTGTGTGTGTGTGTGTACTTGCTCTTGTACTTGCTACATACTGAGGACCAGGATACTTTTTAACCAACAGTATGCAGACTTCTTCAAAGGGCTGTTTGAAGGTTGAGATTTGGTTTTAGGGTTCTGAATGGAACTCAGTTTAAGTTTGGGTTTGGGGGAAGGTACAAGTTAGGCATCCAATTGTGGAGGTTATGGTTTGGTTAAGGAGATGGGAAATGCATTATGGCAGTGAATATCCACGGATTTTTTTTTACCTTTTCATTTATTTCCAGAACCTCTGACTTCTGCTAGACTAGGAAAAGGCAGAATAAAAACCGGACAGCATATTAGTCCATTGCAGGACACACACACATACAATCATTTGCGTTCACATCTAGGGGGCAATTTAGAACAGCAAATCAGCATAATATGTATGTCTCTGCACTGTTCAGTAAAGTGGAGTACAGCATTCCCCCATATTTTGCGACGGTTCGGTTCTAGCCCTTCCCGCGGATTAAGAAAATCCGTGAGTTATTGACGCGGTTTTAAAACCCTATGTATGATATTACATGTGCTAAAATATGCTTGTTAAACCCATTCTCTCCACAGTCTTACTCATTAATACAATAATAATGCAGTAAAATGTAGTAATGATTAACTTTTTAATTTTGTACTGTGATAATATTTATGAATAAATAAAGTGCTTAGGCTCCTTATCAGATGCTAGAGAAGATGCAGGGCGTTTGAGTGACATCATAGGGCTTAAATATTAAATAATCAGTAAAAAAAAAAAAAAAAAACATGAAAAAACAATCATGTTGATAACTTGTGTGAGAAGGAGGAAAAAAAGAAGAGGTGTATACATTATCTGCAACCAATCAGCAGGAGAGAGAAACAAAAGCTCTCTGCCATTGGCTAAATTTGAATCACGTGCCGCTAACTTTTGGGTTTGTCGCCAACCCACAAGTATGAGGGGGCGCGAGCGCTGAACTGCAAATGGTCAAGGGCCTACTGTATCCAGAGGAGACCCATACAAGCACAGGAAGAACTCTCTCTCTTTCTCTCTCTCTCTCTCTCTCTCTCTCACTTTGTTTCTGTTTGTTTTTGTTCTTTTTTATTTTGCTGAGGTACACATGCCACTTCTGAGATCCTAGTAATCTTGATCTTTCAGCTCTCTGAAATGTGTGATGTGTCCTGCTGTTCTACTACGGGTTTAAGTTCTGATCTTAGAAGCCCCTCGCTCCTCCTAAATCTTCCAATTGGGAACTGTGAAGATGACTTTTCACTGCGATTGATATAAACTCCTTTACAGAAAAGATCAAGAACTAAAATTAACATTACAGTTATAAGATAATCAACTAGACTTCCTGTTAAACTATAGTGAAGTTTATAGGGTTTTGTTATTGTTTTTTTTTCCCTACAAGATTTGTATTTTGATCTGGTTTCACCACAATAAGGATGGGTTTCCCTTTTCAGTTTGGTTTCTCTCAAGGTTCCTTCCTTGTGTCAGCTGAGGGAGTTGTTTCCTTGCTACCATCGCCACGGGCGACGCTCATTGGGGATGTGCAGGGTTTGTTAGTGCAATTCTTGTAAAATGCTCCATACAAAAAACACTGAAGTGCAAATTGAATTAAATTGAAGAGAATGCAAAGTGCCATCCTCAATCCTTGGACTCGAACCCAGGACCTTCTTGCCGTGATGCTGATGTGCTAACTATTATGTCACTTTGATTGATTAATTACATTTAAATTTTCATGACAGGACGCAATGTGTACATTTGTTTTTACATTTTTACTTTGATTTTCTCACATGTGCAAAACAGCAAATATTAATATAAAAACGTTTTGTTTTTGTTTTTTTGTTTTTAAACATGGCCAGCATGATTTCAAAAGCACATCCTGGGTGATCGTGTGTGTCTCTAAATTGAATTCAAGATTCCTGTTCTTTCTACTGGTGGAGTCAATTTTCTCCTTCATCTCAATGTATGTTGTGCAATCTTACAGCCCCAGTAGCCTGTTCATGATGGATGAGGGGGAGGGAAGCCGTTGAAGATTGCTTTGAATCCCACTTAACTGTCGGCGATATAGCGGTGGGTGTTGGCGCTTGTGGAAATGTCAAAGTTGGTGCAGCTCAGGGTAGAAATTAAACCAATCTTAATCTCGTGACTTGTATTGCACTCATAACGATCTCTACAGCCAGGTCAGCTGCCAAGTGTGGAGAATGGATTTACACCCCCTACACAACTGTACTGGTTATATCAATTATATATATATATATATATACATATATATATATATATATATATATATATGACAGTGGTGCCTCACCTTACAAAATTAATCCGTTCCAGAGCCTTTTAGGTAACTGGATTTTTTGTAAGTAGAACCACATTTTACATGTAAAACGCGTAATTCGTTCCAAGGCCCCCAGTACTACCTTTTAAGGTACTTACTTTGTGTTGACCATGTCTTCTTAGCAGAGTTATAACCTTACAAATGTTTATGCAAGGTTAAAATCCTGAGCCAAAAAATAAAGTTGCAATGAGCACACTCGAAAAACTCATGAAACAAGCTGCTGCTCAAGGGAGCTGCGTCATCCCTCCTAGCCAATGGGTGGCCAATGGGGCGGGATGTTGTGAGACAGCCAATGGGAGAGCAATCCATGCAATGTTTGAATGTTTGAATGGTGCATTTGGCTCATTTTTGTAAGGATAACTTGCTTCATATACAGAGACAAAAAATTTAGGAAAATGTTTTTCGTAAACTGGATTTTTTGTTTTCTGGGACTATCGTAAGGAGAGGTACCACGGTGTATATATATATTATATAAGAAGGTACTGGGTTCCAGCCTTGTGGGTGTGTGAAGTTTGCATGATTTGACCATGCTTACCTGGTTTCCTCTGAGGTGCTCGGGTTTCCTCCTACAGTCCAAAGACATGCACATTAAGCTAACTGGATTTTCTCTATTGCTCCTTGGTTTAAATGTGAGTGTGAATAGTTGTGTGTGTGTGTGTGTGTGTGTGTGTGTGTGTGTGTGTGTGTGTGTGTGTGTGTGTGTGTGTGTGTGTGTGTACTGGCCCTCTGATGGTCTGTCAAGCTGTTCGTGGTGTACACTGACATCACCTAGAGATTTCTGGAATGAGCTTCTGCCTCCCCCCAACTACAAATAAATGATTGCACAGTTCAGAGAATAAAATCAAAAGAAAGAAAGAAAGATTAGCACCAGTATCGTGGCTGTGTGATGTTTGAGAATAAAAGGGGGATCTGAAATAGGCTGTTTCTAAATGTTGTGCAGAGCCAGGAATGTATAGATTTAGGCGCAGCTTAAAAGCACAGCTAACGTAGGATAGTCCTTATTTGGCATTATTTTTATTAGGGTGAGAAGCTTGGTCATCATTGTGGAACCACTTCTCCTCCATGTTGAGAGGAGCCGTTTGAGGTGGCTCAGGCATCTGATCAGAATGCCTATCAAACACTTCCCTGGTGTGATGTTTCGGGCACGTCCAACCAGGAAGAGACCCCAACTCAAAACACACTGGAGGAATTATGTCTATCGGCTGGTCTGGAAACGCCTCTGTGTCCACCCAGAAGAACTGGAGGAAGCGGCTGAGAAGAAGGACGTCTGGATATCACTGCTAAAAATGTTCAAAATCAGAGGTGATCTGGCCTTTGCAATGGTTGCCCCTAACTTCAAGAACAGCTCGAAATGTTGTGGAGCTGGTGGCGTAGTGGTTAGGGTGCGAATCGGGAGGTTATGTGTTCAAGTCAAAGTTTTAAGCTTTTCGGATGGAGACAGGAATTAATGGTGAGTTCAAATCCCTTTCTTGGGGCCGGTGGCATAGTGCTTATGGTGCTGTGCTCATGATTGGGAGGTGGTGTGTTCAAATCCCAATTAGAGCCTCAATGTTCAAAGACCACCGGGCAAGGTCTTGACCACAAGTGTGCCTCTGTTCACCCAGCAGTATAAATGGGTCTGTCTGCCTTCCTTTCAGCTTTTTCCCTTTTTCTCGGGAGTCGCCACAGCAAATCATCTGATTCGCACTTTTGATTTGGCAGAGGTTTTTACATCGGATGCCCTTCCTGTCACAACCCTTTTTTAGCAAGAGACAGAAACACACTGATGACTTTGCAGCTACTCTTTACGAAAGTCAGCAATGGTTCTTTTACACACCTCTCACCATAGACAGTGAGAGACATGGCCCGCCTTTGATAACCCAGTTAGCTGCACTCGGGGCAGTGACAACCTTGGGGAGAGTGGGACTCGAACCCCGAACCTTTGGATCAGCGATCCAGCGCCCTATACCACTAGACCACCACTGCCCCATCAGCAGTATAAATGGGTACCAGTAAAAATATACTGGGAGGGGAACCTGTGGTGGACCAGTGTCCCATCCAGGAGGAGTTGAACTCCTGGTAGCTTCACGCTACGGAGACCAGGAATAAGCACCGGCCTGATGAGCCACGAGGCTCAGATTTAAAAAGCCCAAAGGACTTTACCTTACCTTTAAATGTTTGTTTGGTTTTTTTTTTAAACCCCATCCCTTCTCTTTGACCATCATTTCAAGCTGAATATATTAATTACCCAACAGGTTATGTTATGTTCATTTATTTTGCCAAACAGCTTAATCCTACTAGGGTCATGGAGAAAATCATGCCTATATCTACCGACACTGTGCAAAGGTGGGGTACACTCACGAGACAATTGCAGGGCAACGCACACACACACTCGCAATGATGGTGATTTGGAACAGCCAATAAGTCTAATGTCCCTAAACCCACGCAAGCACAGAGAGAACCCGTAAACTCTACACAGAAATGCCTGAGCCCAAGAATCGAACCTAGGACCGTCTTCCTGTGAGGCAGACCTACGAACCATCATTCCACACTTTCATTTTTATTTCAACTTTATTCTATGTTCTATTTTTTTTGTATGAATGTTACTATTTTTATTGGCCTTTTCTTTCTCGACCTAACTGCATACCGTGACTAAAATCTATACACAGATGTCTACTTGAAAAGAAAATACACATTAATCTTCACACTTAACTGGCCTGCTCACTTGCTGCTGACATGCAAACATACATGAATGCAACCTTTTTTTTTTTTTTTTTTTTTTTTTTTTAACTATGCGTATTGAATGCACCAAGGTGAAAAATCTTCTAAACTGCAAATTAGCCTTTACAAGGTTAGCAGATAGCAACTGCAGCCTGTCATATTTCTCACTGTTCTTTTCTTTTTGTGCAAACGTTGTGCACAGTTTCACTAAATAAATGAGAAGAAGAACAGTGAGAGAGGTCAGACTGAGATCGTTTGGGCGTGTACAGAGGAGGGGTGAATCGGATATTGGTAGAAGATTGTTGAGGATGGAGCTGCCTAGTAGGAGTAGAAGGATACAGTGGAGATTTATGGATGTGGTGAGGAACAAAATGCAGGTGATCAGTGTAGTGGAGAGCGATGCAGAGGACAGAGTGAGATGGAGAATTGTGATCCGCTCTGGTAATTTCTACCAGGAGCAGCTGAAAGAAAAAGTTAAACACACACGCTCTCGCCCTCTCTCTCTCTCTCTCTCTCTCTCTCTCTCTCTGTTTGTGTGTGTGTGTGTGTGTGTGTGTGTGTGTGTGTGTGTGTGTGTGTGTGTCAGCATGGTGCATAGTGTTCGGCATTCTCACTTCGTAGAAAGAAGGGCATGAGTTTGAGAGCATCTTCATATATTTGCATGCTCTCCCCACACTTGGGTTGTGTGTGCTCCAGTTTTCCCCTACAGTCCAACGACATGCACATCATGCCTATCCTAAAGAAAGCCGAGAGCCAGATGATGATGGATTTATGAACAGGTCTTTTTTTTTTTTTTTTTTTTTTTTTTTTCCCCCGAAGCCCATTTCCTGAATGATTTCACTCGTGAAACATTTAAATGCTAGAAATGAAGACTTGGCATAGTTCCAGCAATTCAGAATTGAACTTTGTGCCTATCATGGCTTGTAAAAACCCTGCACTGTATTTTATATGTTAAATATAAAAGTAAATATTTGCATGTTTCCACAGGGCTCTCGGGAGGGAAGCCAAGCTGTGTCTAACTTAAGGCACTGGATGCAGACGGGGGCGGGGTAGTATTTGCATTTAGGGAAGTGATAAAGACTGAAAGACTGCCACGCTCCATGTCACATATTGTCTTATTCCAGGAATGCAGTACCTCGCGCTATTTATTATGACAAGATGTGTTGTGGTGTTTAGTCTAGAAAGGTTGGGGATTGTATACAACCCGAATTCTAAAAAAGTTGGTTGGAAGTTCAAAAGTTAGGCAGAGCAGCGCAGTGGAGTAGTGCTTTGCTAGTCCACCTCACAGCAAGAAGGCCCTTGGTTCGAGTCCCAGGATTAGACATGTCTATGTATATATGTCTAATCCTGCTTGTGTGGAATTCCTCTGGGTACTCTAGTTTCCTCCTACAGTCCAAAGACATTGTGAGTGCGAATGTCTCCTGTGTCTCACCCTGTAATGGTCTGGAGAGCTGTTCAGTCTGTACCCCACCTTTACCCAGTGCTGGCTGGGACTGCCACCAGCCCCCATGTGCCCCTAATAAGGATTAAATTGTTCGGCAAATGTGTGTGTGTGAGAAAAGTTGGGGCTCCGAGACTATTTCTGGAAGCGTTTCTGAGCCCATGTGGTTGGCTGGCTCATTATTATGAGTACTAGGATGAATCAGTATGTGAATGACCTTGACCTATTTTTCAAGGTCACAGAGGCAAAACTGTATATTAGGTTACCAGACATTTACTTGCCGTTTGCTGAAGCCGGGGCTTTCAAACTTGCTACGCTTGTTATTTCTTTATATTTCCATATTTATGAAATGATCCTTTCAGCTGGAGCATCTGGATTCTTGCTTGCTTGGGGTTCCTCTAAGTACTCTGTTTTTCTCCAACGTGCGCATTACGCCAATTGACTGTTCCAAATTGCCTCGAGCTGTAAGTGTGAATGATTGTGGGTTGGCTTGGGGCAGTGGTGGCTCAGTGGTAAAGGCTCTGGCTTAGTCAGGTTAGGGGTGCAAGGTCAGGGCTTCAGGCACCAGTACTATCAATCTGTCATTGTTGGCCCATTGAGCAAGGACCTTAACCTTAAATTGCTCGGTTCTACAAGAATGAAAAATGTAGGCCTCTCTGGATAATGGCATCGGCCAAATAGTAGTAGGCCTCCGTCAGACCCGAAGGACTATGGCTGCTCTCTGGCTGGTATCCCGGCTGGTGATACTCTCCAGTGCACAGAGCCAGGGTAAGGAGTAATGGAGGACAGGCTGTTACCCAAGCAGCAAGCCCTCCCCCCCTGGCATGACCGGAATGATCCAATGGAAGGGCAAGTGCCAATACGACTGGGTTGCAGTACCGCTGCAGGAGTTACCACAATGTTACTGTGAACGAACTGCCTCAGGGAACTCCGACTCCCGGTTAGAAACATGCTGACGGCTTTGCAGCCTACTCTTGTCGAAAGTCAGCAATGGTTCTTTTACATGCCTCACACCATAGACAGTGAGAGACATGGCCGATCTTTGATAACCCAGTTAGCTGCACTGGGGGGGACAGTGGCAACCTTCTGGAGACTCGAACCCCCAACCTTAGGATCAGCGATCCTGCGCCCTAACCACTAGACCACCACTGACCCGTCAGCCAAATAACATTAATGTGAATGTGTCTCTTGACCTTGTGATGACATGGAATGCTGTTCAGGGTGCATCTTCCTACGACCGAAACAGAATAAGCATGTCAGCAAATGAGTGACGGTGCATGTGAGAGTTATTCATTGCGTATTTATTCATTCATTCATTTTTTTTAAGGCTGCTCAGTTATAATTAGTGTTGCCGGGCGGCTGGAGCCCACCTCAGCCAACTCTGGCTGAGGATGTGGTACACCCTGGACAGTTCACCAAACCATCACTGGCCAGCACACATGCAACCGTTCACAGTCACAATCATGCTCATATCTAGAGGCGAAGTGGAACAGCGAGTTAGCCTACTGTGAATGTTTTTGGACTGCCGGAGGAAACCGCAGTACCCAGAGGGAACCCATGCAACCACAAGGAGAACATGCAAACTCCACACAGAAAAGCCCGGGCTAGGAATCGAACCCAGTACCTTCTTGCTGTGAAGCTGACATGCTAACCACTAGGCCACTGCACCACCCATCATAGCATTTTGGGAGGGTTTTATTTTATTTGTTTATTTTTGATTTTGTTAGTCAGTATTAATCCGTATTCAGTATTATATGTATAATCAGTATTAATAAAAAGGGAACGTGTTGCCTTTTATCTATCGAAAGTGAACACACATGTAAACGTTGAGAGCACACACACACACACACACACACACACACACACACACACACACTCGGAGCAGTGGGCCGCCACACTGTTATAGGCATGTAAATGAATGTATAAATGTAAATATAAATATAATGAATGTATAAATAAACATATAAATGCAAATATAAATATAATGAATGTATAAATAAATGTATAAATATAGATATAATGAATGTATAAACGTTGAGTGTAATTATATTCAGTTGGTGTGCTGTAAATGCTGGTGCATGGTATTACTCAGCTGTTTTTGGGTCACTGTTTTTGCCTGCGTAGTCTAATTGGGTGTGGATCTTTCCAGCACATTAGGAATACTTCGAGATGGACCTAGTTGTGTATGCGCTCTAGGGATGGGTCAGGTGATTTAGAATACTCCAGAATGGAACTTTCCTGAACTTTCGGGAATTTATATAAGGACCTGTTGCCGTCCAACTTGCACAGATCATCTCAGGAAAATCATCTAAGGCGGATCATCCAATGCGCTTCATCCAAGTTTCGTCATTCAAGACTTCATCACCCAAGTCCATCACCTGCGTTCATCCACAGCCAACGCAAGGATTTTCACCATTTATTTCTTTCGATACGCGGGATTCCCAGCCTTTTACCACAAGCGTGCGCTGTCTCTAAATTATACTGCAGCTGCTTGGTGACTATCTTTATTTTGTCACCCTTGTTGTATATGTGTTTTGTTTAGGTTTAAACTATACGTTATTATTGTGTCTTATTTTGTTCATATTATTAAATTGTATATATTGTATGTCGTGGTTTGTTGTGCTTTGCTGGTTTCACGGGGCAATTTTCATATTTTAAATTCCATACGTAACAACACACATGGGGGGCTTGGAGGGCAGTTTGGGGTTAGCCACTTTGCTCAAAGGCACTTCAACCGTGAAGGTGGAGGAAGAGAAGGTGCTGCTCACTCCCCCACCACCACCACACATTTCTCCTGCTGGTTCAGAAATCAAACCAACGACCCATCGGTCCCAAAGCCACTTCTCTAACTATAAGGCTACGACTGCCTCCACGTTTTCATTTATATTGGACACACTGCTCCGTATTTTTCGGAATTAGGGTTGGAAACAAACTCTGATCTGATGTGTCTTCAAGTTGTGTGTTGTGGGTGTTTGTTTATTTATTCATTTATTTATAACCAGATCAGTATTTTTAACCCACAAACTCCCTTTTCAAGCTTTTTTTATTGTTATTCTTGGCTCATCCTCTTGGCATCGACATGCTGCCCTGTGCATTATGTTAATTTCCTGCAACTGTGGCAGCCTTCCTGATCCTCATCAATGACTGGAAGTGATGCCTCATATAACTTACTGCGCATGCTGATTAATCATAGCGGGTTTTGAGATCGTTCCAATCAACTGACTGTGAAGACCCTTATAGTGTAATAACGAGAATCGACTCTGATGTAAAGGTTAAATACCCATTTAAAAATATTACAGGGCCAAGGAGGGAGGACTAGGAGAAGTGAGGTGAGAAAGACAGAACACGGTAGAAGGGCAATGAGGCATGGGCTCTTATTTAGGATCGCAAAGTGACAGCATTAATTCACAGAAAACCCGAAGAGCATCACATGTATCAAAGCCAAAATCTGTATCAAATAAAACCTTTTAAATCGTAGTTGTATTTCAATTTTATTTTAAAGATTAATGGTTTAAAGGAGATAATTAACAAGGAAAACTGTACCAGGGCATTTCTGGTTATCATGTGTTCAGCCGATGATGCCATCATGACTGCAAGAATCAACATAATTTGATGATTACCAGAATCAGATTCCTCAAAATCTCTGGCGGATTCGCCGGCATATCAGGACATAGCCACGATCAGCCCGGCATCGTCTGGTCAAAGCCATGACCCCAAGTGCACAGTGCAGTTAGCTTTAAGCCCAGGTGATTATACACTGAACCACAGGTATACCACATTGTACAGCAGGTTCCACGACACAACCACAGCAGAAAGTTGGACAATTTCTTAATTGTGTGTTGTGCAAAACTCACTTGTGCGACAGAAAATATCATTTTTAACAGTGAGATCCATTTCTTTGGTCTCTTGTGCGAAGCCCTATACCACCTTACTGCTGTGTTACAGTAGACATAAGAATTTATTCCCCCCAACATTTTCTCAATAAAAATTCATGTAAAATTCCACCCAACAGGTACGTATTACCTTCCCTATCACACGATCACCACAACCCAGGGAGGGACAAAAGCATGGGCACACCCCTCCATGACATGCAATGCTGGCTACCTGCCTTTTTTTTTAACTGTGCCGCATGTGTATTTCGGGTCTAATACACTCAGAATGAAAAGCATTATCTGCTCCTCATAAGAGTGAGCTCACGGATGCCCATGATTAGATGGCGATCGCAGTGACAGGAAGTGAGCGTAAAACTAAACTGTTTTTTACTATACAGCTGCCTCATCACACACACACACACACACACACACACACACACACACACACATTATATATTTGATATGTTGACTTACGACCTATGCAAGTTACATCTGATTGACTTTACGACCACGACTGTCGTGAAGCATGATTCATGGCTGTGCAGTGCAAGTGTTGCATATGACAGTTCTTTGCGCTGCTGGCAGGCCAAGCAGAAGATGATGTAGCTTCACGTTCTAACTGCTCAGAGCGGCGTTAATACTAGTACAGTACAAGCTATTTAGTCCTTCAACCCCTACCTCGAGATGGCAACCAAAAGAAAAGCTGATTTTTCTGTTCCTAAGCCTGTCAAGAGAGAGAGAAAGGCCATTGATCTTGACATGAAGATAAAGGTGATCAAGCTGTTCGAAGGAGGAAAAAAAGTAATTTATTTTTTTTGCATGTGAACTTCAGTTATCACACTCTACCGTGTCGACGATTTCAAAGGATAAAGAATGGATTCATGAAGCCGTGAAAGTATCAGCACCTATGAGATCTACGGTAATAACAAAGGCAAAGACTGGACCAATCCATGAAATGGAGAAAATGTTAAGTACAATCATGCCTCGCTTTTACGGACTTCGCGTTAATGGATTTCGGATGCAATGGACAAAATCTGTAGCTTCCGACTAGTCTGGATCGTCCGAACGCGGGCCGTTGTTTCTGAAAGTGGCTTGAATATCGCACATTTAAATCTATTCATCTATTTTCAATGCCACGTCACTGTGGCGCGAAGCGGAGAGCCAATCCTTTCTGTGTGTGGGCGGGTCCGGTACCTTGAAACTCACACACTGCAGTGCTTATGTGTCAGGAAGCGCGTCCCAAATTTTGGCAATCAGCTGGTCTGTGGGTTGAAGTTTTTCCATGTCTGTCCATTTGTGCTTGCTTGCCAAATGTGCTTGACTTTGTGGAAATGAGCTGATCAAAACAAGGGAAAATGATCTCTTTACTCAAAAACAACACATGCAGTCTGTGGCTGTTGTTATAATCCAAACAATTAGAGTTTGAAGGTATCGGACCCGCCCACACACTGGAGTACAGAAAGGATTGGCTCTCCGCTGCCCGCCACAGTGACATATGGCATTGAAAATAGATGTATACATTTATCAATCGGGGTTACTTTGAACCAATGTTCCCCCCCTATTAGTCTGTTAAACCGAGGCATGAGTGTATTTGGATGGAAAGTCGACATACGACCAGATCGCCTTACGACCGGTCGGTCGGAACCAAAAGCGGTCGTAAGTCGACGACCATGTGTGTGTGTATATATATATATATATACACACACATATATATATATATATATATATATATATATATATATATATATATATATATATATATATATATATATATATATATATATATATATATATATATATATTAGGTGTGTCCAAACTTTGAAGGTTGGACATTAATACTGGCCAGGTTACTAATGTGTGCCAATTGATAAAAAAAATGATGTGGGCCAATTTTTATAAAAATTGGAATAAATTTAGAACTTGCTCAAAGCCTTGAAAGATTTTATATATATATAAAACATAATAGCGAAATGTGGAATAATGAACTTCATTTTAATGCTGTGTTTAAATTATTGAATAACCCACCATTTATGCAAAACCAATAAAAGTACAGTCTGTTTAGAGAACAAAATGCAAGAACAATCCCTGTTAATCATGATAATTTCCCCTCACTGCTTTAGGGAACTTGCTATGGTGGTACTCAACCATTGGCAGTACAAATTGTTTTTGTTCTTCGTTGCGGACGAACGAGGCATTGAACATTTGCATAAGAGCCACTGCTCTCTCTGAGCTCTCTGCAGCTGATGAGGCAGTTTCCTCACTTTATAAATCAAGCACTACATTGTCTGAGGCTACAGATGTGCTTGCAAGATATTTATTCTTACGAGCTGCAGCAGCTGCTGATCTTGCTTTTGCTCTCTCTTCTTGCTTTGAGAGCTTCATGTCAATTCCTGACATTGAACCTGTTGTCCCTTTTCACGCTGAGCACTTAGAACCTGCTGGTCTTCTTCTCTCTTGATCATCGCCATTGCCTACTCGTGTGCGATATCAAACATTGAACTCTTCACATTTTCTTTCTTCTGTTGCTAACTTCCTGTTGATATTCTTTTTCAGGCCTTGCCATTCTCTGTAAAGATGCAACAGTTGTTCCCAGATATGATTCTTAGCCCTTGTTGGCATTTGTGCTCGTTCCCAAATTGGCAGGATCATTGCAACTGTTTCTTTCACACTGTCATTTAAACTCTTCTTCTTCCATGTATGGAAATCAAACAAGACCTTGAGCACCTCTCCTCTTAAAGGAAGTTTAGCACAGCTGAAGTTGTCTTCTGTGCTGCCAAGTAACCAAATTTCAGCCTTCTTTCTTGTAGTAGTACTAGTTACCTTTTCTGCCATTGCTGCTGCAAACATAAAATTAAAAGTTGGTATTGTCACAAAGATTACATCAGCAGACTGTTGATTAGCTTAAATAATAGTATATGTGTGGGATTATGATCCATTTGGAAGCCGCTGTCCAAATACAAGTAGCCACAGTAATGAGCATAACTGTACAGAACTTTGGGGTCATTGAGCAAGTAGTAAATATTTACCTATCTTCTTCTTTTTCTTTCGGCTGTTCCCTTCAGGGGTCGCCACAGCAAATGATCTGCCTCCATCTCTCCCTATCCTCTGCATATTCTACTCTTACTCCAACAACCTTCATGTCCGCCTTCACCACATCCATAAATCTTCTCTTTGGTCTTCCTCTGGGCCTTCTGCCTGGTAGTTCCAACCTCAGCATCCTACTACCAATATACTCACTATCCCTCCTCTGTACATGTCCAAACCATCTCAATCTAGCCTCTCTGACTTTGTCTCCAAAACATCTTACATGTGCTGCCCCTCTGATGTGCTCATTCCTAATCCTATCCATCCTCGTTACTCCCAAAGAGAACCTCAACATTTTGATCTCTGCTACCTCCAACTCTGACTCCTGTCTTTTCCCCAGGGCCACTGTCTCTAAACCATACAACATCGCTGGCCTCATCACCGTCTTGTAGACTTTTCCCTTCATTCTTGCCGATACTCTCCTATCACACATCACACCGGACACTTTTCTCCATCCATTCCAACCTGCCTGCACGCGCTTCTTCACCTCTTTTCCACACTCTCCATTGCTCTGGATTGTTGAGCCTAAGTACTTAAAATCCTCCATCTTCTTTATCTCTGCCCCCTGTAACCTCACCATTCCTCTTGGGTCCTTGTCGTTCACACACATGTATTCTGTCTTACTGAGACTAACCTTCATTCCTCTCCTTTCCAGGGCATACCTCCACCTCTCTAGATTTTACTCCACTTGTTCTCTGCTCTCACTACAGATCACGATGTCATCTGCAAACATCATAGTCCATGGAGATTCTTGTCTCACCTCATCTGTCAGCCTGTCCATCACCATAGCAAACAAGAAGGGGCTGAGAGGTGACCCTTGATGCAGTCCCACCTCCACCTTTAACTTTTCTGTCACACCGACAGCACACCTCACCACTGTTTTACATCTCTCATACTTGTCCTGAACCACTCTAACATACTTCTCTGCCACTCCAGACTTCCTCATACAAGACCACAGTTCGTCTCTCGGCACCCTGTCATATGCTTTCTCCAGATCCACAAAGGCACAATGCAGCTCCTTCTGACCTTCTCTGTACTTCTCTATTAACATCCTCAAAGCAAACACTGCATCTGTGGTGCTCTTTCTTGGCATGAAACCAAACTGTTGTAGTAAATATTTACCTATCACAATTTAATTTTGCATGTCATGTTTTCATGTGAAGTGGCACCAAAATTTCACCTGGCTGATATAAAATATCAAACTTTAATTTTTAAGCTTCCTTAAGACGCGCCGTAATATATACGTGTACTGTATTCGATGTGATAAGCACCCAGGGCGCTTAAAAATTGGAGTGACTGGGTGCTTATTAAAATTCTTCCAATGGAGTGGAATGGTAAGTGCTTATTGGCATCGAGGTGGAAAACATGAATAATAACAGAACAATTAAAGCATTTTACTGGTATTTGTGTTATTCTTTTTGAAGTATCAACCAAATTACTTAAATGAAAGCTGAAACTAAACAGAAAACAGCATAATTAAAAAAAGAGAGACTCTTTAATTTTCCCTCCTGGTGCTTTTCTTTAAATATTTTCACCCGGATCTAAAATCGAGCCAATCAACACTAATGTCTACTTTAGCACATGGCACATTGAACCAATCAACACAAACAAGTACATGGCCAGGAACATCTTTAAATTTATGAAGATGGTGAGCAGGAGAATCAGGTGAAAAATCCTCGTCATCACTTTCTGATAGGTCCATATCTGGCTCATCACTCCATTCATTCAGAGCATCCCATAGTTTTGCTGTAGCAGTTTCTAATGGTTCATCGGTTGTTGGACATTTACCAAGAGAACACAACAAAATATTTTCCTGTTTTATAAGGGACGGTAGAACAATCAAATGTGTTGTTACTGATGAACATTATAGACATTCCCCAGTGGCAAGGGGTCTTGAAATACCGTGTAAACTCACTTTTACAGACAGTGAACGCTTCATTTTACTGTTACAGAGACTGATAAAAAAAACATTTAAGTTTGAGCTACGATTTTGCTCCCAATTAGGTTATTAGACGTATATATATATATAGACGTATTATATATATATACAGACGCTCCTGACTTACGTTTTTAATTGGTTCCGGACGGCCGAACGTAAGTTGAAAGTGAACGTAAGTTGTTACAGTGACGTATGACACTCATACTGCACTATACATCCATAAATACCATTACCGTAGCTCATAAAACACCCCTAAATCAATTATTATAAACATAACATTGTAAAATAATATCAAATATATAGAGGGGCAGTGATGGTCTAGTACAGGGATCACCAACGTGGTGCCCGTGGGCACCAGGTAGCCCGCAAGGACAATATAAGTTGCCCGCGGACCTGTTCACTGCTATTTTTAGGACAGGCCCATTTTTAGGACAGCGCCACTCTCCATTGAGCTGCATATAATTTTTTTGAATATATTTTTAAATCAAGTCAATATCTTCACATAGATGAATATCATTAATTATTAATAATAACATCTAATTAAATCTAATTAAATGTAAATTGAGCAAATTTGTAATTTCAGAGGTGTGTATCGACCTAGTAGCCCTTCGCATTAATTGGTACCCATGAAGTAGCTCTCAGTTTCAAAAAGGTTGGTGACCCCTGGTCTAGTAGATTGGGCATAGGATCCCTGATCCTAAGGTTGGGGGTTCGAGTCCCACTCTCCACAAAGTTGTCACTGTCCCCCCACAGTGCAGCTAACTGGGTTATCAAAGGCTGGCCATGTCTGTCACTGTCTTTGGTGAGAGGCATGTAAAAGAATCATTGCTGACTTTCGTAAAGAGTAGCTGCAAAGCCGTCAGCGTTTTTCTGTCCCTTGCTAAAGGGTTGTGACAGGAAGGGCATCCGACGTAAAAACCTCTGCCAAATCAAATGTGCGACTCAGATGATTCGCTATGGCGACTCTCGAGAATGGGAAACAGCCTAAAAGAAAAGATCAAATATATCAAAGAATATCAACATTAATTGCAAATAAATTAAATTTAAGCAAAATAATTTCAAATAGATAAATTTTAATCAAATTCACTGAGGAAATATCAAATACAGTATCAAATATAACCTTTAACATTCTCTGTTATGCAATCTTTCTGTTTGTAAATGGTTCCGATGGTGGTAAATGGTTACATGATCCAAATTAGGCAATGACTGACAGTTTTTGTTTTTCCCTCCTGCTGATTGGATGCAGATGATATGTACACCTTTTTTTTCTTCTACGCTCAGATGTTATCCCAGTGATTGCCTGAATTGTGAAGTAAATTTTTTCGTGTGTTTTTAATGATTACTTAAGCCCTATGATGTCACTGCATCGTCTCTAGCTTCTGGTAAGGAGCCTGGGTGCTTTATTTACCTATAAATATTATCACAGTACATAATTAAAAAGTTTATATATACAGTGTATATAATATATATATATATATATATATATATATATATATATATATATATATATATATATATATATATATATATGCCTATGTATATTTACTAACTTCTTCTATATATTTCGTAATTTAAGTTTGTGTTTTTTATAGAATAAGTTTTAATGCAATGCTGATGGGAAAAGGGAATTTCAATCTTGGATTAATAAAGTATCTATCAATTGATCGTATGCCATCCCTCTCTCCTCTGAGAGCACTGCCGATTAGCCTCTTTGGCTAATATCATCCCGGTCACGGATGAGCCATATGGATTTAATACCATTTTTGTCTCATCTGATATATTTGGAATCATATTGTGTTCTTGGAATAGTCCTATAACTGCTCCACGTAAAATCCACAGGGTGTCATTTATATCCATGTGGATCATACAACATTTTTTATGACGGCATTAGGTTGGGCTGTGTGGGAGTCCTATATCAACTGAGTACCATATTAATGTCATATGAGCCAATTTTCTGGTTTTGTAACTATTGTATGACCTGCCCCTGAACAGTGTATGATTTAACCCACGCTGGGTTCACTCTGGAGCACAGTGACTGCGATCTCTTCAACAGCTTTCATTCAAGATATGAAACTTGAAGGTATCGTGTCTCCAAGTTCACACAGATCCCTTATAATGGCACATCAAGGTCTGTGATGTTTTGTTCAGGTCTGTTACCTGTAAAGCTCTGTGCTCTTCTACTCTTCTCATGGTTTATCACCACTGGTGTCAAATCATAATACATATAATCATGGCAAATGTTTTAACAGTCAAAATCAAATCACGAATTTGCCAAGTTCTCTCAAGATCACCACAATTCCATAAAGTTCCCTTAAGATCATCATGAGTCCACCAGGTTCCCTCAAGATCATCACGGTTTTTTCAAACTTCCTCGGCATCATTAAGCTTCCACCAAGTTCCCTCAAGATCATCATGATTTTACCAAATTCCCTCAAGATCATTGCTATTTGATCTCAACACCTCCCATGCTAGGCCAGTGGTGGCCTAGAGGTATAGGGTGCTGGATTGCTGATCCCAAAGTTCGGGGTTTGAGTCCCACTCCTCAGAAGGTTGCCCCCAGTGCAGTTAACTGGGTTATCAAAAGCCGGCCATGTCTCTCACTGTCTATGGTGTGAAGTCCATGTAAAAAGAACCATTGCTGACTTTCAACAAGAGTAGTTGCAAAGCCGTCAGCGTGTTTCTGCCCTGTGATGGCCTGGCGAGCTGTCCAGGGGTGTACTCTTCCCTCACCCGGAGTTGGCTGGGATGGGCACCAGCCTCCCTATGGCCCTAATTAGGATAAAGCGATTACAGAAAATAAACCCCCCATGCTCATCAAAATTCTTTCAAATCATGGACATAGTGGACACCCTGTGTAAACCCAGGATATATGACCTGTTTCTACCACAACATTCATTCATTCATTTTCTAAACCACATAATACTAATTAGGGTTGCAGGGAAACTGGCACCCATCTCAGCCAACTCTGTTTACATCCTGGATGGCTCGCCAGGCCATAGCAGGTTCCACGACAGACATATTTTGAATATGAATGCCACTACATACCTTTCTGATCCACCTCCTTCTGATCCAAACCTGCTGTACATCAGTCCTTATAGCTGTAACTCTGCTCAATGTACAACAAAAAAATCATTGGTTGTTTGCGAAAGGGGTTTTAAATGATGTGGTTTAAAATATTTACTTTATTCTTTATTCTTACTTTATTCTTCGAACAACTCATTTTGAGTACAACAAACACAATTAAAAGTAAATGTATCATTGTTGAGATGGTAAAGAATTCTATTCAGAGCGTTTTATCATTTAAATAATGAGTCTCCAGTGTCAGGACTTTGAAATACCCATTTCCTCTTGGTACACCGGTTTTCTCCCACAGTGCTAAGGCCCGCACCATGGGCTGAGTGTCTGTTCCAAAGTGACCATAGGTGTGAGTCAGACTGTGTTTTGGCACCGCAATGTTCTCGTGAGATGTTCAGGGTGTACCCCACCTTCACCCAATGTTCCCGATGACACTAATAGGATCAACCAATTCGGCAAGTGAGTGAGTGAGTAATTTTTGGTACAGTGCTGAGGAATGAATGAAATAAAACGCTTATGAATTTGCCATTATGGGGACGTATTCAGCTTTGGGGTGACATCAGGAACTTTTTGCCACTTATTTTCTACAAAAGAGCAGCCTTAAGTGTTTTATTCCATCTTCCACAGGCTGTGATTCTCCAAACGGCTTCATCATTATCGGTTTTTCACTTACATTAACAATTTGGCAGACACTCTTATCTAGAGCAATTAAGGGCCTTACACAAGGGGCCAACAATGGTGACAGTGGGAATTGAACCACAGCCCTTTGGATTAGTGACCCATCGCATTAACTAATAAGTCACCACTGCACTGCCTTTGTCTCTTCTTAAATTCAGCGGTATAAAACCCACACTCCACCCTGAGGTTCATCTTTCTTATTCACTACTCCGTGTAGCACTCTCAAGGCGAGTGCATGAAGGACGCGGGCACAGATGGGCCGAAGAGCCCCAGGAGACATGACTCAGATCTTGAGGAGCTGCACAGGCATGTATACAGATCCTGCAGCGCCGCATGAGTGTGTGTATTTATGTGTATGGTCTGTATGTGGGGTGTGTGGTGTGGTGTGGTGTGGTGTGGTGTTTGCGAATGAGCTTCCCGGCTGTTGAATTATGAAAGATTTGCCTTTTTGTTTCTTCTTCCATCCCTAGTGCACTGTATTTTATCGTTGTTGTTGCTGGACTTTGTTGTCACTGGGATTCAGATTCATCCACAGATGAAAGTCAGACTTTAGGTCGGCCTGGTCAGTGGAAGGGATGGAGATTGCTTTTAGTTCTCACACAGGGAAGAAAAAATGGCTGGTTTATGTTTTCTCAAAGTGCTGCTGCTGAAAGCCCACAGCATTTGTGGAAGGAGTTTAATTGTCTGTCAAAAAAGGGAAGCAGAGATATATATATATTTCGTAGGCCTCCGTCAGTCCCGAAGGACTATGGCTATGCTCTGGCCAGTATCCCGACTGGTGATACTCCCCAGTGCGCAGAGCCTGGGTAGGGAGTAATGAGGGACAGGCTGTTACCCAAGCAGCAAGTCCCCCCCTGTCTCGGCGCCACCGGAAGGATCCAATGGAAAGGCAAGTGCCGATACGACTGGGTTCCAGTGCCGCTGCAGGAGAGAAACTACGGTCAATTTAGAACGGCCAATTAACCTACAGTGCACGTCTTTGGATATATATATACATATATATACATCCTCTATATATATATAGAGGATTTTCTGAGTAGATCCTTCCGTAGGAGAGTGCTCAATACTTTTTGGTAGAGCAAATAAACAAAAATAAAAGGACAGGACAAAGACTTTCTATTGAAACTCCATTTATCACTACAGATCTGTTTCGAGGGGTGGTGAAACCATCCTCTCTCTTCAGGTGATTATAGAAGAATCTTCTCTAATCATAAATTCTTCTATAATCACCTGAAGAGAGAGGATGGCTTCACCACCCCTTGAAACAGATCTGTAGTGATAAATGGAGTTTCAATAGAAAGTCTTTGTCCTGTCCTTTTATTTTTGTGTATATATATATATATATATATATATATATATATATATATATATATATATATATATATATATATATATATATATATATATACATATACACACATATATACATATACATACATGGGACATAGCAGTGGTGGCCTAATGGCAAAAGATGCTGGATCACTGATCCTAAGGTTGGGGGGTCAAGCCCCACTCACCACAGGTTGTCACTGCCCCCCCCCACCCCCCAGTGCAGCAACTGGGTTATCAAAGGTCGGCCATGTCTCTCACTGTCTATGGTGTGAGGTTCATGTAAAATAACCATTGCTGACTTTTGATGAGCATAGCTGCAAAGCCGTAAGCGTGTTTCTGCACTGCGATGGCGTGGCGAGTTGTCCAGGGTGTACTCTGCCCTCGCCTGGAGTCAGCTGGGTTGGGCACCAGCCTCCCCGCAACCCTAATTAGGATGAAGCGGTTACAGAAAATGAAATTATTTTTTTAGTGATTTTTCCTGTTTTTCTTACTTTGTGGTCTGAGAACCACATGTTAACTTGCTGTTCCACACATAATCAGTGTCATTTTTCCTGTAAGGACTGAGGTTCCATGTTACAACCTTCACTGTACAGTTGAGTTTCTCCGGAAGTCTATTTATTTCAGATGTAGTCAAGCACTAATTAATTTATTCACTAAACATACAGGGGATGAATTTGGTGTCCATAAGTATTTGTTTCTGTATGCTATTAATAAAAATGCCATGATGTGCATGACGTAGCTTTCTCATTAGCCTTTAAGCAACCCTCACTCAGAGTCAGCTGAGATGGGCTCCAGCCTCCCCGTGACCCTAATTGGGATGAAGCAGTTCAGAAAATGAATGAATGAATAAACTACACAAAAATTACAAATCTAGTGGTGTCTCAGTGGTTAAGGCTCTGAGTTACTGATCTTAAGGTTGGGAATTCAAGTACCAGCATTGTTGGGCCCTTGAGCTAGGCCCTTAACCCTTGATTGCTCAGTTGTATAAGAATAAATGGTAGATGTAAGTTGCTCTGGATTAGAGTGCCAAGTGTCATCAATGTAAATGTAAATGAAAAACACTTAAGGTTGTGCTGTTACTGGAAAATAACCAACGTCAGAAGGACTCCACTCCATCACCCAACCAGGTTACTGATTATATTTCTATTACAGCACATCCATTGTGTTGTGTTTCAGTTTGAAAGGTGCTTGACTATTTTCCTACAGACTCACTGTGACAGAGTATTTAATACCAGTGAGATTTGTAAATCGACAATGGGAATCTGTGGCTCCTGTCCACATCTCTTTCTCATCAACAGTTCTGAAAATGATGCAACAGCCAGAAAGCTCTGTGGGTTTTCTGTTGAATTCACTGACATTCAAAACAACACCCTGGGACTGGTGGACCCAAAAAAATAAAAAATAAAAACAAAATAAAACAAAACAAAAAAGACACCAAAAAATACCCAAGCTGATAAATAAAAACTGGAACAAAGCACATTTGGCTGTAAAAGGCAAGCGTCCTTTTAAATCCATTTGACGAGCGAGAAGTACACTTTATAAAAGTGTAATTGGGAATAAAACTCAATATGATACAATAAAGCTCCATTCATTTAGTTAAATGACAATTTACAGAACCATTGCAACCTTTTGCTGAAGTGTATGCGAGCCCCCGAGCACACTGAAAACAATGAAATTAGCAGAAATCGTGATGCCTGGCATGATATTTTCAAAGGTCATGGCATATTTTGTTCACCCGGTTGTTTTCATGGCTTCATCGATAAAAAAGGTTGCACTTGTCAGTGATAACAAATCAACTGATGGTTCAGCAAGCGGCATGCCATTTGGCTTTCGCTCGATCAACAACATCAGAACGACCGAGTTGGCTTGATACACATGGCAAATTATCCTCGCCGCAAACCATCCAACACGGATTAACAAAGTTCGGCTGTCAATCTTGTCTGTGGATAAAGCGTTGCACAACATTCTCTGGAGCGGTAGAGTTGGAGGTGGTACAACATGGCTCGCGGCTTAATTGGCGATGATAAAAATTGAAACTCAGAGTTGCAAACTGCTTCTCATTTACAAAAGGTGAAGGCAGAGAATAATTTCAGCGTTCAGAGCAAGAGAAAAGTCCACTCATCCAGCGGTCCAATTCACAGTCCCGCCGTACATGGTGTTCCGTAGTCTCTCATTGTGGTAAGTGGATCAAACACTTGGAGTGTAGATGTAGAGGAAAAGCTCAGCAATGGGATGCACAGTGAACTTGTTAGTTTCCCTAAAAATAACCAAAATGATCAAAAATCTGATTCAGGACTCTGAATGTAGCCAACAAAATGACTTGTGGTTTTACAATGGACCAGAGAGCAAACATTTAAGCGTAGCAGTATTAGTCATCCTGGTTAGCATAGTTTGTGTGCATGTAATATGTTTAAGAGACATAGACAATCATTTTAATATAAATGACCATCAAAAGCACAAAGCTGGTCATTTTATCTCATGAAAACACAAGTATCCCTCTGGGATCAATAAAATATCTGTTTATCTAATACTAGTGCTAAATTCCAGGAGTTAGCATTTGTCTTTCGCATAAGTGATGTCAAAACACTGGGAGGGGTTGAGATTTCTTGTGGAGACAGTGAGACGTCACATTCTAGTGATTCTGAGGATGAGAACACTGCCAGAGATGAGCGTGACTGTGAATCCAAAATGTTTAAGGTAGCCAATGTTTTGCTGACTTTCCAGATCACTTTTCCTGTCGTTAGTTGATTTAGGAACAAAAACAAATATTTCCTGTGATTTCTGTGTTTGTGCAGCTCAGCACTGGCCCATAATGTGTTATGCTACATGAGCCAGTGATGTAGCCCAGCCAAATAAACGAGTTTGTGTCTCCACCACGAATGCCTAGAGTCGTAGCACTCGCATGCAATTTAAAATTGACCATGGGCTGACATTGCTGGAAGAAGCCGCTGATGCTCTGTGTGATTGTTTTAAATTCCGAGTAATGCTATTTCAGCACAGGTACACTTTAAACTAATTAAAACAAGCCTTAAACTTACAAAATCAAGCTGGAGACCATTAAAATCCTCACACAACTCCATACACAGAAACACAAGTAAATACACCTATGAGGCAATGATATTGCAAAGGTCATTTGTTTTGCATTCATGCATAAGGAGTGGAAGAATTTTGTCCTCCAGTGATCTGTTGCTACTCTTGATGCATGAACGCCACTCAAAACACCTCACCCGACTCATTCACTTTCTGTCGGCGTAAAGATACACTCATACGACACTAATCATGATCCTGATTTGCCCCAATCATATTCCATTGTGAGATTGGAGAACATTGATATACACCGGAGAACATCGGAGGAAACTGAAATATAGAGTGAAGTATTTTATGGCCTTGAACAATTTGGGATCGGGATGGTGGTGTAGAGATTCACGGCAAGTCGGTCCAGGGTTCACTTCCAAGCCTTGGACATGTCTGTGTGGATGTGCTTTGGTGGGATGTCCAATGGCGGTTTCAGAGATGACCATATGTGTCTGTGGGTGTTCAGGCTTTTCTCGGTATCGGCTGAGATAGTCTCCAGCCTCCCAGAAACCCTGACAGTATTAAGCAGTTCAGCAAAGGAATGAGTGATCGACATGAATTTATGCAATCATCATCACAAATTCAGCCTGGTGGTAAGGTGTTGGATCACTGATCACAAGGTTGAGGGTTCAAGTCCCACTATCAACAGGTTGTCACTCTCCCTCCAGTACGGCTAACTGGGTTCTATGTAAAATAACCATTGCTGACAAGAGTAGGCTGCATAGCCATCAGCATGCTTCTGCCCTGCGATAGCCTGGCGAGCCGTCCAGAGTGTACTCTGCCCTCCCCCGGAGTCAGCTGGGATGTGCACCAGCCTCCCTGCGACCCTAATTAGGATTAATGAATAATGATGATCATCACAAATTCAAGGAAAAAGTGGTCAGTTACTCCCATGACCTAATTTTTGTACACATTTCTCTCTTGAGGTTTTACCCATACGATGTACAATATATTTATTTGGTATGAGAGCATCATTAGAAGTGTGCACCTATACACATGCACCGCTTAGTAGAAGAGAACGATGATTGACAGCCTTGGCTATGAAATTTATCAAGTAAATGGTTTCTCCTTTGTGTTGAGTTTTGTTTCGCAATTAAAGCACCAAACTCCAAGGGTCTCCTGTACAATGCTTCAAACTGTAAAAGAGCCGTATGGTTAGGTTCAGAATAATTTATTTAAAATTAAATAAACTAAGGTGATGTAGTGGTTAGCACGTTCACCTCACAGTAAGAGGGCCTGGGTTAAAATCCTGGGCTTCCTGGGTTTCTGTGTGGAGTTTGCATGTTCTCCCGTGCTTGTGTGGGTTTCCTCCGGGTACTCCGGTCTCCTCCTGCAGTTCAAAAACATACACAGTGGGTTAATTGGCTGTTCCAAATCTCCCCTAGGTGTGAGAAGGAGTATGTAAATGGTTGTACTGTATGTGTGTGTGTGTGTGTGTGTGTGTGTGTGTGTGTGTGTGTGTGTGTGTGTGTGTGTGTGTCAGCCCTGCAGTTACCTGGCGAGCTGTTCCGATTGTACCCCACCTTGTCCCACAGTTGGCTGAGATAGGCACCAGCCTCCCATCGACCTTATTAGAATTCAGCAGCTTGTAAAATGAATAAATGAATATATTTGGTTCTGGGTTTTAAGGTAAAGTGGGCTAGGCTTTTTACACCCAAGCCAGAGTGGCTTATCCCCGGTTTCCATAGCGTGAAGCGACTATGAGTACAACTCCTCCTTGGATGAGACACTATTTCATTGCAGGTTATCTTCCCAGTATATTTTTACTGGTACCCATTTATGCTGCTGGGTGAACAGAGGCGCACTTGTGGTTGAGACCTTGCCCAGGGATCTTAGCACAGTGGAGGTCTAACTGGGATTTGAATACACAACCTCCCGACCATGAGTGCAGCACCCTAACCACTACACCACCAGCCCCCAAAAATTCTGGTTCTGGGTTGTATTTTACTATTAATGTCACACTGGTCATTTTTCGATAATCTCAAGCGAACTCTCAAACAGGAAGTGCATCCGACAATCCGAGGGGTTACATGATGTCCAGTGAAAAGGCTTCTTAACTCTCTCTCTCTCTCTCTCTCTCTCTCTCTCGCTGATGTAGTAATGAGCAGCTCTGACCCCATACATTGCAGTCCTTTGGCACCGAACCTCGTAACATTGATTTACGGGATTGATGTGGCTCACGCTGTACATGTTAAGCATGTTTACAAATGCAGTTGACATTTGAACATACATCAATAATGCGGTCAATATTTCTTCCTCCTGTATTTTGCATTAGCATTTCTGCATGCATTAATTCATGCTGATTCTTTATAATAAACTAATCCTTAAATCAATGCTATCCGGAATGACCAACATGCTGTCATTTTCCAGTCTGTGCTTATTGATTTCTTATTATCAGGTGATGTCTGTTAAAAATGCTAACCAGGATGCTGTTTAACTGATGTGCTGAACTCATCTGGGAGAGTATCATGCATGTAAAAGGTCATGGATGCGTAGCAGAACCCATGGGACAAATATGTGCCTTAAGGCTCTAATACATCTGAAAAGTCATTAGCACATGTCTTTTACTCACCGTGGATAATTATGATGAGAAATAACTGTTTTTCTTATCCTTTATATATTAATATTATAATACAGATGCTCCTCAACTTACGTTTTTAATTGGTAAACCGAACATAAGTTGAAAGTGAATGTAAGTTGTTACAGTGATGTATGACGTATGACATGTGACGTAAGACGCTCATACTGTACTATACATCCATAAATACCATTACGGTATCTCATAAAACACCCGTAAATCAATTATTATAAACATAACATTGTAAAAATAATATCAAATATATCAAATAATATTAACATTAATTTCAAATTCAAGCAAAATAATTTCAAATAGATAAATTTTAATCAAATTCACTCATCAAATATCAAATACATTGGGCAGTGGTGGTCTAGTGGATAGGGCGCAGGATCGCTGATCCTAAGGTTGGGAGTTCGAGTCCCCACAGGGTTGTCACTGCCCCCCCCCTCCCCAGTGCAGCTAACTGGGTTATCAAAGGCGGGCCATGTCTCTCACTGTCTATGGTGAGAGGCATGTAAAAGAACCATTTCTGACTTTCGTAAAGAGTAGGCTGAAAAGCCGTCAGCATGTTTCTGTCCCTTGCTAAAGGGTTGTGATAGGAAGGGCAGTCGACGTAAAAACCTATGCCAAAATCAAATGTGCGAATCAGATGATTCGCTGTGGCGACTCCCGAGAAAGGGGAAAAGCCGAAAGGAAACTAAGAAAGAAGAAATATCAAATACAGTATCAAATATAACCTTTAACATCTTCTATGATGCGATCTTTCTGCTAGTAAATGGTTCCGATGGCCGATGGATGGTCACTTTACATGAAGCTGAGCCGATTCACTTTACATGAAGCTTAAAACAGCCAATCAACGCTTACAATATGTGAGGCGCTCAACACAGAAAGTAGTGTACTTGCTGTGCTTGACACAAAGCGCGGGTTATACGGACTTCTGGTCTTTCAAGTGAGCAAGGGCGCCATTGAACTCGTTTAGTACTCAGCCTGCACTGATGTGAATCACCAGCAGAGCGGAGGGTTCCCTTTCTTTTCTGGATTCGGGTTTTCATTCATTCATTCTACAGCTCTCTTTGCTTAACTGAGTATGCATGGTAGATTGCGCCGATCCAAGAAGATAGTCAATTCATCTCTGTGTATGAGACTTGCACTCATGCTAGTAGGCTTACACTTCTCACCAGCCATATGTGCTTAGCGTTACAAAAGTCTGCAAAAACAGTGTAAACACAAAGAGCACAGAGAAGAAACCTTAACACAAGGGTTACACGCTATATAACTGATGTATTTTCATATTTTATTTTTACATTCTTAATTGATTCAAGGTTTATTCCAAGATGTGGTGGATAATAATCAGTTATCAAATGACGCGATGATATGATATGATATATGATATGATATGATACGATACGATATGGAGAATTATTCGGTTGAGCGGTTATTATCTTCTAAGGACTGAGTAGTTTTCTATAATACGAAAAGCCGAATTCCAAAAACACACACACACACAAAAAAGGTTCAAGTTATTTTTAAAGTGGTCACATCGCTGTATTGCACATGCCAGTTGTGCAATAATCTCTTAATTTATTTGTTGACAATGATGCAATAGCTCAGTTTTCACATGACAATGATTCAATACCAAGAATTATTTGATGCCATTCCACCAATCAGGGATAAGAAAATCTCTTGAACGAATAATATCTACTATCACGAGATAGCAAACCAATCAGCTTGTACCAATCCCCTTTAGTATATACAGTAGTATTACATCATTACACTGCTTCAGCTTTTTTAGATCTAATAGGTCAGTAATATTGGCACAGTCAAACAAGTCATTAGGGATTTTTCCTTGAAATTTTAAGCAACATCTTGATGCAATTGATTATATAAATAATGTAATTTTAATATATAATGTGCTTTTGAGTGGCTGCACTGAAGTACTTTTCACTGAAGAACGATTGTGATTCGCTCTCCTTGGCTGCGGAAAGCGGGAATACACACATCTCTGTCTTCCTGTTACAATATGGGAAGCTGACTCGCCTTCTCTGGCTTGTCAATTAGTGTGAGCTAAAGTGTGTGTGTGTGGGGGGGGGGGGGGGTCTCAGTAGTGCAGGACATTAGCTACATTGCAGATAGAAAACAGCCATTCTATAAATTAAATTTGGCAAATTTGCAATCGAGAAGGCAGACTTGCAAGATGCCAGACACCTCACATCCACCTCACATCCACACAATAAAAATAACAGCTTTCTCCCAGAGGATTTAAAGGCAAATGAAAGGATACTGTTTTGGCCAAATTGATTTCAAATTTCCACCCAGTCGCAAACGCAATCATTCACACATCTGCCGAACCGCTTACTTCCACTAGTGGGAGTGCTGGGCTCTCATGACTGTGATGTTACAGGATCAAATCCCCTTTAGACTCACACCATCCTAACACCCCTGCGCCTCTTAACCACAAGTGTCATCTATCCACCCAGCAAAATGATTGAGTACCAGTAAAAATCCTGCGAAGGAAACCTGCAAAGGACCAGAGTCATCCAGCCACCAAGGATCCAGTCGCTAAACAGATAAGCACCAGTCATGATGTGCCATTAGGTTCTGGTGTGAAAAGCCCAACAGACTTTGCTCACTTCTACAAGCGTTGAAAAAAGCCTGGACCCAGTATCAGCTGGTTTGGGGTACACCCTGAATAGCTCAGGAGACCATCTCAGGGCCAAAACCACAATAACATTCACACTAACACTGACACCTAGAGTCGATTTGCAACAGCCAATTAACCTAATGTGCATGTATTTGGATCGTAGGAGGAAACCAGAGTCCTCAGAGGAAGCCCACCCAATCACAAGGAGAACATGCAAACTCCACAAACAAACACCCCGAGGCCAGGAATCAAACCTAATCTGCTAATCACGATGCCATTGTACGACCCATAAACAAGTCAATCAGCCAAAATTGTGTTTACTCTCACTTTCATACTCTATACACACACACAAACACACACACACACACACAGAAATGTGTGTCTATTGTTCATTCATTCATTTTCTGAACTGCTTAATCATAATATACTGTAGTCACGGGGAAGCTGGTGCCCAGCTTAACCAACTTTGAGCGAGGGCAGAGTATACCTGGACAGCTCGCCAGGCCACTGCACAGCTTTGTGTATTGTGTGTGTAATATATATATATATATATATATACATATATATATATATATATATATATACATATATGAGTGTGTGTGAATTTTCTTTTATTTTTTTCATATTTTATTTAAAGACAAGGTTTTTTTGTTCCAAATAAAATTATTTGGCATCATCAGTATTCTTGCACTGATACATCACTGTCACATACTGAAAGCTCATTAAGGATGTAAGTCTGTTGCTTCTGTGCTTTTTTTTCCTACGGGTAAAAGTGCTATTACAATATTAACATATAATTGACTAGCTGTCATCTAAGACATGAGCAAAACCTTACGATATAATTGAATGCTGGCACATCTTTCACTACCAGAATTTATTTGGTTCAAGGTTAGAGGATATTTGTACCAGAAAAGCTGAAGATGTGCAGTAATGTTTTTAGTCATATTCACCTACTGGTTTAATATTTCTTTCATTTATAAAATGTGATTCTTGACCTTGACAAGCTTGTTTGAAGATGTAAGGATTCTAGGTAGAACAGATGATGTTAGTTTAATCTTTCCTTTAACACGTCCTCATCCCAATTACGGTCAGGACTCAAAGAATGTCCTGGACCAGTTTTTAATTGGGTCGTTAATTGAGTAAATTACACAACAAATCTTGAATGTGTGATTTCATTATCATTATTGTTGTTATATTATCATTGTACACATTATCATTGTAGGTTGTCTCACCTTCTGTTTGTATGTTTATTTGGTTGAAGCAAAACATTCTGTGGATTTTCATGAACATTTTTTCCAAAGGTGAGGCTTTGGACAAAGACGACTTTTGATGAGTAGGATGCATATGATCCATATTAAATTTTGTAACCAGGATTTTTTAATCATTCTTTAAAAGAGAAGGCAGCACTTACTGAAAGTTAAAATCAAAAAAATAAACAACCCCCCCCCCCCCCCCCAATATTTATATACAATGGTATGAAAAAGTATCTGAACCTTTTGGAATTTCTCACATTTCTGCATAAAATCACCATCAAATGTGATCTGATCTTTGTCAAAATCACACAGATGAAAAAACAGTTTCTGCGTTAACTAAAACCACCCAAACATGTATAGGTTTTCATATTTTAATGAGGATAGCATGCAAACAGTGATAGAAGGGGGAGGAATAAGTAACTGAACCCTCTGCTTAAGGAGACTTAAAGAACAATTGAAACCAATATTTACCAACCACTGAGTGGTACCAACCACAAGTTTAAGTCAGGTGTGTGCCCAATCACTGATGAGTGGCTTAAAGCTGCCCTGCCCACTATAAAACACACACCTGGTAAGAATTGTCTTGATGAGAAGCATTGTCTGATGTGCACCATGGCTCGCTCAAAAGAGCTGTCTGAAGACCTGCGATCAAGAATTGTTGATTTGTATAAAGCTGGGAAAGGACACAAAACCATCTGTAAAAGTCTGGATGTTCATCAATCGACAGTCAGAGAAGTTGTCTACAAATGGAGAGAGTTTGGCACTGTTGCTTCTCTCCCAAGGAGTGGCCGTCCACCAAAGATGACGCCAAGAGTTCAGCACAGAATACTCGGAGAGGTAAAAAAAAAAAAAAAAACCAGAGTGTCTGCTGAAGACTTACAGAAATCACTGGCACAGTCCAATATCTCTGTGCACACATCAACTATACTAGTCCTTCTCAAAAAATTAGCATATTGTGATAAAGTTCATTATTTTCTGTAATGTACTGTTAAAAATTAAACTTTCATATATTTTAGATTCATTTCACACCAACTGAAATATTTCAGGTCTTTTATTGTTTTAATTCTGATGATTTTGGCATACAGCTCATGAAAACCCAAAATTCCTATCTCAAAAAATTAGCATATCATTGTTCAGGTAGTCTAAACGAGCTATTAACCTAATCAGCTGAATCAACCAATTAACTCTAAACACCTGCAAAAGATTCATGAGGCTTTTAAAAACTCCCAGCCTGGTTCATTACTCAAAACCGCAATCATGGGTAAGACTGCCGACCTGACTGCTGTCCAGAAGGACATCATTGACACCGTCAAGCAAGAGGGTAAGACACAGAAAGAAATCTCTGAGCGAATAGGCTGTTCCCAGAGTGCTCTATCAAGCCACCTCAGTGGGACGTCTGTGGGAAGGAAAAAGTGTGGCAGAAAACGCTGCACAACCAGAAGAGGTGACCGGACCCTGAGGAAGATTGTGGAGAAGGGCCGATTCCAGACCTCGGGGGACCTGTGGAAGCAGTGGAGTGGGCTACAGGTGTCGCATTCCCCAGGTCAAGCCCCTTTTGAACCAGAAACAACGGCAGAAGCGCCTGACCTGGGCTACAGAGAAGCAGCACTGGACTGTTGCTCAGTGGTCCAAAGTACTTTTTTCGGATGAAAGCAAATTTTGCATGTCATTCGGAAATCAAGGTGCCAGAGTCTGGAGGAAGACTGGGGAGAAGGAAATGCCAAAATGCCTGAAGTTCAGTGATAGTCCGCACAGTCAGTGATGGTCTGGGGTGCCATGTCAGCTGCTGGTGTTGGTCCACTGTGTTTTATCAAGGGCAGGGTCAATGCAGCTCGCTATCAGGAGATTTTGGAGCACTTCATGCTTCCATCTGCTGAAAAGCTTTATGGAGATGAAGATTTCATTTTTCAGCACGACCTGGCACCTGCTCACAGTGCCAAAACCACTGCTAAATGGTTTACTGACCATGGTATTACTGGGCTCAATTGGCCTGCCAACTCCCCTGACCTGAACTCCATAGAGAATCTGTGGGATATTGTGAAGAGAAAGTTGAGAGACACCAGACCCAACACTGTGGATGAGCTTAAGGCCGCTATCGAAGCATCCTGGGCCTCCGTAACACCTCAGCAGTGCCACAGGCTGATTGCCTCCATGCCACGCTGCATTGAAGCAGCCATTTCTGCAAAAGGATTCCTGACCAAGTATTGAGTGCATAACTGAACATAATTATTTGAAGGTTGACTTTTTTTTGTATTAAAAACACTTTTTTTTTTATTGGTCGGATGAAATATGCTAATTTTTTGAGATAGGAATTTTGGGTTTTCATGAGCTGTATGCCAAAATCATCAGTATTAAAACAATAAAAGAAATATTTCAGTTGGTGTGCAATGACTCTAAAATATATGAAAGTTTAATTTTTATCAGTACATTACAGAAAATAATGAACTTTATCACAATATGCTAATTTTTTGAGAAGGACTCGTATGTAAAACAATGGCCAAGAATGGTGTTCATGGGAAGACTCCAAGGAGGAAGCCACTGCTGTCAAAAAACAACCAAAAAACATTGTTGCTCATTTAATGTTTGCAAAAAGGCACTTGGACACTCCACAGAAGTTTTGGCAAAATATTTTGTGGACTGATGAAACCAAAGTTGAATTGTTTGGGAGGAACACACAACGTCATGTGTGGAGGAAAAATGGAACAACTCACCAACATCAACACCTCATCCCCACCGTGAAGCATGGTGGAGGGTGCATCGTGGTGTGGGGCTGTTTTGATGCCTCGGGGCCTTAATTATTCTTAATAATTCCTTTATTAATGGAAAAATGAATTCCAAAATGTATCAGGATGTTTTGGCCGTCTGTCAGAAGATAAAAAGAGGATGGATGCTGCAACAAGACAATGATCCAAAACACAGAAGTAAATCAAATTCAGAATGGTTTCAGAAGAACAAAATGCACGTTCTGGAGTGGCCAAGTCAAAGTCCAGACTTGAACCTCATTGAGATGCTGTGGCATGACCTCAAGACAGCGATTCATGCCAGACATCCCAGGAATCTGACTGATCTACAGCAGTTTTATAAAGAAGAATGGGCCAAGATTAGTCCTGATCAATGTGCCAGACTGAGCTGCAGCTACAGGAAGCGTCTGGTTGAAGTTATTGCTGCCGGGGGGGGGGGGCACAAAATATTAAATGTGATGGTTCAGTTACTTATTCCACCCCCTTCTGTCATTGTTTGCATGCTATCCTCATTAAAATATGAAAACCTATAAATGTTTGGGTGGTTTTAGTTAAAGCAGACACTGTTTTTTCATCTGTGTGATTTTGACAAAGATCAGATCACATTTGATGGTGATTTTTATGCAGAAATGTGAGAAATTCCAAAAGGTTCAGATACTTTTTCATACCACTGTATATTTATATTATATACTGTATACCCCTCCTTGAATCACCATCTTATCATGATGGAGGGGTGTGCGTGACTTAATGATCCTATGAGCTATGTTGTCGGGGGCATTATGCCCCTGGTAGGGTCACCCAAGGCAAACAGGTCCTGCGTGAAGGTCCACAGAAGACCTCCATGCAAAATAAAAAGAAAAGGACACCGTTTCTCTTGCCCGGATGCAGGTCACCCCCCCCCCCCCCCCCCCCCCCGCTGGGGCCCCCACGATCCGACCCCGGAAGAAGTAGAAGAAGAAGAAGATGATGATGATATATTTATGTCTTTGTCCAAAATTTGACACCAATAACTACAATTTTAAAGATTTTATGGGTGGTTATTAGAAAACTGATTATAGTTATGATTAAAACTGATTATTATGATGATGTTGATGCTGTTGTTTGGCACAATGGCATAGTGGTTAGCACATCCTGGGCTTGATTCCCAGCCTGGGCGTTTCTGTGTGAAGTTTGCCTGTTCTCCCCGTGCATGCGTCGATTTCCTTCTGGTTCTCTGGTTTCCTCTTACAGTACAAAAACATGCACGATAGGTTAACTGACTGTTGTAAATCTGCCCTATGTGTGAGCGTGAGTATTCATGGTTGTGTTTGTCTGCCCTGCAATGGCCTGCCAAGCTGACTAGAGTGTACCCTGCCCTCGCCCGGAGTCGGCTGAGATGGGCACCAGCTTCCCCGCAACTCTAATTAGGAGTAAGCGGTTAAGAAAATTAAAAACTAAATGAAGAACGATGATGTCATCAGGAGGAGTTTGGTTCAAACTTCATTATTTTCAGTATTTTAGGAGTTTGTGCTAAAATATAAGAATTCTGGTGTATATACAGCTTCTTACTGCACCGGTAATGATTTCAATCGGAATTTTTTCAAACCTCCAACACAAACATGTTAATAAATGGCATGAATATATCAAAATCCTACACTTCATTCACACATTAATTTATTTTATAAGCCCCTTCATAGTAATTAGGGTCGCACACACACACATATATATATACACACACACACACACACACATATATATATATATATATATATATATATATATATAGATATATATATATATATACATATATATATACATATATACACACACACACACACACACACACACACACACACACACACACACACACACACATATATATATATATATATATATATATATATATAGGGCGCTGGATTATTGATCCAAAGGTTGGATGTTCGAGTCCCACTCTCCACAGGGTTGTCACTGTCCCCCCCAGTGCAACTAACTGGGTTATCAAAGGTGGGCCATGTCTGTCACTGTCTATGGTGAGAGGTTCATGTAAAAGAACCATTGCTGACTTTCATAAAGAGTAGCTGCAAAGTCGTCAGCGTGTTTCTGTCCCTTGCTAAAAAAGGGTTGTGACAGGAAGATAAGATAAGATACAGCTTTATTAATCTCACAATGGAGAAATTCACTGTTACAGGCTCTTGAGGTACCATCAGTAGGGGGTGCAAAAATAGATACATATACAAACATACACACATACATATATATTATATAAGTAAATAAATAAATAGATACATAAATAGTATAAATTAATAAACAATAAAAGAAAAGAAGGGAACGGCTTTGTAGACTGGCCTATATTCAAGTGTAATGTATCTGAGGGCAGAGTAGATGGGTTGATATGGTTCACAGTCAGTGGGGTAGATGTGGTTGATTAAAGTGCACGGGGTTTTTATTGCACATAACCGGTATTTTCACAGACAGTTACTTGTACAGTCTGACAGCGGTGGGAATAAACGACCTGCGGTAGCGCTCCTTCCTGCACTGAGGATGTCTCAGTCGTCCACTGAAGGAGCTACTCAGCTTCTCTACAGTCGGGTGCAGTGGGTGAGAGCTGTTGAACAGGATGGATGTGAGCTTTGCTACCATCCTCCTCTCACTCACCTCCTCCACAGAGTCCAGTGGGCACCCGAGGACAGAGCTGGCTCTCCTGACCAGCTTGTTCAGTCTTTTTCTGTCCCGCTCTGTGCTGCCCGGGGCCCAGCAGATGGCAGCGTAGAGGATTGCAGAGGCTACCACAGAGTCATAAAATGTCCTGAGCAGAGGTCTGCATACGCCGAAGGACCTGTCTCCTCAGAAGGTGGAGGCGACTCTGGCCCTTCTTGTACAGGGCATTGGTGTTGTGGGACCAGACCAGTTTATTGTTAAGGTGAACGCCCAGGTATTTGAAACTGTTCACTATCTCAATGTCCTGTCCCTGGACGTTCACTAGTGATTGTGTGTGTGTGTGTGTGTGTGTGTGTGTGTGTGTTAGTGTGCCTCTTCTGAAGTCGACCACCATCTCCTTCGTCTTCCTGGTGTTCAAGCACAAGTGGTTGCGCTCACACCAGTCCACGAAGTCAACGATGACCGACCGCTACTCCAGCTCGTTCCCCTCTGACACACGGCCCACGATGGCGGAGTCGTCCGAAAACTTCTGGAGGTGGCAGCTGTCTGTGCTATAGCTAAAGTCCGAGGTATAAATGCTGAAAAGGAAGGGTGAGAGGACGGTGCCCTGCGGTGCCCCCGTGCTGCAGACTGCCACCTTTGACTTACAGCCGCGCAGCCGCACGTACTGTGGACGGTTAGTAAGGTAGTCAGTGATCCAGGCAGCAAGATGCCCGTCCACTCCCACATCCTCCAGCTTCCCCCGCAGAAGCGCTGGCCTGATGGTGTTGAAGGCGCTGGAGAAGTCAAAGAACATGACCCTCACAGCGCTGCCAGCGATCTCCAGGTGGGTGAGTGCCCACTGCAGAAGGTAGTTGACGGCGTCTTCTACTCCGATGTTGGGCCTGTAGGCAAACTGCAGCGGGTCTAGGGTGGGACTCACCATAGAGCGGAGGTGTATGAGGAGGAGCCTTTCCATGGTCTTCATAAGGTGGGAGGTCAGGGCGACAGGTCTGTAGTGGGCCGGTTCCTTCGCTTGTGCTGTTTTGGGAACCAGAACCACACAGGAGGTCTTCCACAGGACGGGAACCTTCTCCAGGCTGAGGCTCAGGTTGTACAGGTAGCATAGTACCTCACAGAGCTGGTCTGCGCAGGTCCTCAGCAGCCTGGGACTGATGCCATCTGGTCCTTCAGATTTCCTCTGATTTAGTCGCCTCAGCTGTCTCCTCACCTGGTCTGATGTGAGGGAGAGGGGGGGCTGCAGAGGGAGGGGGATGTGTCTGTCGGGCTGTAGCAGTCAAGTGAAGTTGGCTTGGGGAGGGGGGGAGGTGTCTGCTGGTCTGGAGACGTGTGAAGAGAGGGGGGGAACGGAGAGGGGGGCAGAGGGGGAGGGGGGAGAATCAAACCTGTTGAAGTAACAGTTTAGTTCATCCGCCCAGCGCTGGTCACCATCAGCTGTCCCTCTGACACCCTGCCCAAATCCAGACATGGTCTTTAGTCCTCTCCAGACGTCCCACACGTTGTTCTGAGCCAGCTTCTCCTCCAGCTTCTTCCCATAGTCCTTCTTTGCCCTCCTGATCCTCCACTGGAGCTCACGCTGGACCTTCTTCTGCTCCTCTCTATCCCCTGAGATGAAAGCCCTCTTTTTCTGGTTCAGGAGGACTTTAAGTTCAGGGGTGACCCACGGGTGATTGTTGGAGAAGCACCGTACCCTCCGTGTTGGCACAGTGCTGTCCACGCAGAAGTTCATGTAATCAGTGATACAGTGTGTGAGGCCGTCGATGTCATCACCAAAGGAGTCACAGAGCATGCTCCAGTCTGTGGTCTGGAAACAGTCCCTAAGCCTCTCGTTGGTCTCCTCGGTCCACACTTTCACAGACCTCTTCTGCACAGGTTCCTTTCGCACCCTGGGTGTGTATTGGGGGAGCAGGTAGACCAGGTTGTGGTCTGATCGTCCCAGTGGGGGGAGGGGGGAGGAGCTGTAAGCGTCCTTCACATTTGCATACAGCAAGTCCAGAGTTTTATTGTCTCTTGTGGCGCACTTCACGTATTGCGTGAACGTCGGAAGAGAGGCGGAGAGAGGGGCGTGGTTAAAGTCCCTGCTGATCAGAATCATGGCGCGGGGGTGACGAGTCTGTGTCTGATTAACGGCGCTGTGTAGACGCTCACACGCGGAAGGAAGGAAGGGCACCTGACGTAAAAACCTCTGCCAAATCAAACGTGCGAATCAGATGATTCACTGTGGTGACTCCCGAGTAAATGGGAAAAAGCCGAAAGGAAGACAGACAGACAGATATATATATATATCTATATATATGTATATATATATATATATATGTATATATATATATATATAAATATATATATATATATATATATATATATGTGTGTGTGTGTGTGTGTGTATACACACACCCTGCAAAAATGTCCTGTAGAAATTCCATTGGAGGATCCTATACAACTTATGTACCCAGTTCGTACGGAGAACGCGCGTTTCTATACAGCTGGGTGCATAAGTCGTATAGGATCCTCCAATGGAATTTCTATTGGTATTTTTTTTATAATTTCTATAGGACATTTTTTTGCAGGTATCGCAGGACTTAATGAGTGAATGAATGAATTAAAATGTACTAATATGCAGTCTCAGGACAGTGGTGGCCTGGTGGTAAGGTCCTGGATCACTGATCCCAAGGTCAGGGGTCAAGCCCCACTCTCAACAGATTGTCCTGCTGTCCCCCCCAGTGAATCTAACTGGGTTATCAAATGCCGGCCATGTCACTGTCTGTGATGAGAGGTTGTAAATGTACCATTGCTGACTTTCATCAAGAGGAGCCTCATAGCTGTCAGCATGTGTCTGCCTTGTGATGGCCTGGCGAGCTGTCCATGGTGTACCATGCCCCTGCCCAGAGTCAGTTGAGATGGGCGCCAACCTCCCTACCACCATAATTAGAATTAGGTGGTTCAGAAAATGAATGAATTGATGATATACAACCTGCGAAAAATCATGATTTCTGCTTCTGATTGACATCTCATAGAGTGTTACTTTCATAATTCCCTGTCAGTCATGTGTATGATGTCAAAATGTAACTATAACTGATAATTTGTTTATATTGTCTTCACTGTAGTCATTTTGAATAGAAAGAAGATGCCTGGGGAGTTTTTTTTTTTTTTTTTTTTTTTTTTTAATCTGGGAAGGATTTGAATAAGTAAAGCTTTGACATTGAACAAATCGAACAGGCATCTCAATGCAGTGCGTTGTCAGTTTTGGCCAAATTAAAAGAATTTTTCCTACGTGAAGAAGACACTTTGACAGCGGAAAAAATAAATCAGGTATGTTTTTGTTTGCGTGTGCTGACATTTATTTTTCAGTATTGAATGTGCCGGTATGAAATACTGGCGAGACATGCTTCTCTGATGTGTTTTGTATTATTTCAATTTAATTCTCATTATAAGCTCTACCTCTTCTTACACGCTATTTCCTCCGTAGCACCGGCGGAAGCAGCATCCACAGCACGTACTTGGCATCTGGGAACCTAACTGCCTTGAAGCGTGCTTACTTAAAAGCCATTCAGAATGGAGCAAAGAGGCTTCACTGTGTTTTATGTGAGGAGCTGATGAGTAATAAAAGCTTCAAAAATGAACAAATTGGACAGACGTCTTTCAATTAAACAGTCTGAGTATCAGGAAAAGTCTCAAGAAATCTATGGCTGACACTACGTTGCTTCTCTGATGTTCAGCGTCTGCGATATTTCGTGAAATATTATTAGAATAGAGCGCACTCGAAAGGCACAATCTGATTGACCTCTGCAGATTCATTAATTCGTTTTTAAGCCGCTTTAATCTTAATCGAGGTCATGGGGAGTCTGGCGCCCTTTTCAGTCGACTCTGGGTGGAGGTCCAGTACACACTGGACAGCTCACTAAACCATTGCAGGGCAACAGACTTATAACTATTCACACTCATTCTCACACCCTACAGGCGATTTGGGACAGCCAATTAGTGTACTGTGCATGTTTCGGAACTGTAGGAGAAAACCGCAGTACCCGGAGGAAACCGACATAAGCATGGGGAGAACATGCAAACACTCCGAGCCCAGAAATCGAATCCGGGACCTTCTTGCTGTGAGGTGAACATGCTAACTTCTGCATGCCCTTAGGTGTGAGTGAGAGTATGACTGATTGTGTGGGTCGGCCCTGCAATGGCCTGGCAAGCTTTCCAAGGTGTTACCCTTGGGGCAGTGGTGGTCTAGTGGTATAGGGCGTTGGATCGCTGATCCAAAGGTTGGGGGTTCAAGTCCCACTCTCCACAAGGTTGTCACTGTCCCCCCCCAGTGCAGCTAACTGGGTTATCAAAGGCGGGCCATGTCTGTCACTGTCTATGGTGAGAGGTTCATGTAAAAGAACCATTGCTGACTTTCGTAAAGAGTAGCTGCAAAGCCGTCAGCGTGTTTCTGTCCCTTGCTAAAAGGGTTGTGACAGGAAGGGCATCCGACGTAAAAACCTCTGCCAAATCAAACGTGCGAATCAGATGATTCGCTGTGGTGACTCCCGAGAAATGGAAAAAGCCAAAAGGAAGACAGACAGACAGACCCGCCCTCGCCCAGAGTCGACTGAGATGTGTTTCAGAGTCCCCGGCGACCCCAATTAGGATTAAGCAGCTCAGAAAATGAATGAAAGCATGAATAAATGAATGCATGTTTTGTTCTGGGGTAGCATGGTGGTGTAGTGGTTAGCACATCTGCCTTACAGCAAGAAGGTCCTGGGTGCGATTTCTAGCTCTGGTGTTTCTGTGTGTAGTTTTGCATGGTGTGTGGGTTTCTTCTGGGTACTCCAGTTTCCTCCAACGGTCCAAAACCATGCACAGGTGGCTAATTTACTGTTCCAATTCTCCCCTGGGTGTGAGTGTGAATGGTTGTGTAAGTGTTGGCTCTATGTTGACCTGGCAAGCTGTCCTGGGCGGGGTACACCCCTTATTTTATAGCAGCTTATTTTATAAATCATGTGTCTTGTTCTACGGCTTATACGTCCATTATTTTTCAACATGTTTGTCCACGCTGTCGGCATTTGAGTATGAACTCGGAATATCAATAATTAATGAATGCTAAGGGTTGTGCTTGTTCTCCTCATTCTCCTCTTTCACTCTCTGCCTGTCTCTGTGGTATGTTCTGCAGGAGATTGGTGTTGACCTCACAGGTTAGAGACCCACGCTATTGCAAAACGTTCCTCAGTGTTCATACCGAAGATGTTTACACCGAGTTGATCTCCTCACAATCAATAATCAGTAAGTTAAAAATAATCTGTTTCGACATGCTTTATTATTCTGATGTTGAGTTGTTGGAATTGATAGTCCACACTATGTATGATATTTATTTAGTCATTAGATTATATATCAGTATTTTCAACTTAATAAGCATCAATACAATTTACATTAAAAAAACAAAACAAAACAGGTATACCGTAGATTTATCGCACCTTCAAATGTAATAACAGGAATCTGGCGCTCCAGTTTAGGCACCTTTGAGGACAACCTCCTGTCTCATTTAAACCTGACACCTGAGGTCTGGTGTTCTTTTTGATAAGATGCTACTTTGGTACCAAGCTTGAAGAGTTCTCTAACGCCTTCATAAAGAACATGATGTGCGTTCCAGGAAAACCATCTATGTAAATGTACAATAAAATCATTGTGTGCATTCCATTATATAAATTACTCCGGGTTCGGACAGGACTGGTTCCATGATCAATTTCAGCCCATTACTAAATTATCAAGCAAAAGTCATCGGTGCCAAAATTTGCCATCGGTGCCTAAATCTGAAAAATACTTTTAGATAAGATGTGAAGTATTCATTCATTCATTTATCTTCTGGCTCTGCGATGGCCTGGTGAGCTGTCCAGGGTGTGTCTACCCTCGCCCAGAGTCAGCTGAAATGGCCACTAGCCTTCCCATAGCCCTAATTAGGACTCAACGGCTCAGTAAATGAATGAATGAATGAATGAATCATTTATCTTCTAAGCTGCTTAGTCCTAGTGCCTATCTCAGCTGAATCCAGGTGAAGGTGGGGTACACCCTGGACAGCCCACCAGGCAGGGGCAACACACAAACTACGATTCACACTTACACCTAGTGGTGATTTCGAACCACCAAATAGCCTACTGTGCATGTTTTTGTTCAGTAGGAGGAAGCCACAGTACCCCGAGGAAACTCATACAAGTGCGAGGAGAACATGCAAACTCCAAATAGAAAGTCCCGGGATGGGAAATCAAAACCAGGCCCTCTTGCTGTGAGGAGGATGTGCTATTCACTGTTCTACTAAAGCTAGAATATTTTTAAAATAAAAAGAATTTCAGTTGTTTTGATTCAAATAATCAAGACAACCATGACCTGGAAGCTGAGAATTTATGCAGACGTATCTTCAAGAACTCCAAGATTTCACCCCAATATTTCAACACACCAGCTGCATGGGTACAGCAAGCTTGTAAAATAGTTAGCACGTCTGACTCCCAGCACAAAGGTCCTGGGTTTGAATCCCAGACTTATCCCTGGATGTTCTGCCATGTTTGTGCAGGTTTCCTTCCAGTTCTTCGGTTTCTTCCCACAGTACAAAGCTTAATTTCCTGTTTTAAATTGTTGTGTGTGGATACATTTACATACAGTCACAGTATTTGGCAGATGCTCTTATCCAGACTGACTTTCAATTATCATTTTTATGCAACTGAGCAATTTAGGGTTAAGCGCCTTGCTCAAGGGCCCAACAGTAGTCTTAGTGGGGATTGAACAGTTCATCTTTGGATCAGTAACCCATCACCTTATTCACTAATCCACCACTGCCCTTGAATGAGTGTGAATGATTGTTTGTGTGTGTGTGTGTGTGTGTGTGTGTGTGTGTTGCACTGCGATGATCTCGCAAGCTGTTCAGGGTGTTCCCAGCATCCAATTCCCGTCTTTTCCTAGTGACCACCCTCCCCGAAACCCTAATGGGATTAAGTGATTTGAGTGAGTGCTTGCCTGTGCTGTTGGGGTAAAAATCTATATGTTTCCACTTGGAAACCAGAAAGGGAATTCATAACAATCCGAAAGAATTTGGTCAAATCTCATTCTGAAAGAACATTAGACCAACTGGGGGAAAAGTAACTCACAAAATAAATAAACAAATAAATAAATAAACACATATGTATTTCCGAAGAAAAATAAATGTAGCCTTATTGTACTATAGATGATGATGATGATGATGATTTCCTTTTGGCTTTTCCCTTTATCAGGGGTCGCCACAGCAAATGGTTCGCACGTTTGATTTGGTGTAGGTTTTTACGTCGGATGCCCTTCCTGACACAACCCTTTATAGCAAGGGACAGAAACACGCTGACGGCTGTGCAGCTCCTCTTTACGAAAGTCAGCAATGGTTCTTTTACATGAACCTCTCACCATAGACAGTGAGAGACATGGCCTGCCTTTGATAACCCAGTTATCTGCACTGGGGGCACAGTGACGACCTTGGGGGGACTCGAACCCCCAACCTTAGGATCAGCAATCCAGCGCCCTATACCACTAGACCACCACTGACCTTATTGTACTATAGATCTTTCTATAAAAAAAATAAATATCGGTAGACTTCGATCTTATTGTTCTTATTTATGGAAATATTTGTAGAATTCTATGGATTTCGATAGAAAAAATATTATGAACTTTTTGTACTACAGGTCATTCTGTAGAAAGAGAATTCTATAGGTTTCCTGGAAAATAATATTTATAGTCTTTTTGTGCCTTCTATTTATTCAAATATCTGTAAATTTTATATTTGTTTCAAAATTCTACTGAAAAAAATATTTATTTGGAATACAGGTATACCTCGGCATAAGTCATTTCGATTTAAGTCATTCTTGATTATACTTCAGTTTTCAAAAAATATGTGGAAACAAATTTAAAAAAAAAGTAAAGTTTACTAAATAAAGTTTGATAAAATAGATTCTTATTAATCATAAATTATTGAAAATTGCATTCATAAATAAAGTACAGAACTAGGAATGATTATTTTCGGTTTAGCCTAGCCAAGTAAATTTGGAGTAGCCTAGCCTGGCCTAGCCTAGCCTTGGGACAAGCGAATTCGATTTAAGTCATTTTTCGACTTAAGTCGTCTCTCCTGCAACCAATTAATGACGTTGGTTGAGATATACCTGTATTCTATATGAAAAAAATCAAAGTATATTGTCTAGAAAATCAGAGGATATTCTATAGAAATATTTTTCTGTAGAATTTTATAACAAAATATATTAAAAAATGTTTTCATAGAAATCTATAGAATTTTACAGATCTTTCTCGAGGAAGAAGGAAGAAAAAGACATTCAACAATGAATTCTCTATCATACCAAAAAAAGTGTTGCAAGATAATGAGGTGCTATCTGAGGGAAAGTTGAAGTTGAATGAGATGTGGAAGTTTCAGCAGGAAATTTATTCTAATCATACAGAACCCGACTGAAACATTGTGGGAGATAGAAGGGGTTGAAAAGGGCAGAACATGGAAGACGACCCTCAGACATCGTTTGATGGCATAAACTTCTGGTTTCACCCAAATGATGATGTGAGTGAGTTGCGAGTGAGTTTCCTACAGGACTGACGGAGTTTTTTTGGAGATGTGTAGTGTTTGTTAAAGAAATGTTTAAATTCTTAACCAAATTTACTTTACTGTGTAAATCTGCTTTATGACAATTCATCCTCATTCATTCATTTTCTGAACCAATTAATCCTAATTAGGGTCACAGGAAGGCAGGCACCCATCTCAGCCAACTCTCGGCAAGGGTAGAGTACACCCTGGACAGCTCACCAGGCCATCACAGGGCATAAACATAATTGCCTGTTTATCACGGCTGGCCTTTGATACCCCAGTTAGCTGCACTCGGGGGACAGCAGTGACAACCTGTTTGTTGTGAGGCTTGAACTGCTAACTTTGGGATAAGTAATCCATCACTGACCACTGATTTCCAACAACGTCAGTTGTAAAAAGTGCTATAAACCTTTTATTCATTACTTTTCTGAACCGCTTAATTCTAATTAGGGTCACATGGAGGCTGGCGCCCATCTCAGCCAACTTTGGGTGAGGGCAGGGTACATGCTGGACTGCTCACCAGGCCATCGTGGGACCAAAACACTATAGAAATAAACCTAAATGTAATCAAATTGAATTACAATGCTTCGTGTAGAATAAATAACACTATAGGCTTATTTATCAGTGACATCCAGTGAGTTTCTTCAGGTTGGAAAACAGAGCAAAGGAATCATTAGCTTCAGTTCACATGTGGCCCAGTGAACAGTATTATTTTCTATTTTAACACGATTAACAAAATACCGGTGACCTGTTGTGCCCCATGGTGCACAAACTGTTTTATTAAGGCATGTTACGGGAAAGATAGCCGTGGAAATTTCAACTGGCATCAGGCTCTCACACAGAGATCCGAGAGTTTTCTGAAGGATAGCAACAGAAAATTAGCAAAAGAGTCTCAAATGGTCAGCCATGAATGAGCCTTAAATTTCAATATTTGCAACTATATCCATAATAAAGCTTGAAGATACTTTATGTGCTTATATTTATATTATATTGTATTAACTTATATTATTGTCTTCTATTTGAGTGCTAGAGAGATGGAATTATATGAAGGGTTAATACAGTGGTACCTTGACTTCCGAAATTAATCTGATCCGAGGGCAAGTTTGTAAGTCAAAATGTTCATTAGATAAAACAAAATTCCCATCGGGAATGATAAAGAAAACTAATTTATCCGGTCCAACCCCGCAAACTCATATAACCTGCCACAAACACCAAACACGTATATTTAGCATAATATATTAAAGACAAACATGTAAAAACAACAATATTTCATAATAATAATAATAATAATAATAATAATAATAATAATAATAATAATAATAATAATACATGTACATTCACATTAATAATAATTAATAATAAATAATAATAAAAAATGTCAACTAACCCTTCCGATCATCAACCTAAAGATGTAACCTGGGTGCAAAGATGTCACATGGGCAGGCATAAGGTGGTGCATAACAGAGGAGGAGGAGAATTTTGTGCATGCGCATGCTACAAATGCCAGAAAGGAAAGGTTTGTGGTGAGCTCGCATAAGGCCAGTGCTTCTCAAATAGTGGGGCACAGTGTGATGCCAGGGGGGCACGTATAACCCTGGGGAACATGCTTTTTTGCCATACTGTACTAGAATTAAGTGTAATTGTGCATATTCTACAGTAGGTGGCAGTGGCGCTCTCACTGTGTTCCCTATGCTGTAGGGAAAAAGCACTGAGCAGATGATATAGCTCCTTCAGTGGACGACTGAGACATCCTCAGTGCAGGAAGGAGCGCTACCGCAGGTTGTTCATTCCCACCGCTGTCAGACTGTACAACGCCACTTTGTAACTGTCTGTGAAAATACCGGTTATGTGCAATAAAAACCCCGTGCACTTTAATCAACCACATCTACCCCACTGACTGTGAACCATATCAACCCATCTACTCTGCCCTCAGATACATATACACTTTAATATAGGCCAGTCTACAAAGCCGTTCCCTTCTTTTCTTTTATTGTTTATTAATTTATACTATTTATGTATCTATTTATTTATTTACTTATATAATATATATGTATGTGTGTATGTTTGTATATGTATGTATCTATTTTGCACCCCCTACTGATGGTACCTCAAGAGCCTGTAACAGTGAATTTCTCCATTGTGAGATTAATAAAGCTGGATCTTATCTTATATGAAGTGTAGTAAACACTATTTATAGTTGCACGTTGCACGTGGGGCGCTGGGGGGGAGGCGGTTCCTTCCTGTAGGGGGCATCACAGAAAATAATTGAGAAGCACTGCACAAGGCATTCTTGGAGAGTGGAGGAATACACTCGGAAGAATACAAGGCTAATCGGCCTGGAAAAATCATTTCCCCAGCAGAGCTCGTAAATCAAAATTTTGCTGGTTGGATGGGGCAGATTTTTGGTGGATCAAAGCTTGTATCATGGAAAATTTGTTATAAAAGACACTCTTATGTTGAGGTACCACTGTATTTTTAACCATTGAACTCCCTTCAGGTTAAATCGCCTTGCATGTACAAGCAAGCGCTTTATCACATATTCTAGTTTTTGTCTGATGAGGTTTGTTTAACGTCCATCAAACAATCGGATAACTCTTGTGAAATTCCCTGATATAAAACCCCCTGAACTCGGCCAGAGTGAGAATAATTATATTCATGCAAAGATTTCTAGCTTTCACTGATCGTGTGTGTAGAGTCCACTGTACAGATACATTCCATGTATCCATGTATCCATCAGATACATTCATTCGTTATTTTTCTGAACCGCTTAATCCTAATTAGGGTCACGGGGAGGCTGGCACCCATCCCAACCGACTCTGCAGAAAGGCAGAGTACACCCTGTGCAGATCGCCAGGCCAGCACACGGCAGAAACACGCTGACGGCTATGCAGCTACTCTTGTTGAAAGTCAGCAATGGTTCTTTTACATGAACCTCACACCATAGACAGTGAGAGACATGGCCGGCCTTTGATAACCCAGTTAGTATACTGGGAGGGACAATGACAACCTGTGGTGAGTGAGGCTTGAACCCCCAACCTTAGGATCAGTGATCCAACACCTTTACCACCAGGCCACCACTTCCGAGGCATATCAGATAGTGTAGTTATAAATATCCAGAGAGTGCGAATCCAGCCCTAAGCCCACTAACCTGCCATGTTTTTATCAGCGATGCTGTTTGGATCAGGAAGCTTCTGTCTGCCAGTAACCAGTTTATCATGATGTCTTCCTAACACAACTTTATCCGAGTTTGTGATTGTGTTTTCTCCTTTGACTTTTGCCAACCTGGTGACTGCACATATGCTCATATTATACACACACACACACACACACGTGTGTGTGTGTGTGTGTGTGTGTGTTTTCTTTTTCGTTCCAATTCATCACAGTTTCTGTCTGGCTATTATGAAATATTTGGAACGCGTAATCTTTTAAATGGTTGAAAAGGACTTATGTCTAGTTAGAGTTTCTCTCTCTCTCTCTCTCTCTCTCTCTCTACATAAATATCATTAACGCAACTTCTTTCTTTGCTACTTTACACACTTAAAAACTCACCACTTTGACATGTTTTATGAGTGCACACTTTTTAACTGCACTCACAGGGACATGGGTAGTAAAGCTGGCTTAATTTGATTTGTTCAGTGGCGGGACCTGTAAAGGAACTGAAGGACCAATTAGTATGATATGCATATTCATTTCTTTAATCTGCATATTAACTGTATATCGCTAGGCATTAGTATTCACAGCACCAATGCACGACACACAGTGGAGCGGAGTTGTGCAGAATCATGGGGCTTCAACGCTTAATGTAAATTAGAATGTAATCTGCTCCGGTGGGGTGCACTACACTGACATATTGAAGCTAGTGCACGTCTTTAAGCGGACTCTGGCGCCTCGGTACAGCGATACAGCTGCTCGTAATGACTCTGTCAGTTCACAAAGAGAAAGCCCAAGACTATTACTCTGCATCTGAATCATTTAGTATTTAAGAAAAATGATTACGGCAATGTGCTTAGAGGGGCCCTGAAGCATTACATGTGCATGTGAGTATTGGGAGAAGAAGGAAGAGTGTCTTGTCATTTTCTTCGGCTTCTCTCTCCAAAACACTGCATCCGGACTGCAAGCTGCATAAATATGAGCCTCATCACCATCCCTCCTTCTAAACTCTCTCTCTCTCTCTCTCTCTCTCTCTCTCTCTCTCTCCCCCCCCCTCTCACTCTTGCTGTCAGCACGCTTAGTGTCCTGCCACTTCTTTATCTCCAGCCTCCATGTAGCGATGCCAACCATGACAAACGCTGGAGCCTAAATTCCGGCTGGCCAGGCGCATCACCCACACACCGTCTCTGAAAATACCTCCCACACACACACACACACACACACACACACACACACACACACGATTCTCGACTCTGCACAGGAGCACCAGTGCATCATGGTTATCATGGACGGCTGGATTACTGATCGCCAAGAGGAACTAAAGATCTGAAGGCCAGGCTCGAAATCCTGAGCCTCCACTGAGCAAGACTTACATTAAGGACCTCAGTCTAACAGTCGCGGCTCTGGGATGCAATTTCAACGGACGTTGACTAATTCTCAGACCTCCGTCGGTTGGGAGATTGAGTCCATGAACCCAGAGAAATTTATTGAAGTAGATGCTGAAGTTTGGCTGTGGTTAGCAGCTCAGTTGTGTACTTACACTGCTAAAATTGCTACTCAGATTCCTGCTGTCTTAAGAAGTGTACGCACTACGAATTAGCATGAGTCAAATTGACATCGTGGATACTTTTCTATCAGCTGATACTACTGTTTATGTTTTTAAATGCTCACACACGGTGTTTTGCTCATTACCAGATTTCTATGATTTTTTTTTTTCTAAAGAATAATAGCTAACATGTAAATAATTATAACTAGCTAACTAATTATTGCTAATTATAGGTTACATGTAGCAAACATTTTGACTAGCTTAAGTTACTTGTCAGGTCAGGTTTTGCCCTGCTACTGGTAACATGTAAGCCCGTACAACCTGTTGCGTGGTCAAGTGGTTGGTGACTAATCGGCTCCCCCACCAGGTTCTAAATTTGGTGAGTAGAGTGGCTAGCGACAGAGTAGGAATAAAAACAAGACCTATCAAAGAGCGGGTGAACTCTTTCGAGTCAACGGCCAGCTAGCTAGACTATTGGTGTCTCAATAAAAACACCCCGCAGAAAGAACTTTGGGCCTCTACTGCAAATGTTTTGTCCTTCGTATACAGCCATGTACAAAGGTTGCTATGGCTGCCACCTACAGCAGAATTCTGGCACGGCACCCAGATTGATTGATTGAAGTTAGGGCAGCATGGTAGCATAGTGTTTAGCAGGTCTGCCTCGCAGCAAGAAGGTCCTAGGTTTGAGTCCTAGGCTCAGGGAGGTCTTTTCTGTGTGAAGTTTGCCTGTTCTCCCTGTGCTCACATCAGTATCCTCTGGGTGGTTTCCTCCCGCAGGCCAAAGAACATGCACATTACACGAATTGGCTGTTCGAAAAAGAAACCTTCGGGGTGACTGTGAATGGTCGGGCATGTGTTTACCCTGCAATGGCGTGGGGAGCTGTTCAGGGTGTACTCTGCCTTCGCACAGTGTTGACTGAGATAGGCTCCAGCCTCTCTGTTTATTAAGTGGTTAGGTAATTGAGTGTGAGAGTGAGTGAGTCAGGTCAGTTAGCATTACAAAGACAGTTTTTATACTTAGCTAAACGTAAAAATACTGAATTATGGGCTGATGTAAACATGTGTTGTTAGGGTTTGCCTCATGTTTTATTTCCTCCTTTAGTCTGTAATAAGGTTTAAATGCAGGTCTTTATGTTTTAGAAGATCATTTGAAACAAGGCTGCTGCCATGTCTGTTTAATGAGTACTTTACACTTACGGACATATAAGATGCCAATCTTCTTCTTCACCTGCCATCGTTATGGGTCACCATGGAGAATCATCCTTCTCAGTTTCACTCTGGGGACAAAGGACTGCATCCCTCTTGATCACACCAATCATCTGCATGCCCTCCTGCACCACATCCATAAAACCCTCTTTGATCTTCCTCTACTCCTCCATCCTCAACATTCTTCTACCAGTATACCCTTCAGCCCCCATCTCAGTCGAGCTTCTTTCACTCTACCCCCAAACACTCCTGCCTGTGCTATCCCTCTAACAGATTTGTCCTTCAATCAGTTGATTCTTGAAAATTGCAGCATCTCCATCTCTGTCATTTTAAGCTCCACTTCCTGTATTGTTTCTTATAAGCTGCAAATAAACACTATTCCTTAAAAAAAAAAAAAAAATGCGATAACTTTTTCAGTTTAAAACTTCAGGCAGCTAGTTACTAACACATTTTGTCAAATTGTTGGTAAACTTATATGAATTGAAGACACTCTAACCTTCAGCCATGATATTTTTCAGATTTCAGGTTTTGATCTGTGTCGGCCTCCAACATTGTATTAGTCTGTACTAAGGGCTTATATGTACTGTAGGTTGATTCTGAAATACCAAATTTCTCGTTTCCTCGATCCTTGCATGAGCTCGAAGTTCTTCTCACCTGCCATCTTTGCCAGCTGACCACATTCTCTTTTTTCATGGCTCGAGGAGCATTATGCAAGTAATGAGCATGAGAGCAGCCTTCCTAAAAGAGCTGCACACCAGCAAATAATTAACCTACCCCTACATGATGCTTTTATGAAGCAGGTCAGCTGTGATAGCATCACGTCACTTAGCGTAACGCTTCAGAAAAAATATTTCATTTTCGCTTAAAATATATTTCCTCAATTCCGCCCTCCTTGTATTGTTTCCCTGCATCTCACCATGGTATTGAATGGAAGGATGGCACATTCAATACCATGGGTGGTTCTTCTTAAGAAAAATTTAGTCGCCTTGGAGGCCTGAATTACACGCAGATAATGTACTTATTCCAAATGCACAAGCCCTGTAAATCTACCTTAGTACCTATTTGACATTAAATAACTAGCTTTTGGATGCTAACTTTTAGTATAATCCTTTCCTATGTCAAGTCTGACCATGCAACATCTGCACAAGCCAGCAGAGGGAGTCCTCCCAGTAATTTAATAGTTCCATAAGAACTACATCACCCAGCGTGCACTGCGGTCGTTATGAGAATGAGCTTCACCCACCTGTGGATATTCTATTAAAGTACACACCCCACACCACTGCTGAGTATTTTGATCAGACCAGGCTCTTAGATGGTTTATATTGAGGGCTATTGCTATAAGGGGCTTCATGTGGTGAGGGCATGAGGCTGAAAAATATTTATCTTTAAGTTAGAGTGTATATTTTTGAGTGCTGGAGATTGGTTGGTGGATTGAATAGCTCGCAATCTCTTTCTCTTAAATTAAAAATGTTTTCTTTTTTAAATGACTAGTTTAATCACATGGGTACAGTGCTTCAATCTCTGTACGCGGACCCAAGGTTGAGCATTCTCTGTCCCTCACTTTATTTTACCTGCACTTGTAGTTCTCAGGCTATATATATATATATATATATATATATATATATATATATATATATATATATAATATACAGAAAATTATATATATATATATATATATATATATATATATATACAGAAAATTTTATATATATATATATATATATATATATATATATATATATATATATATATATATAAATATAATTTTCTGTAACCGCTTCATCCTAATTAGGGTCACAGGGAGGCTGGTGCCCATCCCAGCCAACTCGGGGCGAGGGCAGAGTACACCCTGGACAGCTCGCCAGGCCATCGTAGGGCGGAAAAACGCTGACAGCTTTGCAGCTACTCTTATCAAAAGTCAGCAATGGTTCTTTTACATGCCTCACACCATAGACAGTGAGAGACATGGCCGGCCTTTGATAACCCAGTTAGCTGCACTGGGGGGGGACAGTGACAACCTTGTGGAGAGTGGGACTCGAACCCCCAACCTTTGGATCAGCGATCTGGCGCCTTATACCACTAGACCACCACTGCCCCAATCATTCATATATATATATATATATATTTATATATATATTTTTTTTTTTTTCCAATGGGGAATGTTGGTGGTGTTTTGGGGTTCTTGATGAAACCTAGGTTACAAGAACTCTCATAAAATGGGGTTGGATGGCCCTTATTTTGAACTTGCCTCTTTTCTACTAGTCCAATACACTGTGCATATGCTTTTAATTGCATTTGTGCCTCTAAGTCCAGTAAACTATGTTGGTGAAATGAGCTATAGTGGTTGACTGAAAACATGAAGAGCTACATGGCTGTAGCTTAAGGACATAATTTTACACGAGCTGCCTGTATAAACAGCAATGTTAGATGAGCAGGTTTTAGTGCTTGCTGTATGCCCTGATTTCCTACCAAATGTTAGGAAAAGTGAGTTTTATCTAATGTAGAAATCCTGTGGTGTTTGGGCGCAATCGATGTAACTAATTAGCAAGGACAATTATAGAGGACTAACAGCATAGTATTCACACACAGCATGAATCCAGTCCGTGTACACCAGGCAGTACTGGTCCTAATGACAAACAAGCCTATGAAACCCTTCATAATGGAAATTGCACATCAGAGAGCATCCTCTTTCACTCGAGCAGGCATAGAAAAACAGGAAGTTGTGTTTCCACCTTCTGGGACACTGATTAAAGCCTGAATCAGACAGTGTGACCTCTTTCATCAGCATCTGCAGCAGAGGAGGGCTGAACTGAACGGTTGCACCTTCCTTCCACCTTAAGCAAAACAGAATTAGACTTCCCACACACTACTTTCTATTAGACACCCCAAAGAAACTTCACACTGTGTGCTATTGACGCATAAATAATAAACAAATAACATCAAGCCTAACAATGTTTGTCCTGAAAGTGTTGAATAATTCACTCACTCAGGTGATCGGCTGAGTCATTACTGCCATCTAGAGGTCAAGGGTGGTGTTACAGGCTATTTTCAAAAGGTGGGGGGAGAGAAAGGAGTCGGCTATAAGGATTGGCTGGAGTCTGGGGGAATTTGCACAAGGGACTGGAGCAACGAAGTAGGCTGGTGGTGCAACGGGTGCCGCTGCGGATCCAGGCAAGAGTACCTCTTTGCTCTGGCATCTGTGGGGTACCAGATGGTCTCTAAAATAACGAGTAAGCACGTCATAGTCAGAGAAGCCATGTGTGAGCTTTTATCAGCTTTATCAGTCTGTCAACATATATACACACTGAGAGAGAGAGAGAGAGAGAGAGAGAGAGATCCCTCAGCACTACTATCTTGGTGGAAACTGTCTTTTTTTTTCCCTTCTCTTTGTCATCACAACTCACAGACTTCTTCCCTCATCCTCCCTCACGTTGGCAATATCACTTGAGCACCTACACACAAACCAATTAACTCATGTTTTCCTGGAAGTCATTTTGGTTTTGAGTTGGAGTTTTGATTACAGTATGTAAAAAAATACATTTGTTCCTCCTTGGTTTATTTGTGTGGTACACTTTTTTTTTTTTTTTTTTTTTTTTTTTTTCTAGAAATACAAACTCTTAAAACTGGGGTTACTAATCTGGAAAGCTGGCAGGAATCATTTCTTTAGGGTTCCAGATAAATCACCCCTGCTAACTGAGGGCCTTACACAGCCTCACCCACAAACACACACATGCCCTGGCTGCCTATTAATGCACTGTAAGGTCATGTACGAACAGGGGTACAGCATTTGATTGGATATTTTTAAGGGGATCATGAAGCACTAATTGGTTGGTGCTTTTGCAGGATTAGTCTGGCCGACGTGCGTGCGTGCGTGTGTGTGTGTGTGTGTGTGTGTGTGTGTGTGTGTGTGTGTCTTTTTTCAGATAATCATAATTTATTGACTGCTGTTATGTTGTAAAGCTCGTTTCAACCATGACAGATTGTGTATACAGATTAAATTTAGCAACCCCAGCTTTAAGATAGAAAAGATATTCTTCAATAACGAACACAATTTTCATTCTGATGACAAATCACCAGTTTAAATGACACTAACGCGTTCATCCAAGTGGGTTATTGTTTCTATGGCAACAACTCCTTTTACAGGAACCTGCACAGGCTAAAAAACAAAAACAGTATTTATTAAAGATGTATCACAAACTTTTTTTTTTTTTTTTCTGTGAGAATTTAATCACTCTTAGTGGAGGTCTCCAGTGTCAGGAGTTTAATTTTGAGGAAAATGAAAATGATCTTATGATCTATTTGTGTATGTTTCTTCTTTTTTTTCTTCACTGAAAAAGAAATAAATAGTCAACTGGGACAGTCAGAGTTTGAGGTACCACCACCACACAGCATGGATAATGTTGATGTATAGGTCCTATATGGGTGCTGTAAATGAACCATTGCTGTCGGACATTGGATTGCCATCAATGTGTTAGGTTTTTGTTTTGTTTTTTCCTCTTCACCAAGGTGCACCCTGCCCTTGTGCCAAGTTGGCTGAGAGGGGCGCTAGCCTCCCCATTATGTTAATTAGGATTAATCGATTCAGAAAATGAACAGGTAATGGTTTTAACTACCCATGTGCTCTTTTTTGTTTTGTGTGTGTGTGTGTGTGTGTGTGTGTGTGTGTGTGTGTGTGTGTGTGTTCTGTTCTATAATCTTAAATGTGACCAAAATAATGGAAAACTCCCATTTGAAGGATTTCTGTGATAGCTGGGGTTTGACCTTTCTTTTTTCTTTTTCTTTTTTTTTTCCCCCAAGGTCACTCAGTCAAAAGAATTTATCCTCTTAAAGTCCATATACTGTTTCTCATTAATGCTTGACAGTAATGCAATGTCTCGGACTCTGGAGTATTGTCCTTACCAAGTTTGATGAAAATCCTTGCAAGGGTGTGGTCAGAATGTTGTTCATGGACAGACAGACCCACAAAGACCTGTTATTACAATACCACCATCAAACATCTGCTTTGTGTGAGTGGTAATAAAATGGATTGATGTCACCATGCATTGCACCATCCATCTTCTATGCCACCCCCACCCCCCACCCCCCATAACAGCACAAATTGTTTTATTCCTTTGTTTTAAATGTCACTGATACTAAATGCAGCAAAAGCACGTACGGCTCAATCCCACGGTGCAGGCAGTAAAGAGGATGCAGTAGTGTCTAGCTGAAAGAAATATGAAGGAAAGTGTGGGTGGAATGGAGAAGGGGACACAACAAAGCAGTCTAGCTCACGACTCAATGATTCAACAGCGAATCACTGAAGGCTCATTCAGTTTAAAAAAAAAGGAGAGTTGCATTACACCATTTTTCGTAGCAAACAACCATATGCAGCCTTTTGATCTTGGACACCATGAGGACACTTTAGCCTAACGTGGGATACTCTGGGCTTGATATCATGCTGTAGATGGAATTTTTGTTTAAATTTCAGTGTATTGGTATATCTTGATGCGTGGCCATTCGTTCCTTCTTGTTCGTTCTTCTGCTACATTCTGAAGTTGGTCAATAACAACATGCAATGTGATGGGCCAATTTAATTTCAGCTGAAGATTGAATGTTAAAAGGTCACACATCAAATCAAGATTTTCTCTTCTGCCTCTTTCCCACCCTTTTGTTTTAATTGGCTGCCTTCATCTCCTCTTTGACTCATCTCTCCTGTTCCTAGATCACCTTCTGATTTGGGATCCGAGTTATTCAAAGGGTTCGGCATTTTGAGGATTAAGTATCTGATCACCAGTGTGATTTACATCCTGTTGTGGCTCAGTGTTCATGTGCTTGTTTCAAGTAAATAACTGACAAGAACTGTTCTTAGTGTTTGGCAGATTGGAACACACCCTTGTGGAAAGTTGGGTCTGAACCCCAGATCTGAGATGATTTAGGAGACAATTTTTAAGAACTGCAGCCCTTGTCACCCTGTTGTTTCCTCCGAGGGTTTTCAGTCAGAAGCTGCTGGTAGGTGTTTACAACTTAGTGTGTCACATTAGCAGCTCTGTGGCCTCTAAGAACAAAAAGAGCTATGCTAGGAAAAAGGAAGATCATAAGGAAAGTCTGTTCCAGAATTGTATTGTAATAGATTTATATAGTGCTTTATCTATACTGAATATTATGCTCAAAGCACTCTTTGGTGTTTTTTGTGCTCCAGGCACCTGTCACCACTGTGCAGTGCCAGTTATTGTGTTGTTCTATCCATTTGATACTGAGCGCCATGCAGGAAGCAACAACTCCCAAATTTTAACGTCTTATGGTATGACACAGCCAGATTCGAACTTCGACCTTCCGGAGGATAAAGCGGATGCTCTACCAACTGAACTAAATGCTCGGTCCAGCAGAGTTCAATGGCTGGAGATTTTTCTTACATTTCCACATGGAAAGCAGACATGTGAATGGTTGTGAGTGTTGGCCCTGGGATGCTCTGTTGAGCTGTTCACATTGTACCTAGCCTAGAGTCAGCTGAGATGAGCACCAGCCTCCCCGCAACCCTAATTAGGATTAAGCACTTCAGAAAATGAATGGATAAATTTAAGTATTTATGACCATTTAGTGTCTTGGGTAACCTGCGATGGACTAGCGTCCCCTCCAGGAGGAGTTGTACACCTAGTCGCTTCACGCTACGGAAACCGGGGATAAGCATCGGCCTGATGAGCCACTATGGCTCGGGTGTAAAAAGCCCAACGGACTTTACCTTTACTACCTTACCTAGTGTCTTGGGTATGACCTACTGGTTGCGGTTGCAGTTTTATGAGAGGTAGCACCTCCCATCAGAAAGGGCCCTCTGGCTAAGAACACGTCCTTTCTGATAGTTCTGGTCTTCCCTACTTACTGTAAGGCCCACTCCCTGTTTGGCTATAAGCCTAGCCAGCATAGTAAGAAAAGGTTTCTTACCTTCAGTGTAAGAAAAGGCAACTATGAATTCAAATCCCTCTGCTTCCTTGTAGAGTGAGCCTCTTTAGGCAAAGCCTAGGAGAAGAAAACTGAGTCCAAATTACCTCACCAATCTGCACTGAACCAACACGTGGTGAGTACTGGTTAATACCCACTAACATGAGAAACTCAATCAAATCGGCCCTCAGTCTCTGGAAGCCGAAAGGCAGAGGGTGCTCAGAATCATCTGGTCCCCCGTCCCCCAGCTACACATATGTACGTACAGCATCATCATCATCATCATATCTTATCCCTGTAGAAATGTAGCCAGGCCTTGGCTTTTTCGTTGCACAGGAGGAGGTCATTGTCTGTACAGGTGGGTCCCAGACTGTAGTCGTTTAGGAGGTGTTCCATTGTTTGCTCTTGTGCACCACAACTGTATTTGCTGTTCTCTGTGGCATTCCACCTGTGTAGGTTGTTACATGTCCTGCCCACCTTGGTCCTCACTCTGTTTTAGTGACACCCACTCTCTTCTTGGCAAGTCCCAGCCATATTCTTGCCACCTTTCGAGCCAATATTGTGAGGCTGTGACTAGGTCCAGGCTTTTTGTATTCAAGAAACTGCTTCGTGATTTTAATATTTTCTTTGCCTGGACATGTCCATAGAGGGTGTGTCGAGAGTCTGTCTCTTGTTGAACTTTTGGGTCCTAGTCCTAGTTTCCCGGCATATGTGAGGAAGAGCAATCCCAGCCAGTCTATATACTAAAGAAGTCGGGGTCGATTTCCGGTGATGATCCTGCAGGAGTTGTTCAGCTCTGGGTCTATCTTTTTGGCATGGCATGATTTTGCCCACACTGGTGCACAGTGCTCAGCTGTTGAATAGCAGACGGCCATTGCAGTGATCTTGAGGGTTTTAGGATCAGCTCCCCAACTGGAGTTGGCCAGTTTCTTTAGGACATTGTTTCTCTTTGCTGTCTTTCCTTTCACCTTCTTGCAATGTTCCTTGAAAGATAGAGTGCAATCCAGTGTGACTCCAAGATATACGGGGAACTTGTCATTTTGTAGTTTTTGGCCATTCCAGGAGACATCAAGTTTGTACTCTGCTTAGCAGTTATTCAAATGGAAGGCGCAGACTTGTGTTTTTGTCAGGTTTGCATTTAGGGAATTTTGATTGTAATATTCAGTCAGGGAATCGAGGGCTTTTGATAGTCTTTTTTCGATGGTCTTTAAGTCTTGTGCCTGTGTTGCTAAGCAGAGGTTATCTGCATAGATGAAGCAGCGTATGTCTTCAAATTCAGGCTGGTCATTTGTGTAGATGTTTAACAGTATTGGAGACAAAACTGAGCCTTGGGGCAGTCTGTTCTTTGATAACTTCCATCTACTTTTCCTGCCATCCATCTCCACAAAAAAGCATCAATTTCTGAGGAGGGATTGGATAATGCCGACTATCCTCTTGTTCTGAATGCTCTTTGCCACTTTTAGGAGTAGTGTTCTGTGGTTTACTGTGTCATATGCCGCTGTGAGGTCCACAAAAACAGTGCCAGTGATGATCTTTCTTTCAACCCCATCTTCGATATACTGTGTCAGGTTCAAGAGTTGATCGCAGCAGGATTTGCCTGCTCTGAAACCTGCTTGGTCTGAGGTAAGCTTTTCTTCCACAATTGGGAGTATCCGGGCAAGCATCATTCTCTCATACGTTTTGTAGAGGATGCTGAGGAGGGAGATTGGATGGTAGCTTTTTTGATAGTGGGATCTTTGCCAGGTTTTATTAGCGCCATGACTTTGGCTTTCCTCCATGAGCTAGGGACTATGAGAGTGGATGCACACCTGTTGATCATTTTCAGGATCCCTTCCTTGGTCAAAAAACCGAAGTGGCTGATCATTTCTGTTGTTATTCCATCCAGGCCTGCAGCTTTCCCAAGTTTCAGCTGCTTAATGGCTTCCTGTAGCTCTCCTATTGTCAACAGTTCAAAACAATCCTCCAAACTCTGCATGGTGTCATCCATTTCTCACTTCAGCATTTTTCTGCAACCTCTTTTCTTGTATTTCGGCTTCCCGTTGAGTATTAGTTGGCTTGCAACTTGATTAGGGGTGACAGCTGCTACTGTTGCAATTGGTCTCTTCTCTGTGTTGAGTTTATTGATTGTTTTCCAGGCTTTTTTTGCTGTTCTTGGTCATATTTGTTCTTTAAATAGTCTCTTTCCATCTGTCTGATCTTTCAATTGCCATGGACCTAGTCAGAGTTTCCCCGAGCTCTATGGTGTTCTCACTGAATGGGTCTTCGTTGTAGGCTTCAAAATAATCTTCATAAAGCTTCTTTCCTTCCTTGTTGAGGCATGGGATGTAGTTCTTTCTGCATCCCCTACGTATGTGTGTCTTTGCAACTTTCCATACCAGCTTTTGAAACTTATCATAGTTTTGGGGGTCTGGTTCAAGGTTCACAGGAGCAGTGGATCTACTACAAGCTCTCCACAGATGGTAGAGCTTCTAACCTTATCTCTAAGGGAGAACCCTGCCACCCGGCGAATGAAGCTCAATTCAGCCACTTGTATCCGTGATCTTGTTCTTTCGGTCACTAACCAAAGCTGGTGACCATAGGTGAGGGTTGGAACATAGATCGACTGGTAAATTGAGAGCTTCGCCTTGCGGCTCAGCTCCTTCTTCACCACGACGGACCGGTACAGGCTCCCTTTAACAGCAAGGCTGCAGCAATCTGTCTGTCGATCTCCCTCTCCATCCTTCCCTCACTCGTGAACAAGACCCCAAGATACTTAAACTCCTCCACTTAAGGCAGGACCTCATTCCCGACCCGGAGGGTGCATTTCACCCTTGTCTGACTGAGAACCATGGCCTCGGACTTGGACGTACTGATCTTCATCCTGGCTGCTTCACACTTGGCTGCGAATCACCCCACAAAATTGTTCGAGTGACACAGTTGAAAGCCTTCTTCAAAGCCACAAGACACATTTGAACAGATTGGGTAAACTCCCATGCCCCCTCCAAAAAAATCCTTATGGCCAGGACGAAAACCACATTGTTCTTCCTGAATCCAAGGTTCGACTATCGGTCAGATCCTCCTCTCCAGTACCCCTGCATAGACTTTCCAAGGTAGGCTGAGGAGTGTGATTCCCTGATAATTGGAACACACCCTCCTGTCCCCCTTCTTAAAAATCAGGACCACCACCCCAGTTTGCCAATCCAGAGGTACAGCCCCTGATGACCACATGATGTTGCAGAGACATGTCAACCAAGACAGTCCTACAGCATCCAGAGCCCTGAGATATTGCGGGTGAATCTCGTCCAACCGAGGAACTTATTGACAACTTCAGTGACCTCCATTCCAGTGATGGGCAGACCCCCACCCAAACCTCCAGGGTCTTCCTCCTCCATGGAGGGCATGTTGGTGGGATTGAGGAGGTCCTCAAAGTATTCCCTCCACCTCTCGACGACATCCCCAGTCGAGGTAAGCAGCTCGAGAACTGCTTCCCCCTCCTGAAGCGTCAGATGGCGGTCCAGAACCTTTTTGAGGCCAACCGATAATCACTCTCCAGGCCCTCACCGAACTCCTCCAACACCCAAGATTTTGCATCTGCGACAGCCTTTGCTGCAGCATGTTTGGCCTGCTGGTGCCTGTCTTCTGCTTTGGGAGTCCCACAGGCTAATAAAACCCGATAGGCCTCCTTCTTCAGCTGGACAGCCCCCTTCATCACAGGTGTTTGCCACAACAAGCACCGATGACCTTCCGCCAACAGCTATGGGCTGCCGCCTCAGCAATGGAGGCACGAAACATGGCCCATTCGGATTCCATGTCACCAGCCTCCTCTGGGATGTGGTTGTAGCTCTGCCGGGGGTGGGAGTTAAAGACCTCTCGGACAGGGTACTCCACCAAATGTTCCCAGCAGACCCTGATTAAACTCTTGTGCCTGCCAGGTCTGGAAGGCAGCCCCACCACCACCGAAGCCAACTCACCACCAGGTGGTGATCGGTAGACAGCTCAGCTTCTCTCTTCACCTGAGTGTCCAGAACATAGGGCCGCAAGTCCGATGACATGACTACAACGTCAATAATTGAACTATGACCTAGGGTGTCCTGGTGCCAAGTGCATTTATGGGCACACTTATGTTCGAACATGGTGTTCATGATAGACAAACTGTGATGAGCACAGAAGTCCAACAAAGAAACACCATTCGGGTTCAGACTGGAGAGGACGTACCTACCAATCACACCTTTCCAAGTCTCACTATCGTTGCCAACATGGGTATTGAAGTCTCCTAAGACAACAAGTGAGTCTCCCAAGGAAGCGTTCTCCAAAAGACACCCCAAAGACTCCAAGAAGGGTGGGTACTCTGAACTGTCAATTTGGTGCATAAGCACAAATAGCAGTCAGGACCCGTCCCCCCATCCAAAGATGGAGGGAAGCTACCCTTTTGTCAACCGGGGTGAACCCCAACATTTTGGGCCCTGGGACAGGGGGCAACAAGAATGCCCACACCGGCTCGCCGACTCTCCCATGGGCAACTCCAGAATGGAATAAGGTGAGCCCGACTATATTGAGTCGGTATCTCTCTACTTCACGCACCAGATCAGGCTCCTTCCCCGCCAGTGAGGTGACATTCCATATCCCGAGGGTCAGAGTGAGTAGCCAAGGATCGGTCCGACAGAACCCATGCCTTAGGCTGCCACCCTAATCGCATTGCACCCAACCCCTAAAACCCCTCTCACAGGTGGTGGGTCCATCGGAGGGCGGACCCATGTCTGCTTTTTGGGCTAGGCCCGGCCAGGCTCCATGGGCAGAAGCCTGACCACCAGGCACTCGCCTTCGAGCCCCTCCCTGGGCCTGGCTCCAGGGGGGGAACCTCGGTGACTCACGTCCAGGCAAGAGAGACTGCTTCCTTGTATGTCTCTCAGTCATAAGGGTCTTCTGAATCGCATTTTGTCTGAACCTTCACCCAGGACCTATTTGCCTTGGGTGACCCTACCAGGGGAATTATGCCCCTGACAACATAGCTCCTAGGATCATTAGATTACGCAAACCCCTCCACCACAATGCGGTAGCAATTCAGGGAGGAGAAAAAGATAAGGGATATGGTTATACTGCCATCAATGACATGTGGAGCGGAGACAAGAGCATTAACAAAGCACCTAAACAAGAAATTACCAATTGCCCAAAGAAGCATGGAAAGCGCAATGCTTAGAGTCACAAGCACAGAAAATCAGGAACAGAGAAATTAGAGCATGCACAAAGGTGAAAGACATCATTGAAAAAGTAGTGGAAGCGAAAGGCCAGTGGGCTGGACATCTAGCCCAAATGAGTACCAATTAATGGGCCAAAAAAGTAACAGAGCGGACAGCGAGAGATAAGAAGAGAAGGAGAGGCAGACCGAAGTGTAGATGGAGAGATGAAATCAAGTACAAAGCCGGAAGTAGATGGATGCAGTTGACAAGATCTCCGAAATTGGAAATGTATGTGGAGGCCATTGGCCAGCAGTGGCATGACAGGCTGAGAGAAGAAATAATGACCATTTAAAATCCAGACGCTTAAAGAATATATACTGTATTTTCAGGACTGCAGGTCACACTTTTTTCATACTCTAGCTGAAGGTGTGACTTGTACTCCAGAAAAACGTATCTGTGAAATTATTATATAATTCTGTTTGTCATAAACATGTCAGTTTATCATTTTTACATGCACAACCACAAGAGGGAACTCTATGCTTGGGGACCAGTACCTGCTCATCCTGTACCACTGAAAAAATGTCCACATAAAGAAAATCCCATTCTGCTGCTTACAAGCTGCAAGTAGTGAAATATGCAGCGGACAATGGGAATCGAGCAGCAGAAAGTTTGGAGTGAATGAGAAACTTGTGAGGGACTGGACAAAAAGCGGAGATTATTACTACAATGAAGAAAACAAAAGCTAGATGGCCAAAGCTAGAAAAATGAGTTTGCACATGGGGGCTTGAGCAATCTGCCTCGGGAGAGGCTTGTCAACAGTGCAGTTACGTCTCCACATCCAGGTAGTTGTCAATGAGATGAATAGAAATGAGTTGCGTGAGGACTTTCTTGGTGTTACTGCTTTATGCAATACAACCGCTTCTCTATCAGGGCGATGACCACAATGTCACAAAAACTGGCAGCAGATTTCGAAGCCAAGGCAGACAGGTTCCATGAGTTTGCAACTTATAGTCCATTGAAACTTTTTTGTTGGGTTTTTTTTTTCCCCTTATGCATAGTCCGGAAAATATGGTATATACAGTGCTGTGCACAAGTTTTTGCCTTGACAAATTTGACATCTTTTGCATGTTTATCACTGTCATCCATTAAGGTTGACCATCCAGGTGGAAAGGTAGCAAGGCTACAAGCTTAGGAGCAGGGTTTAAGCTGTTTTATCATGATGTGGATGGGAGGAGAAATTGAGTAGAAGTCATCTTGAAGGAGGGGTTTGTCAGGAATGTTCTAGAAGTGAAAAACTTGTCAGACAGAGTGATGAGTCTCAAGTTAGAAATTGAAGGTGTGATGTTAAATGTTGTTAGTGCTTATGCCCCACAAGCAGGATGTGAGCTAGAAGAGGAGAGATTCTGGAGTGAGTTAGGTAAAGTAATACAGAGTACCCCCAGAGGTGAAAGAGTGGTCGTTGGTGCAGGCAACAGAGGGGACGAGGAAGTGACGGGCAGGTTTGATATCCAGGACAAGGACAGGTGTTGATAGATTTTGCAAAAAGAATGGAACTGGCTGTGGTGAATACTTTCTTCCAGAAGAGATAGGAGCATAGGGTGACTTATAAAAGCAGAGATAGGAGCACACAGGTAGACTATATCTTGTGTAGGCGATGCAATTTGAAGGAAGTCACTGACTGCAAAGTAGTAGTGGGTGAGAGAGTTACCAAACAGCATAAGATGGTGGTGTGCATGATGACTCTGATGGTGAGAAAGGTGAAGAAGGCAAAGGCAAAGCAGAAGACAAAGTGGTGGAAGCTGAGAAAGGAAGAATGTCGGGTTGTCTTCAAGGAGGAGTTGAAGCAGGCTTTGGGTGGTCAGGAAGTGCTTCCAGATGACTGGACAATCACAGCAAATATGATCAGGGAGATGTGTAGGAGAGTACTTGATGTTTCCTCTGGAAGGAAAGTAGATAAGGAGATTTGGAGGTGGAATGAGGAAGTGCAGGAGTGTGTACAAAGGAAGAGGTTACCTAAGAAGAAGTGGGACATTAAGAGAACCGAAGAGAGTAAACAGGAGTACAAGCACAAGGCGAAGGTAGCGGTGTCAAAGGCCAAACACAGGGTGTATTATGACTTGAATGCTAGGTTGGACAATAAGGAGGGAGAAAATGATTTATACAGGTTGACACAGCAGAGAAATAGAGATGGGAAAGACATGCAGCAAGTTAAGGTGATTAAGGACAGAGAGGGAAATGTATTGACTGATGACAGAAGTGAAGACTGATGACATCCCCAAGTAGACGGACCATTTTGCCTGCCGGGAGTTCAACCTCTTAGCAACACAGATGTAAGACAGATTTTTGTAGTCCATCCAGACAATGAAGGGGTTCGAAGCTCATTCCAACCAGTGCCACCACTCAGCTCATGGTTTCCCACATCGTAATTTCATTCCTCTGGAGTCGGGCAACAGGAGAAGAATGCGCATGGGTGTAGTTTCTGGTTTACTGGGGAGTGCTGGGAGAGGACAGTCTCCAATCCCGAGTATGAGGCGTCCACCTCCACCATGAACTGTAGTGTGGGGTCTGGGTGGATCAGTTCAGACCCTTTTAGTCTATCAAACGCCTTCTGAGCACAAAGGGACCATTCGAAGGGAGTCTTGACTGAAGTTTGCTGCATGAGGGGGGCAGCTAGGCAGGTATAGTCCTGTATGAATCTCCTGTAGAAGATCACAAACCCCAGGATCCTTTTTATAGTTGCTTTCGCATGGCTGGAACTGGCCACTCTGCCATTGCTTTCACCTTCTCCGGATCCGGTTTTAACTGGCGCTTTCCCACAATGTAACCTAGAAAGGAGCCTGGAAACATGAAACTCTCATTTCTCAAGTTTAATGTATATACAAACCAGATTCCAAAAAAGTTTGGACACTATACAAATTGTGAATAAAAACTGACTGCAATGATTTGGAAATGCCAAATTCTAATATTTAATTCCGAATCCAACATAGATGACAGGTCAATGGTTTAAACTGAGAAAATGTATCATTTTAATGGAAAATGTGAGGCCAGGAGCATATCAGTTGGACCCAACGATGCAGGAGACCAGATACAATGAAACAAAGACTTCATTGACTTACGGGAAACACTGGAGTATGGGAAAATTGTGTTCACCGTAGCGGTGAGGGAAAAACACAAACCAAAATCACTTTGAAATATCAACACGAGAAACTGGTAGAGCACGGAGCTGGTAACCAGGAGTCAGAGAGATTACGGAGAGACAGAATCGCATGGAGGGATCAATCTTCTGACACTGGAGGGAAGCGTGTCGCTCCTCTTTATAGTTCACTGATGGCTAAGTGAATTCAGGTGCGCTCTAAAGATTTTGCCTGAGGGTAAAAGCCACGCCCCTTGTCAGCGCCTGCAGTAAATGGGGAGAGAGAGAAGAGAGTTAAACGCCGCCAGCCAGCACAGACCATAACAGTACCACCCCCCACCCCCCCAAGCGGCGCCACATGGCGCCCAACCAGGCTTGTCTGAGAACTGACAATAGAATTCCATCAACAAGTGTGGGTCCAGGATTAGGGAACAAGTAATCCAGGAGCGTTCCTCGGGCCCATACCCCTCCCAGTCCAGCAGGTAGTGGAACAATCGACTCCGCCAGCGCACATCAAGGCTGCAATTCAATGTGTATGCTGGATGTCCATCAACCAGCCAGGGAGGAGGTAGTGGGGGGTCCATAGGGGGGTGGAGGGAGCTTCCCACCATGGGCTTGATCAGGGATACATGGGTGCACCTTGAGAGACACTGGGAACTTGAGTCAGACGGCCTGGGGTTTATGATCCGTTCAATGACAAAGGCCCTGATGTACCTGGGAGACAATTTCTTCGAGTTGACTTGCAGGGGCGGGTCCCTGGAGAAAAGCCAAACTCACTGCCCGACAGTGTAGGGAGGAGCCGGGTCCGGTGGCGATCGGCGATTCTCTGATTTTGGGATGCTGTCCATTCCAGGGTGGTATGGGTTTCTTTCCAGACCTGGTATGCTCTGCGGAAGGGGGACATCCTGGTGGTGGCACAGACTAGGGAGTTGTGTGAGTATTTAATCCAAGGGAGGTGTGTGGTAATGCATTCTTTGTTAGTTTTCGTTTTTGTAACCAAGTACTTTGGCGGATTTCTCCACATAGGAATCTCTGATGTTTGTCCATCTGGTGTTAATATCTTCGTTTTCTTCCGTTATGCCGGTCAAAACACTGAAGGGATTTCTTAGTTGTAAAACAAACTCTTTCTTAGTTTTAGAACATTTCAGCTTAGCAATATCCAGTTGTTTTCTTTTCTTGTTCTGTTTTTCTACTTTCAGCTTTATGATAGCTTTTACTAGGTAGTGATCACTATGAATGTCAGCTCTACGGTACACTCACAGCCCATTTGGAAGTCAAAAGAGTACAGTCTCAGCACCAAGATACGAATTTACAACAGCAATGTTAAATCAGTCCTGCTGTATGGTTCGGAATGCTAGCAAATTGTGAAAGGCGACATGAACAAAGTTAGCGGGTTCCACAATAGCTGTCTCATGAAAATCTGTTGAATATTCTTGCCAAACAAGATATCAAATGAGGAACTTTACAAGAAAACCAACAGCCACCGTGTGGTGCTCAAAATAAAGCGCAGACGCATTCGATGGTTAGGACATGTTTTGAGAATGCACTCATCTCGCCTCCCAAAAATAGCTCTCAAGTGGACTCCACCTGGAAGAAGGAAACGTGGCCGGCCAAAAACAACATGGAGAAGGACAGTAAGAACAGAGCTAGAAGAGATGCACCTTACATAGGGCGAAGCCCAGTAAGCAGCGCAAGACAGGTCCAGATGGAGGCACATTGTTGTGGCCTTATGTCCCACTAGGAACGAAGAGGATTAAGTAAGTAAGTAAGTTGTGTGGACCATGAGGCTGGGGGGGGCAACGCATTGCAGGGAGAATCCAATGCTCTGATTTGTTCGCTCTGCCTGCCTGTTAGATTGAGGGTTGCAGCCAGAGATCACGCTACAGGAGACTCCCAAGGTGTTGCAAAACGCCTTCCAAACTCTCGATGCAAACTGGGGGCCTCAGTCCAAAACGAAGTCTTGGAGGATTCCATGGAGGCAAAAAAGGTCTTGGACCAGGAGACCAGCTGTTTCCATCACCAAGGAAAGTTTGTGTAGGGCGACGAGGTGGACCGCATTGGAGAAGCAATCTACTACCGTCTAGATGACTGTATTGCCCTTGGACGGAGGTAACCCCGTAACAAAGTCCACCGCAATGTGCAACCAGGGGCAATGAGGAATGGGTAAGGGTTGGAGAAGGCCCATGGGTGCTTGATGGGAAGACTTGCTCCGGGCACAGGTGGCACAAGCTCCAATGAACTCCCTGGTGTCGGCTGTTATAGTTGGCCACCAGAAGCATTGTTGGAGGACAAGAGAGTTTGGTGGGCTCCGGGGTGGCAGACCAATTTAGATGAGTGAATTCACTGGAGCACTGGAGTTCTGGCCAGTGGGGGGACATATAACCGACCTTGGGGGCACCCGATGGGCTGTGATTCCCCATGCTGGGCATCCTGAACTAGATGTTCAACCTCCCATCGAGTGGCTCCAAGTATGCAAGAGTTTGGCAGGATAGTCTCCATGGTGGCGTCTTCCGCAGGGAAGGACTGTTTGGAGAGAGTCTGGTTAAGTATTCCGGGAGCCGGGGCGGTAGGTCAGGTCAGCTATGAGGGCATGTGCCCGGATGGCACTTCGCTGCAGCTACCAGCTGCCTCCACTCATCCGGCTGTCTCCTGGCGATCGACCAGGCCTGCGCAGGGCCCATACCCCCCAACAGGGCAGCCCTCAGCGCGGCCGTCCCTGTGATCGGCTCCAGCCCCTAGGATCCCGAATGGACAGTATCCGATGTGCTGGGTCCGAAGGTGGGAAACGCACCAAATGCCTGTAGTAGCGTAGCTGACAGTTGCAGATCAAGCAGGTTATTCTTACCATCCCCGCATCCTCGAGCACTTTCTGGTTGGTAAAAAAGTCCCGCTCGCGGTATCCGAAGATGCGGCGAATGGAAGTCGTAATGAAGGATTCCAGTCGTTGTCCAAGCTCAACCGTGAGCGTCCATGTCTCGCTCGAGTAGAGCAAGACAGGGAGCACAAGGGAGCGAAAGACTCGGGATTTCGTTCGCCTGCTCAGACACCTCGACCACCACACGGTCCTGTCCAGTGAGCCCATTGCCCCATAGGCTAGGCCAAGTAGATGATTGATCTCGGCCCTGCAATCAGTGGAATGATGAGCCACACTGCCAAGGTAAGTGAAAGACTCCACAATCACTACTCTTTCACAACCCACAGCGATTGAGTCAACAACAGCATCCAAGAGCATCCGAAAGCCTGGATCTTGGTTTTAATCCAGGAGACTCGCAAACCAAGTGGTTCCGCCTCCTCACCCAGCGAACAGAGAGTCTCCATCAGGATATCCACCGTCTCCGTGAAGATCACTGTGTCATCGTCAAAGTCCAGATCAGTAATCCAAACCTCACCGAACCACACCGCAGGCCGATCCACCCAATACCGTCGCCATGATACAGTCCATCAAAGTACTGAAGAGAGCGGGGTCCAGAACACACCCCTGCTTCACTCCGGTCTCGACCGAAAAGAAGTCAGAGGTGGAGCCCCCACACCTCACAGCACTCTCTGTCCCAGAATACAGCAACAATATCAGCCGGATCAGAGCCGACGGGATCCCACATAGATGACGTATGCCCCAGAGGGCCTCCCTATCCACCGAGTCAAAAGCCTTGTGAAAGTCTATATAGGTGGCAAGGAACCCCCTATCAATCTCCCGCAAGCGCTCAGATAGGTATGACCTCTTTGGTGTGAACCCGGACTGTTCAGGGCACTGGTCTGCCAGAAGCTGCTGTTGGATCCTGTCCAGTAGAATCCAAGCGAAGACCTTGCCCGGAACTGAGAGGAGAGTAACTTTCTCAGGTATCACCCTTCCCCTTCCAGATCAGGACAACGATGTCCCATTTCCAGTCAGTTGGGATGACACCAGTGCTCCACACAGAACACACGAGAGCAAACATCCACCTGAGGACGGCCTCACTTCCTGCCTTAAGCATCTCCACGTGGATACCACAAACTCCCGTAGATTTGCCATCTGCCAAGCGCCACACCGCCCTCCGAGTTTCCTCAACAGTTAGCAGATCACAGCCTGGGGGAGGGTTGGCAACAAGAGTTTCAGCATCCCCAACGGCCAGGCTCCGGGTGGGAGGGTCAGCACGATACAACTCCTCAAAGTACTCGGTCCAACGAGTCCTCGATAAGGACACTACCGTCTGCAGCTTTCACTGTCTGGCATCGTGATGTGGACCGAGAGGAACCGAGGCTCTGCAACGCCCTGTAAGCTGTGCAAGAGTCATTCAAATTCAAGTAGCCCTTGACCGTCTCACAGAGATCGCGGACTGCAGCCTCCCCATCTCTTTGCACCATCTTGACGGCTTCATCCTTCAGGTCCCTGGCCAGTCCAGCTCTGCCGTCGAGTCAAGCCTGTCTCGCTCTCTCGATGACATCGATGGTCTCAGAGGAGATGGCCGTTCCCGGTCGTCTGGGCGACCCTGGTATGCAGCCACGGGACACCTCCAGGATGCAGTCTCTGAAGCCAGCCCAGAGATCCTCCGTGCCTGCACCCGCGTCCAGATCCTCCAGGGATTCCCCAAGCCTACTGGTGAACTCCGAAGCCACATCAGAGTCCCCGAGTCGGCTCACGTCAAGTCGCATTTGATGAGATGGGGCTTTCTCAGGCTGCCTGAAGCGGATCTTCAGCATCGCCCCCAGAAGCCTGTGGTCTCCCAAGAAGAGCTGGGCACTTCTGAAAACACGGCAGTTCTGGACCAGCAGCCAGCGACTACCTATGAGAACATGGTTGATCTCCTTTCTAGTGATGCCATCGTTGGAGTACCAAGTCCAGCATCACGGATCCGATCTCTGGAACCACGAGCCAGCAATCCTTAAGCTCCGACTTTTTGCGAAGTCAAGAAGTATTAAGGCGCTTTCATCGCGGCATCCAGAGCCGTGAGGACCGACACATGCTTCGTAGCCATCCCAGTTAGTGCCAGTGGTCGCATTGAAGTCCCCCAGTACGATCAGGGTGTCCCTTCTCAGAACCCCCAACACCACCAAGTTGAGCTGGTTGTAGAAGGTTTCCTTCGCGGATCGATCACCCACCCCGGTCGGAGCGTACACTGCGACGATAGAGAGCATTTCCACTGCGTGAATCACCCTCAGTCGCATAATACGTTCATTGACCAGGACCACCTCCGATACTAAGAGAGCCAATCGATCAGCGACGGCGACAGCCGTCCCAGGACAGGGAGTCCTGAGTGTGAAAACCGTCAGCCCGGCCAGATCAGTAGTACGTGTACCCACCGCCACTTGTCTCGCCGGACCCAGGCCTCCGCACCCCAGAGAGGGCTGGAACACAGACGCCAAGCAGACTAAGCTCCCTCGATACCAGAGGCAGGTGAGAGTCATCCCGCAGGGAAGTCACGTTCCACGTGCCAACCAGGACCGACCGCCTCAGATTCAACTGAGGTGACCAAAAGCAGCTGGTGTCTGACACCTTTGCACCACCCACGTCGCTCACCCTATCACGCCTGACCTGGTTGCTCCAGGATTTCACGCCTGTCATGGAGTGGGGGTCCCAGAGGCTTTGCCCCACCCCCCCCTTCATACGTCGGGGTTACTCCCCCGGAGCAGACTCCAGCGTTTAGTTGCGTGTTTTGCTGGTGAGCTCGTGGGGCGGTACATCAGCGTAAAATTGAATCTCCCCAGGTAGAGGGACCATCGTGCATGACGGGAGTTCAACCTCTTTTCCGTACGGAGGGAAGACAGGTTCTTATGGTTGGTCCAGACCACGAATGGATGGGCTGCACCTTCCAGCAACTGCCACCACTCCTGGAGCACCAAGACCACCGCCAGCAGCTCACAGTTCCCAACATCATAGCTTCGTTCCACCAGGGACAAGCGACGGGAGAAGGCGCACAGGTGTCATTTTTGATCTGTTGGTGAGGACTGTCCCCACTCCTGAGTCCGAGGCGTCCACCTCCAACACGAACTGCAGTGAAGGTTCCAGATGAATCAGTACCGGTGCCTTAAAGAGATTGCCTTCAGTCTGTCGAACGCCATCTGGGCACTAGGGGACCACTTTGGTGCTTTGGCGATGTCAGCCTTTGAGGGGGCGGGCTGCTAGGCGGCTATAGTCCCGCGCGAACCCCATCAACCTCTGCAGCTGTTTCCGTCACCCTGTAGTCGGCCACTCTGCCACCTTCACCTTTGCCCGATCAGGTCTTATCCGCCCATTCTCAACAATGAACCCTAAGAACGAGACTGAAGGAACATGGAACTCGCACTTTTCCGCTTTGAAAAATAACCTGTTCTCTAGGAGCCTCATTAAAACCATTCTTGCATTACGGAAATGCTCATTGTGGTCCTTAGAGAAAACCAGAATGTAGTCCAGGTAAACGAATACAAAGCGGTTTAACTTGTCTTCTGAGCATGTCATTGACCAGGGCTTGGAAAACCGCCGGGGTCTTAGTTAGACCGAACGGCATGACCAGATATTTGAAGTGACCCAGAGGCATGTTAAAGGCCATCTTCCACTCGTCCCCCTCCCCAATCTGGACTAAGTGGTAGGCATTTCTCAGGTCCGGCTTAAAAAAGACATTAGCATTGTGGAGAAGGGTGAAGGCCGAATCTATGAGGGGGAGAGGGTACTTTTTCTTTATTGTGATGCTGTTCAGGCCTGTGTAATCAATGCTGGGTCTCAGGATTTTGTCCTTTTTCTCTACGAAGAAAAACCCGGCGCCTACTGGGGACAATGAGGGCCGGATGAGACCTGCAGTCAGTGACTCATTTTTAAAGGTTTCCATAGCCTCTTTCTCCAGCTTGGGAGCGTGGAACCTAGGAGTAAATTGATGGTGCAGTCATATGGTCAATGAGGTGGTGGCGAACAAGCCCTGTTCTTACTGAACAGCTTTTTCAGATCATGGTATTCGCTTGGAATGCTGGCCAAGTCCATATCTCCCAGGTCGACCAGGGTGTATGAAACTTGGGAGGGTACGGCTGCCCATAGGCAGTGCTGGAGGTAGTAGGCACTTCAACTGCATATGGTGAGGGTGTGTCAGTCGATGTGGGGGTTGTGGGTTTGCAGCCACAGCCACCCCAGCACCAGGGAAGAGAGAGGGGCAGAGAGGACAAACACTCATGGTGATTCCCGGACAGACTGAGTTTGACAGGCTTCGTTTTGTGCGTGACATGGGCTATGAGTCAGCCGTCAATGGCTGCTATCTCCTTGGGGGTATTAAGTTTATATATGGGTAGGTCATGAAGCTTAACCATCCCTGAATCAATGAAATTAGCGTCGGTGCCTGAATCAATGAATATGTCGACTGAATGGGTGCGTTGTGCGGAGTGCAGTGTGCCTTGAACTTGCAGGCACTTCCTGGGCGTCCTGGAGGGTTCTCTCGTCGCTGCTGCTCTCATAGCTGCCAGACCCTGCCGGGCTGGGCACTGGGCGAGGTAATGACCCTTTTCAGCGCAGTAAATGCAGAGGCCATTGGTCAGTGGCCGATGCCTCTCCTCTGCCATCAGCCTGGTGCAGCCCAGCTGCATGGGTTCGTGAGAGTCATCCTTTCTCGGAGGGAGAAATTTCGAGGAGGTTTGAGTTGAGACAGCATTGAGTCTCACGGAGGCACTCAAGGGCAGGTAGACGTGACTAGTCAGCTCTTCCTGGGATCTGTCCCTCTCTCTTAGCCGGTTGTCCAGTCTTGCAGTTAGGGCAATCAAATCTTCGAGCATCACTGTTTTTATTTTATATTATATTATGAAATATAAAAATATATGAGAGGGGTATGAGAGTGGCTGCTGGCTGAAAATGAGCGAACACTGATGGAGGAACTGTACACATGAGCCAATGGAGCCCGAATACCTGGCTAGCGTTGCCGCCAAGGGGGAGTGGAGGGGTTGTGGCAGTGAGTTAGGAGGCGATGGCGTCCATCCTTCCACCGAACTGCACCATGCTGGTGGTTATTCTTTGGAGGTTGTCCATTTTGGTGCAGGGTGGAGTCGAGTTGTTGCAAGAGGATTCCCTGGTGGTATAAGGCCTCCTAGAGCTGGACGATCTCCGCTGGGTCCATGGTTCTGGTCAGAAGATTCTGTGACGACTTGAGCATATCAGTCGGATCCAAAGATGCAGGAGACCAGGTACGATAAAACAAAGACTTCATTGAGGTCAGGGGAAACAATGGAGTACGGGAAAATTGTGTTCACTGTAATGGTGAGAGAAAAACACTAAACCAATATCACTGGGAAATATCAACACGGAAAACTGGTAGAGCTGGTAACCAGGAGTCAGAGAGATTACAGGGAGACAAAATCGCGTGGAGGGATCAATCTTCTGACGCTGAAGGGAAGCGTGTTGCTCCTCTTTATAGTTCACTGATGGCTGAGTGAATTCAGGTGCGCTCTCTGGATTTCGCCTGCAGGTAGTAGCCACGCCCCTCGCCAGCGCCTGCAGTAAATGGGGAGAGAGAGAAAAGAGTTAAATGCCACCAACAAGCACAGCCCATAACAGGAAAATATGTTTTTAAATTTCATGGTGTCAACAAATCCCAAAAAAGTTGGGGTGAGTCATCCCCTCTTCTTTACAACAGTCTGCAAACAGCTGGGGACCGAGGAGACAAGATTATAAAGTTTAGAAATAGACAAGAAAAGAGACAGCATTCCTAATACAGGCCTCTGACTGTTCAATTGTCTTGGTCCTTCATTGTTGCGTCTTCCGCTTTATGATGCGCCAAATGTTCTCTATAGAGGTGATAGATTTAAATACCCGGATCCTTTTCCTACGCAGCCATGATGTTATAATTAATGCTGCATGTAGTCTGGTATGATCATATTAAAAAAATGCAAGGTCTTCTCTGAAAGAGACGATGTGTGGATGGGAGCATATGTTGTTCTGGAACCTGAATATATCTCTCTCTGCATTGACGGTGCCTTTCCAGATGTGCGAGCTACCCATGGCACATGCACTCATGCAACTCCATACTATCACAGATGCAGACTCCTGAACTGAGCACTGATAACAACTTGGGCTGTCCTTGTCCTTCTTAGTTCGGATATCCTTCAACCAACAGGGGGGCAGTGGTGGTCTAGTGGTATAGGGTGCTGGATCGCTGATCCAAAGGTTGGGGGTTCGAGTCCCATTCTCCACAAGGTTGTCACTGCCCCCCCCCCCCCCCCCCAGTGCGGCTAACTGGGTTATCAAAGGCGGGCCATGTCTGTCACTGTCTATGGTGAGAGGCATGTAAAAGAACCATTGCTGACTTTCGTAAAGAGTAGGCTGCAAAGTCGTCAGCGTGTTTCTGTCCCTTGCTGAAAGGGTTGTGACAGGAAGGGCATCCGACGTAAAAACCTCTGCCAAATCAAACGTGCGAATCAGATGATTCGCTGTGGCGACTCCCGAGTAAATGGGAAAAAGCCGAAAGGAAGACAGACAGAATCCTTCAACCAACAGTAGTCCAGTTTCCACCAGCACCCTGTTGGTTAACAGGCTGTCGTTGTTAACCTGGGCCTTGACCAATCCGGTTTGGAAGTCATATTAATGATTCACATGTTTGATTTGGCATAGGTTTTATGTCAGATGCCCTTCCTGACACAATCCTCTGCATTTATCCAGGCTTGGGACAGCCGTGAGAAAGAACACTGCCCCCCCCCCCACCCCCTGCCCGGCTGTATTAGGGGCCGAATGTTTAATTGTTATTATAAGCATAAGTCCCACTTCATATGATCAGTCTGACTGTAGGACACTCTGTTGGAACTACCCAGAAGAAGCGTGTATTAAAGAAAATAGTTTTGATTTGGTTAATGTTACTTTTTCTGATTTTATTGACATCAGTCCACTGTGTATAACAGAAAACAAAATTTGGCAATTGGTAGGCATTCCACAAAATAAATGCCCTAGAATCCAAACTATTAAACATTTTATACTCTTTCAATAAGTTAGAATATATAGTAGCTTATGTTGAATGATCATCGGTGGAAATTTGCATGATGATATGAGGCATGAACCACGAGTGCTATCAAACAACTCTGATGGGATTAAGTCACACCGTATAGTCGTATAAAAAGAAAATTCCACAGGCTAATGTTCATCACACAAAGAGCTCCCTTTCTTCATAATTACCCTCGCTAGCTTCATCGTTATGTCAACAGATCTGCTCCTTGTTCCACTGAAGCCTCATATTTGAATTGTTTACTCACCCAAATCATTAAATTGCAGCATTTTGACAGAAAACGGTGGTCTGACCTGACATTAATCCAACAGTGGAAAAGGGCGAAAGAAAGATTGAGGCAGGGACACATCAACGAGGACAAATCAGCAGAGCAACACGGAAGGTCAAGAGAGCATCACGACTCAAAGCGCTTTAATCAGCTGCAGAACTGACATTCTGATAGCAGAAAGAGGAGCATTAATATTACAAGAGGAGTACTTTTCGATCACCCACCCTACCCCGTTGCCAACCGTTCTTTATTTCCCACTTTAGCTGCTGAAAGATGCATGTGTTATGAATACTGTTGCAGCCCTGAGCTGGAGACAGACGTCAGAAAAGCATGAGCGTGTGACACTTGATCAGACCCCATTACAGACTATTAAAATGAGTAACTGGGGGTTTTTATGAATGAATCCATTTTCAGAATTGACCCAGGCACTTCAGTGTCATGACCATCCAGGCTAAAAAAAAATTAGAGTTCATAACTCTACCAATTTAAACTCTTTTATTGTGTTATGAATGTCATCACTGCATAAAAAGTGTGTGTTAACAATATTGGATTGTTGGCCTTATACTAGTTAAAATGAGAACAGAACTGAAGGGCTAAATTCTCCAAATGCAGAATTTTTTTATCACTAAAAAAAGGTTTTGTTTGTTTCTTTGCTTTTGTTTTTAAAAAATATGAATCAATAAATACATGCCTGTTTTCTTTAAGTTATCCACTAGGGTTGCAAGGAAACCACACCTACAGAATTTTCTTACCAATCAATCTGAAGACTGCACAGATGTGCATGTTGAGAGAATTTTCTTTGCTCGCGAGTAGTGCTAATTTCAACTGGATTCTTTATTCTGCTGATTGAAAAGGTTGTTGTGGTGAAAGGTAAAGTTTTCTTGCGTCTTTTCATAGCCTCAACAAAATTGTGATCATGTGATACTGTATATGCAATATTTTGATGGCTTGCACCACTGCAAATATGCATATCTTCCTTAATTGAATTTATAAGTGATGTTGTGCATGTGATAGTTGTCTCCACTTCACTTATACACATGCATAGATGGATCACACACACACACACACACACACACACACACACACACACACACACACACACACACAGTTTGTCCGTTGCTCCGCAACTAGAAGCATCTAGACATCCTGGGATTGGGTGGTCAAGGTCTGTGGATGCACAGATGACTGATCAAGTCTGATCTGTGCCTGGAAAGTTTGCTGGCAGTGAGGACAGGGGATGGTGGCAATAGATGGAGATCTGTTGGTGCTGTTCTTCCTGGATTGTCTGAGACAATATAATGCAACATGCTGTTCCAGAGGTTCCACCATGGCAGTTGAAAAGACGAGTAATTAATCTGTCATTGTCACAATATCCTAAGGGTTTTACAGATCCTTTAAATTTTAAAGTTAAATTTAGTGAGTTGAAAGACGCTTATAGGGACTATAACCCAATATAGGGATTATAACCCAATATTTTAGTGTTACTTCACAGAAGGAACTGTTTACGAAATCCAATGCTTCTATTATTTTAAAAATTTTAAAAGAAATTAATATATATATTATAAACTCAAGTCATTTTATGCCTTTTATATAGATTTATCTATAAAGAGCTGAGCTCCATATTTACCTAATGTATTTGATGCTGCTATTTACCGTTTTTGGCATAACACTTACAGTGTTGAACATGCCGTAAAATCTCATTCATTCATTCCTGGATTGTGTGCATTTCGCTGCTGTAGCAGTCCTGGTTACTTCACAGGTACTGTTGTTGTTCGTCCTTCGAGGTCAAAGCTGACCATGACTTTATATAAGCTCGATGAACAGTGGCTACGGGTCCAGAGATGGCTAGTGAGGCCAATCTGGGCCTGAAAGACTCGCCCACACACAGGACATGTGTGGGTGGAGGCAGCTTGAGCTTTGCGCGCTGTGCATTTCTGTTGCACTTCTGCAGTTCATCTCTTCTCTGCTGCACGAGCATCTGTGAAGGCTTTGCTTCGCCAAGCTGAGCGATTGGTAGCAAGCTGCTTCCAAGTGCTGACATTGATGTTCATGTCCTTGAAGGACGCTTTAAGGCCATCTTTGAAGCGTTTCTTCTGTCCTTCAACTGAACGCTTGCCTTCACAAAGCTCTCCGTACAGTAGCTGATTTGGCAGTTGACTGTCCATCATTCTGACATGGCCTGACATCTGGCCTGCGCTTTTTGAAGGAGGGTGTGGATGCTAGGAATACTGGCTTGTTACAGAACTTCCGTGCCAGGGATTTTATCCTGCCAGTTGATGCGCTTATGATTAAAAAATTTTAAATGGTAATTAACTTACGTTACATGTTAGTTCTTGTTTTTATTTATTTATTAATCATTTTTAATGCTAGCTTGGTTGCATGATAACACATTTTATATGTGGAAAGTTTTTCTTTTCTTTTAAGAATATGGGTAAGACTCATGAAAACCACTACAACCACTTTCTGAATTTTTGTAAAATTCTTGTGCTAACTGGAATTCAATATTTATTTTGCAAAGTAGGAGTGTTGTGGATCTGTCCATTGAATGCCCGTTTTTCTGTGGTGGGTTCTAGAATAAAGTCATATCAGAAAGGGTTTTTGGGGGGTTTTTTGGCCTTGTCAGTTACGTTATTGGCTAACTTAACATCGTTCAAAGCAGCCCAATTATAAATGAATGAACAGTTTAGCATTTATTAACCAAGATGACATTACAGATCATCCTGATAAAAAAAACATGGTGCCAGATCTCAGAACTAGCATAAATGACACACTTGAAGTAAGTTTCTTGAGATTTCATGAGCATGAACCGTATTGACAAACCCTTTTGGCTTGCTCTCTTTACCACAACACTGTTTTCAATTTAAATTGCTTCTAAGGGCATTGTATTGTAACAATTTTAGCAAGTCATCAGTGTAAATGAAACAATATTATGGATGTTTTTTATCAGCTCTGCCATTGGAACATCAGCTGCAGCAAGATTAGGAATTCTGGTATATACATACGCTCCCCACCATACGAACGAGTTAGGTTCCAAAGGGTTGTTCATTAGCTGAATTTGTTCAAGTTGTTACAGGGCGTTCTTTAGATATGTTACATATAGATACTGTATAGATTTTTTATAGGTTCGGTAGTAGGGTTGGAGGGAGCTTTCAAACACAGGCTTGACCAGGGATACATAGACTATGGGGGGGGGCACATTGAGTGAGGCTGGGAGCTTGAGTCGGACAGCAATGGGGTTTATGACATGGGGTTCAATGTATCTGGGGAACAACTTCTTTGAGTCGCTCTGCAGGGGTAGGTCCCTGGAGAAGAGCCAAACCCATTGCCCGACAGTGTAAGGACATGCCGGGATCTGGTGGCAATCCTCTGATTTCGTGCTGCTGACCATTCCAGGGCGGCACGGGCTTCTTTCCAGACCCGGTGTGCTTCTGTGAAAATCCGCCTGGACGGAAGGGACTGCCACTTCGACCTCCTGGCTGGGGAATAGGGGAGGCTGGAACTCATTGATCACTATGAAGGGGGACATCCTGGTGGCAGCACAGACCAGGGAGGTGTGTGGACCAGGAGGCAACGCAGCACAGAGAGGATCCGAGGCTCTGATTTGTCCACTCTACCTGCCCGTTAGATTGAGGGTGGTAGCCAGAGGTCAGACTGCAGGAGACTCCCAGAGTGTTGCAGAATGCCTTCCAAACTTTAGATGTGAACTGGGGGTCCCAGTCCGAAACAATGTTCTGTGAGGTTCCATGGAGGTGGAACACATGTTGGACCAGCAGGCCAGCTGTTTCCATTGCCGAGGGGAGCTTGGGTAAAGCGATGAAATGAACCGCCTTCGAGAAGCGGTCTACTACCGTCAGGATGACCGTGTTGCCCTCAGACGGAGGTAAACCAGTGATGAAGTCCATGGCAATGTGCCACCAGGGGCAATGAAGTATTGGTAAGGGTTGGAGGAGACCCAAGGATGCATGACGGGAGGACTTGCTCTGGGCACATTTGGCACAAGCGCCAACGAACTCCCTGGTGTCGGCTGTTATGGTTGGCCATCAGAAACGTTGTTGGAGGAAAAAGAGGGTTTGGTGGACTCTGGAGTATGGGTGGCAGCTGTTCACACCTAGGACAAGGCTTGATCTGTGAGCAGGCTCATTTTAAACACGGTCTTGGCTTGGTCAGTGGTGTACGTGAGCGGCTGCTGACTGAAGACCAGTGAGCATTGGTGGAGGAACTGAGCACATGAGCTGATCATGCCTGAATACCTTGCTGGTGTGAGGATGAGCGGCTTTCGGCATATGGTGAACAGGGCTAGCGATGCTGCCTGTGCGGAGAGTGAAGGGTGGCGATGGCGTCCATCCTTCCGCCAAGCTGCACCATGCAGGTGGTCAATCTCTGGAGGCTGGCCACGATTTGGTGCAGAGTGGAATCATGCTGTCCCAACAGGAGTCCCTGGTGGGACAATGCCTGCTGGAGTTTAGTGGTCTCCGCTGGGTCCATTTTTTCGACTAGAAGATTCTGTGATGCCGGGAGCATTCAGTCGGACCCAAAGATGTAAGAGACAGAGTATGATGATACAGATGAGGTTTATTGTACACAGGGAAGGCACGGAAAAATCATGGTCACCATAGAGATGAGGGGACAGATGATTACCAAAACTACAAGGGAAACATCAGATCAGGAACTGGTTGAGCACGGAGCTGAGAAACAGGAACCAGAGAGATCACGGGCAAACGGGGATCGCTTAGAGGGACAATCTTCTAGCACTGGGAGGAGCACGCCGCTCATCTTTAATAGCCAGGTAATAGCTGAGTGGATTCAGATGTATGCTCTGCATTCGGCCCGTGTGTGACAGCCACTGCCCTCACCAGCACCTGCTGTGCATAAAGAGAAATAAAAGCTGCCAAATTCAGAGCCACTCCCAGCACAAACCATAATAGAAGGGGGTTTTCCACCACAGGTTTCATAAGGGAGACATGAAAGACTAGGTGTACCTTGAATGCTGCAGGGAGTTTTAGTCAGACGGGACTGGGATTTATAAGTGCATTCAGTGGTGTAGGGGACCGATGTACTTGGGAGCCATTTTTTCCCCCTGAACTCTGTGAGAAGAGGAAGGTCTCTTGAGGAGAGCCAGACCTGTTGGCCTACTTTATAGTCCATTGTAGGTGTACGGTAGCAATGAGCAATCCATTGGATCTAAGCAGCTGATCTTTCCAGGGCAGCACGAGCTTCCCCCAGACCCAAAGTGCTCTGCAGAAATGGGCTTGGACTAAAGGAATCGCTACTGCAATCTCCTGACTGAAGAATAGAAAGGGTTGGAATCCATTTATTTCCATAAAGGGGGACATACTGGTATCAGTGCTGACCAGGGAATTATGGGAGTATTCAACCCATGGTGTTACATTCAGGTTCTCAGCCAGACCCAGAAATGCAGGAGATGGAGTACAGTGCAACAAGAATGATTTATTTTTCTCAAGGGGAAATACTGGAGACAGGAAACAACAAACACCGATAGTCTCCAGTGTTTATTTTTCCTCCGGCACTATGACTTAGAACACTGGCTGAGCACAACTATAACAAGGGGCCAGAGAGTGCGCGATGTGGGACAATCTTCTGGAGCAGAGGCAAGCGTGCGACTTGTCTCTATAGGGAGTAGATGAGAGGAGTGGAATGTGGCAGTGGTAAAGGGCGCTGGATCGCTGATCCTAAGATTGGGGTTCAAGTCCCACTGTCCCCTTGGTGCAGCTAACTGGGTTATCAAAGGCCGGCCATGTCTCTCACTGTCTATGGTGAGAAGCATGTAAGAGAGCCATTGCTGACTTTTGTAAAGAGTCGCTGCATAGCCTTCAGCGTGTTTCTGCCCCTCGCTAAAGGGTTGTTTCAGGAAGGGCATCCAATGTAAAAACCTACGCCAAATGAAACATGCAAATCAGATGACTAACCTTCATTCCTCACCTTTCTAAGGCATACCTCCACCTCTCTAGATTTTCCTCCACTTGTTCTCTGCTCTCACTATAGATCACAATGTCATCTGCAAACATCATAGTCCATGGAAATTCTTGTCTAACCTCAGCTATCAGCCTGTCCATCACCATAGCAAACAAGAAGGAGCTTAGAGCTGATCCTTGATGCAGTCCCACCTCCACCTTGAACTCTTCTGTCACCCCGACAGCACACCTCACCACTGTCTTACATCTCTCATACATGTCCTGCACCACTCAAACATACTTCTCTGTCACACCATACTTCCTGATACAATACCACAGTTCCTCTCTTGGCACCCTGTCATATGCTTTCTCCAGATCCACAAAGGCACAATGCAGCTCCCTCTGACCTTCTCTGTACTTCTCTATTTACATATTCAAAGCAAACACTGAATCTGTGGTGCTCTTTCTTGGCATGAAACCAAACTGTTGTTCACAAATGCTGACCTCTGCCCTTAGACTAGCTTTCACTATTCTTTCCCATAACTTCATCGGATGGCTCATCAACATTATCCCTCCGTAGTTGCCACAACTCAGCACGTCTCCCTTGTTCTTAAAAATGGGCATCAGCATACTTCTCCTCCGGCGTCCTCTCACTCTCTAAGACCTTGTTGAATGTTCTTAGAAAGTCTACTGCTACCTCTCCTAGACACTTCCATACCTCCACCAGTATGTCATCAGGACCAACTGCCTTTCACTCTTCGTTCTCTTCAGTGCCCTCATATCACTCTTACTAATCTTTTCTTCTTCCTGGTCCTCAACGGTCACCTTTTCTACCTGTTTTCATCATTCATAAGCTCCTCAAAGTACTCTTTCCAGTTTTGAAGCACACTTCTGTCATCGGTCAATACATTTCCTTCTCTGTCCTTAATCACCCTAAATTGCTGCATGTTCTTCCCATCGCAATTTCTCTGCTGATTCAACCTGTATAAAACATTTTCTCTATCTTTACTATAAAAACTAGCATATACGCTCTGTTTGGCTTTTGACACCAGTACTTTAATTTTATTGTAATTATGATTTAAAATGTTGGTCCTATTTTGTGTATTTGGATTAAAAAAATAGAAAGCCTTACGCGGTGTCTCCCTGTACTCCTGTTTACTCTCTTCAGTCCTCTCAATGTTTACTTCTTCTGAGCTAACTTCTTCCTTTGAACACACTCCTGCAGTTCCTCATTCAACCACTAAATCTCCTTATTTCCTTTCCTTCCAGAGGACACACCAAGTACTCTCCTACCCTTCTCCCTGATCACATTAGCTGTAGTTGTCCATTCATCTGGAAGCACATCCTGACCACCCAAAGCCTGTTTCAACTCATCCTTGAAGACATGATACTCTTCCTTTTTCAGCTTCCACCACTCTGTCTTCTGCTGTGCCTTTGCCTTCTTCACCAGAATCATCCTCCACACCATTATGGTATGCTATCTGGCAACACTATCACCCACTACTACTTTGCAATCACTGACTTCCTTCAAATTACATTGTCTACACAATATGTAGTCTACCTGTGTAGAGCTCCTTCCTCTGCTTTTATGTCAGCCTATGCTCCTGTGTCTTCTGGAAGAAAGTATTCAACACAGCCATTTCCATAATTTTTGCAAAATCCATCAACAGCTGTCCTTCTATGTTCCTGTCCTGGATACCAAACCTGCCCATCACTTTCTCATCCCCTCAGTTGGCCCCCAGAGGTGATACTCTGCATCACTTCATCTAACTCACTCCAGAATCACCCCTTCTTTTCTAGCTCATATCCTGCCTGTGGAGCATAAGCACTAACAACATTGAACATCACGCCTTCAATTCCTAACTTGAGACTCATTAGTCTGTCTGACACTCCTTTCACTTCTAGAACATTCCTGACAAACCCCTCTTTCAAAATGACTCCTACTCCATTTCTCTTCCCATCCACACCATGATAAAGCAGCTTAAACCCTGCTCCTAAGCTTCTAGCCTTGTTACCTTTCCACCCTGTCTCCTGAACACATAGCTCCTCTGCATCCCGTCAGCCAGCTCTCTAGCTTTTCCTGTCATAGTTCCAACATTCAAAATCCCTACTCTGTCATAGACTCATGCCTTTCCTCTTCTCTGTTTGCCTATGGACACGCCTCCTCGCCTATCCTTCTTCAACCAACAGTAGTCCAGTTTCCAAAATATTTTTGGCTTTCTGACGGTTAAAACTCGCTAGTTCTCAGCTTTTCATCTAGAAACTCTCACTGCTGGCTAACTAACTCCAGAAATCTAATTAGCACCTGACTGATCCCAAAAATAAATCATATTTGAGTATATCCAGATTTGCTTTTAGTGAACAGATTTTATTTATGTGCTCTCTCTCTCTCTCTCGCTCTCTCTCTCTCTCTCTCTCTCTCTCTCTCTCTATCTATCTATCTATCTATCTCTCTATGTGTGTGTGTGTGTGTGTGTGTGTGTGTGTGTGTGTGTGTGTGTGTGTGTGTGTGTTCTGCTCTTGGTTGAGGTACAAACCCACCCTAATCCAAACTTTCTATTTAGGTTAAAAACTAATCTGTTCAAACCGTTCTGAAATTGCAAGCCATGTTGGATGAAAATAAATTCCCTATTAAAAGAGGCAGGAAAAACTCAATCCTTTCAATTCATGAGGACAGATTCTGCTTATTAAACTCATGCGGCTGTCAGTGAAGCAAGTCAAATTCAGAACATGCCATTCTTCGAGCAGCTGAAAGGATGTGAAAATTGCAAAAGTGCCACTTCATGTGATGAACGTGGTAATGAACCACTGGAGAAGGAGCGACATCAATTGCTCTACAAAATGTTTAACATGATTTGATAATTGTAAATCATCCTACAATCAATTAAAGCAGTTATGCTTTTCCAGCTCCAGTCTGGAAGATCTGCAACAGTGATGACTTCAGTGCATTTGCCTGTACCATGATATTACTACTTATAAGAGAGCTTGATGAGACATACATCAGAACTACACGTTGGAGTTACACTGGACACATCTCCTTGATTGCATTATTTACAGCATAGCAAGGCTAAATTGTCAGCTCATATGGTGAACAGTCCTTGTACCATCCCACCACCCTTCCCAGGCCAATCAGTCATAATATTTTGACCACTGACTTTTGATGGATAAAAATTGATTAATTGTTCGGAACCATTTAATCCTAGTTAGGGTCACAAGGAGGTTGGCGCTTATCTCGGCCAAGTCTGGGCAGGAAGAGAGTACACCCTGGACAGCTCGCCAGGCCATCACAGGGCATGATTCATTTCATTATCATTTATTATGGTCACAGGAAAACTGGAGCTCATCTCAGCTGACTCTGGGTGAAGGTGTGGTGCACTTTGAATGGCTTTCCAGAGGATCACAGAGCAAACACAGATGCACAACAATTCACATCTTGGGGCAATTGAAAACATTGAAAACATTTTTATTATGTGAATAAAATTTGTACAGTTGTACATAAAAGCACACATCATTGACTAATAACAACAATTTAAAACTTATAACAACTTAAAAGCCATTATAATAATAATCATACAGTAATTATTTTTAAAGTCGTTTACTGTTGGGGAACTGACAACATATTGTGGTAAGCTGTTCCACATGGTGACTGTATGGTTACTAAAAAAGTATTTTCTAACATCCAATCTTGACCTTTTAACTGACATCATATGGGAATGGCCCCTAAGGCCACTATATTCCCTCATCTCAAAGAAAGCACTACTGTCAATATTCTCAAAACCATTCAAAAATTTGAAAACTTCAATGAGATCTCCTCTGATGCGTCTATTCTTTAAAGTATTTAGTCCATGTTCCCTCAACCTGTCTTCATAATCCAAATTCTCAAGCCCAGGGACCATCTTAGTAGCCCTCTTCTGGACTTTTTCCAAAATGTCCCTGTCCTTCTGCAACAACAGGAACCAAAACACAATACTCTAAGTGTGGTCTGACAGCTTTTATACAATACGAAAAAAGAGTATTTGGTAATATAATTGAAGGAACTTTTAATGAGTCCTTAAACCCTATTAGCTTTTGCAGCTGCATTGCTAATGTGCTTTGAAAATGACAATTTGTTTGTAAATAATATACCTAAGTCTTTTTCTTCTAATACTGTTTCAATTTTTTCTTCATTCATGTTGTAATCATAACAGGGTTTTGTTTGCCCCAAAGTGCCTAAGCTTACATTTTTTGATATTAAAGCAAAGTAACCACTCTTTGGACCATGAAGCTAATTTTTCCAAATCATTTTTAACACAATTATAGTCTACCAAGGAAAGTATTGGATAAAAAATGTTCGTATTGTCAGCAAAGATTTTACTTTTTGCTGTCAGTATACCAGGCAAATCATTAACAAAGACTAAAAATGAGACAGGTCCAAAGACCAAGCCTTGAGGGACACCACTCGTTACTCTCAATAAAGATGACTTGCTACCATTGACACACACATTGTTTCCTGCCTCTAAGAAAGTCTTCGATCCAGTAATTAAGTTCTCCTACTATGCCATACTTATTAAGCTTATAAATCAGTCTAGTGCCTGGAACTGAGTCGAAAGCTTTACGGTAGTCTAAATACAAAGTGTGAAACGGTAAACCCTCATCGTATAACTTTGTCCATTCCTCTAGGGTAGACAACAAGTTGGTAAGACATGACCTTCCCTTACGGAGGCCATGCTGTTCATCGCAAAAGATACTATTATTCTCGAGAAATTGAACAATTTTCTTTTTAACTATTTTCTCTAAGAGTTTACACACTTGAGACGTAAGACTAACAGGTCTATAGTTCTCTGATAAACTCTGATTGTCACCTTTTTTAAAAATTTCAGTTACATTGTCCACATTGTGGGCAACAACCCGCTATCAAGTGATTATCTGAAAATACAATACAAAGATAGGCACAATTCATTTGCAAGTTCCATTAACACCCTAGGGTGTACATCATCAGGGCCCATAGTATTATTAGGATTAATATTCAATAGTAAGTTTTTGACATCCTCAAGGGTAAAGTGAACATCATCAATACTAGTATCACTTGGTATACCCAGAAAATTGATAGGCTCGGGAGCCTCTCTGTCAAAAACACAGTGTACAAAATCATTAAAATAGATCAATTCCTTGTCATCCTCTTTTACATATACAGTCTGAAAGAATTTGTTCAATTCATCTGCTGTCTCGAGGTCGTTACTTGTTGCAAGTCCATCTCTTTTATTCATAGTACTGAGGATCTATTCTTAGTTTTACTGTTTATGTACATAAGAATGCTTTAGAGTTTTTGCGTGTTTTCTTACACAGATTATTCTCATACTCTCTTTTAATCCTCCTCAAACTTTTGGCTACTTTATTTCTTACTTGAACACAGGTCTGATACCTGGTAAAAGAACGTGTTTCTTTATATCTTACCCATGCATAATATTTCCTCCTAACTGCTTTTCTAGCTTTTAACCATGGTGGGTTGATTCTATTTCCATTTGTAATCTTTATCTTAGGTACACATTCATGAACCGCTTCAGATAGTTTTTCTTGAAAATAATTCCAAGAAATTTCTACATTACTACAATCAGTGACAGTGGACCAATCCTTGTTTGACACCATCACTCTCAACTTATTATAATCTGCTTTTTGATAATCATACCTAAACAACTCATTTACAGAAATTCTTTCCATGCTTACTTGGTAGTCCCAAACTAAAACACAGTGGTCCCCTTTACCTAGAGGACTCCTTATTTCAATATTAGATACATTGGACTCGCTAGAGGATATAACTAAATCTAGACAGTTTGGGGTATCATGCCCCCTTTGTCTACTAGGTTCATACACATGCTGATACAAGAATAGATCATTCATTTTGTCAAAAAATACATGTCAAAAAGAAGTAATGCAATCACAGTTATCCTTCCACACTATATTCGGCAAATTGAAATCTCCATTTATCAATATTTTACCATTGCTCAACCTTGTAGCTAGTTCAATTTGTTCAATCAAATTGGTGTTGAGTGTAACATCACTGTCACCTTTTCTATACACTACTCATAAAATGTTATCAGGAGCGTTCACAATTTTTAACTGTAACCATAGAGTGTCCTTTACATTCATGACATTTAGTTCCTCACAGGGTTCAACAAATAAATCTTCTTTAACATAGAATAAAGCACCTGCTCTAACATCATTAGTATCCCTCCTATAAACACTAAAACCAGGTATATTAATATATGCATTGTCAATTTCATCCTTTATCATGTTTCACTACCAAATACTATATCCGGTTTGATATCATAAACAATATTTCTAAACCCCTCTATTTTACTCAATAAACTTTCAAAATTAGTGGCAATACATTTTAAAGAATTAATACTTATGTAATCATTATACAAGATTCTCTGGTCACGATGTGTGCCGTGATCCTATGTAGAGTTGTGAGGTCTTGGGTTTTGTCTCAGATCTTTCCTTATCACAACTTCATAGTTCCTGATTACGAGGTTGGTCTCTCCATTGTCTTTTCTACATTTGAGTTCAACTCTGGCTTCTTGATTACGTTGGCGTTGTAATCTAGTGAGATCTGGATTGATGTAGACCCTCCGTTGCCATCCTTCCTCAGGTAGCTGGTACTATCAAGGAGCCTCTTCTTTACTTCGTGGTCACATAACTTGACACACAACATACGAGGTTTACCGTCCTCCTTTCTGGCACCAATACAGAAGGCATTTTCAACATCTGCCTCCTGTATCTCTGGATCTTTTCGAACCAGTTTTAACTGAGTGAGTTTCTTGAGGTCATGATTTTTTTCTCTCAGCCGTTGTGGTATCTCTCGTCTCTCTCTCTCTCATCATCCTCGATCTCTTTGGCGGGGTTCTGGGACACCGTGTATAACAATATTGAGTCGGCGTTTCTCCAGCTCAGACTGTTCTTCCATGTGTCTCATCACTTGACGTTCAACCATCTTCTCGATGTTTCTGGAGTCTTCTAGTGCTGTCAAATGTTGTTTGACCTCAGCCAGATCTCTATCGCGCTTTCCATAACTACTAGGAGTCTTCAGAATGTCTCTGTCAGAACTTTTACAGAACCATCTCACAATCTCTCTCATTCCAAAGTCACTAACAGCTTGATATTGGTGGTCATTCATATTGCAGCAAGTGCCGATGTGAAACCATTTAAGGCATGACTCACACTCCGTGCTCTTGTCTATGTCTCCAATGGCTTTGGTGCATTTCCCACACAGTATATGCTCACCTTCTGGAACTGTTACACTGTCCATTTCATCTTCAGAATCGTCTGCTCTGTTGTTTCTTGCATCGTTAACAAGAGTTCCTCTACATCCGACGCCATTTTCTTTGGCAGTTCCTTGGGTCAGGACACACTCAAAGATGCAAGTGCCATCTTTATTCAGCTTACAAGTCTTCCCTTTCTTGCAACGAGCTCAGGTACCCTTTCTGTCGCCGATCATCTTCTCGTCAGGATATGCTCGATTTTATCCATGTGTGTATCCAATTGTGGATGACGCATGAACGTAATGTATATGTATTTGAATTGTGCGAGGAAAACATTTCAAATTCTTCACAAACACCCTTGCCAGGCATAGAGATCAAACCGAGGACCATCTTGCTGTGAGGCAGAAATGCTAATTATGCCACCCTATTATATAATTAAGAGGTTGATTGATCAGGACACCATTGTGATGGATAAATAACTATGCATCTCCAAAATGGTGGATCTTGTAGGGTGTTCGTATTATGCAGTGCTAAACGGTAATCAAAGGTGGTCCGAGGACAGACAACCAGTGAAAAGATAAGACTGTCATGAGTGCCAGAGGCTCATTGATTCTTATGGAGAGTGAAATGGCATCTAGTAGATCTGGTTTGATCCCACAGAAGAGTTAGTGTAGGATAAACTATGGCTGGTTATGACTGAAAAGTATCAAGAACACACATTGCAGCTTGGTGTGTATGGGGCTGCCTAATGTTAATGTTATGGCTGATGGTTATAGTGCATTTATTTAAACCCCTTTCCATCCTCCTCGCCTGACAATCCCAAAATGAACAAAAACAGCCTATTGATGTTTTCTTGTATAAATAAAATGGCCCGTTTTAATTTTAAATAAGGCTGACAGAATAATTTCAGGTTACAGGCCCATGTATAATTGCTTTGTAATTGCAACGGCCCCAAATCCAAACTGTGACTTTTTTATTGTTGTTCATTGACTGGCTTTTTTTTTTTAATTAAAACCAAAAGTGGTGCACCTCCTGCCATGGTCTATAACAGAAGAATATTGGCCATTTTTTTATTTATTTAATATGAGCAGAGCTGCAGAGCTCCTAAGCATATTGTTATTGTGGCACATCATTTAAAAACGATTAAACACGATGGAACGACAGCAGGCATTTAAAATAAATTAAGTGCACTGAAGATTCCGGGATTGTAAATGGCCTTTTTATTCACTTTTCTAGGAGCTAATAAAATTAATCACACAAAGGTTTTGCCAACTGCTCATTAAAAACATTTAATAGCTTATTCAAATGAAGTAAAAAAATCATTGTGGTATTTCACCACTTGGTGTATAACACATACAGCTTTAGGTTGAAAGCTTACTTAAAATGTTTAGATTTATAATGGGTGGAAGGGTTGCATAGTGGTTAGCACGTCCACATCACAGCAAGAACATACCAGGTTCAAGTCCCAGGCTCAGCGAGGGCATTTCTGTGCAAAAAAAATTAAGATGGCTTGATCTGTTTAAGGTTGTTCAAGGTTAAAGGTAAATTCTCCTCTGAAAATCCAAATTATGGTTTCCTATTAACTTTCTATAGTAAAGGCGTGTCTATTGCTACTCGCTTCCAAGTGACTTTGACCTTTGACCTCTGACCTTAACCTTTTGAGCTTGTGATTCAGAAATCGCACCATCTCTGGGACTCAGGTAGTGTAGTGTCTTCACAGAGTTTAGTAAAAATCTGTTTCAGGGTGTGATCAGAATTGAGTTCAGTTGATGAAGTCTCAAGCATAGGTGTTTCCGACTTTACCCCTGTGTGGTGGAGGAGAAAATTTTAAACAAAATGATCTTTGAAGTAGTCGGTGCTTTAAACAAAACTATTTGAAATACCAATATCTGAAATATATTTCCTTATGTTTATGGAAATTCTATATAAGAGAATTTTCTTAAAAGATAAATGAGGACATTCACACAAATGGTTTGTCTAGTGAATTGTCTTTCAGGAAATTAACTCGTGATTTAAATTAAAACAAAGGTGTGTGTGTGTGTGTGTGTGTGTGAAGACTAAAATCAAAATTGTAATTTAGAAGGGAAATTAAGTCAAAACAGTACTGCTGCAATATGTTGTGCATTATTGGAAAAAAAAAAGATAATAGCTTTTCGTTTACATTAAAGTTTAAATTACTACAAAAACCAATGAAGTCTAGAACAGATTAAGCAAAGAAAAAAATCCAATTATGAACCATATGCAGAAACAATAAAGTTGACAAATTACCACTTTGAGCTTTTCACTACTGCTGTGTGGCTGTTGATTTCTAGATGGCTGCTAAAAACCTTTTAAAAATTGATATTCTTTAAAAAACATTTTAAACCATCTTGAGCCTGATCAAGGACAAAAAAGGGTTCCTTTCTTTTTAAGGAGAGAAGAAAAAACATCTGCAGTTTTGAAAACATCCAGTGTTCAGAATCCCAAAATATTTAATTGTGAGCTCTGGGATCTTGCAGTACAATGTGAACTTTGACCTTAAACCAGGATACTTCTTGATCAAATCAGATAAAGGGTTGAAAGAGTTATAAACACCCACAACCCCGTAAAAATGTCAGGACAAACAGCTAGATTGTCAAAGTAGATCATTCCTTTTTTTTTTTTTTTTTTTTTTTTTTTTTTTTTTTTTTTATTAAAATATATTTTAATGAGTGGTGGCACAGTGGCATTAGTAGCACATCTACCTCAAAGCAATGTGTTTCTGTGTGGAATTTATATGTTCTCCCATGCTTGTGTGGGTTCCTATGGGTACTACGGTTTCCACCCACAGTCCAAAAACATGCACAGTAGGTTAATTGGTTGTTCCAAGTCACCCATAGGTGTGAGTATGAACAGTTGTGTGAGTGTTGGCGCTGTGAAGGCCTAGGAAGCTGTCCAAGGTATACCCCGCCCTCGTCCAAGTTGGGTGCCAACCTCTTCATGACCCTAATAGTCTTAACCAATTTAGAAAATTAATGAATGCTTAAATTAATTCAAACAAATATAAAATGTATGACTGCATGCATTGCATGAGGGTTGAGCGTTGTATTAATAGAGGAGTCTGTGTATGAATATTTCATCTTTTAATTAGTATTTTTGACCAATATCAAAAGGCTGGGTAAGTGTTTGGACACCTGTGGTTCATTTTAGGTGTTCGATAGAACCAGATACTGTAATGTGTTTTACTCGTGGTTGTGTTATGGTTTGAACTTTCAGCCAGCCCAGGAATTGCAGGTGACGATTAACAGTTCAACCAGAGAAGTTTATTTACTCGCTGGAAACACCAAGGAAAATAAACAATAATAAACACTGGAGATGGTGGCTGAGAAGGCTGGCTGACCACAGAGTAAAAACCAGGAGCAAGGAGAGAACACAAGGCAGCAATCAAGTGAGATCATGCAATCTTCTGGCAGCAAGGTGAAGGTGCAGCTGGTCTTGAGTGAGTTGATTTGAGGTGTGAGATCAAAAGTACATCAGCCACATCCCTTCAGCCACAGCCTGCACTGCAGGGAAGAAAACAAGATAAGAGAAAAGCAGGAAAACCAAAATGAATCCTCTAAACCCACACACCGTAACAAGCTGTCCGATACAGTCACACTGAAACCAGACTTTGCAGCGGGAACATTTCAATCTGGCCAACAAAGCGTTCATAATGGATCAGTACATAGTCATTAAAGGTCACTGCAGTTTATGTTACCCATCATGTTACATAAACAATACCCATTGTTACTCATTGTTACCCAATGCTCATGTGAACAATAGAGCTCTGAGATCATCTGTGAATGTCAAGGGCTTATGGAACTATTATGGCTTTTATTTTTTTATTTTTTCTTAAATAATGTGTGACATCAGGAACTTTCAGTCGGACCCAAAAACACAGGAGACAGAGTATGATGAACATCAAGAAGCTTTATTGTTCACAGAAAAGGCACTTGAGCAAGGGGGAAACAGTCACTGCTAGTGACATGGAGAAACATGAAAATTTTAGACAAAGGGAACTTCGGAGTGGGAACTGGTTGAACCAAGAGCCAGAGAGATCATGGAAAAAGAGAGTCGTTAAGAGGGACAATCTTCTAGCACTGGGAGGAGCGCGCTGCTTGTCTTTATAGCACAATAGACTGGTAAGTGGAATCAGGTGTGCGCATGGCGATCCGCCAGGGTGTAACAGCCACGCCCCTCTGCCGGAGCCTGTAGTGTTTTAGAGAGAGAGTTTAGACTTTTAGAGATGCTATAATCAAAGTCTCCCACAACACAGACCATAATATAATGTCTGGAAAACTTTTACTATCAACCTGATCCTCTAATGAGCTCTTGCGCAATGTCCATTCTCATTCTGTAAGTTGCTTGGTCATCAAGTTGAAAGTTGATTCTTTTCGTATCTATCAACACCAAATGTGTGAGTTCGTCCACAATTTTGAAACAAGAAGGAAGAACTGTATCTTTAAGATAAAAATGGGTGTTATTCTGCACATACCACATGATGTGCCATCCTGCTGGTGTGGATGCCAGCATGTTCCACCTAACCAGTGTGAATAATGTTTATGCCTCATGTTGCAATTTTAAACACAACGCTGCAAATGCATCTACAGTACTAATGTGACTGGACACATCATCAATGATGTTCTTGGAATCATTGATTGTTTTGGGTCTTTCAACATCATACACCCTCATCCAGGTGACCCAGCTGAGGCTGATCAGACCCAGGCTTGTATCCAGTTGGCACACTGGCTAGCACGACTCCATAGCCATCTTGAGGCCCTCTCTGCTGCTTCGGTGGTATTGCAGATGGCTTTTCTCTTCTGTTGCCCAAATATGCCTAGACAACCCAGAGCTCTGGCGAAGGACCACGCCACAAAGCCTCTGCAGCCAACCTCCCCTGGAAGGCACTTCTCCCTCCATCCTGATTGCTGACAATCTTTCACCAGTCCCGTGTACTTGGAAAGCTTCCTCTCAAAGGCTTCTTCCAGGCGGTCTTCCCAAAGGACAGTCAACTCCAGCGGCGTCATTTGCTTGGTGGCCTCTGACACAAGGACAATTTCAGGATGGAGGGTGGTGACCATAATATCACTAGGAAACTTCAGCTTGGTGTTCAAGATCCACTAACAACCGCCAGTCTCTTGCCAAGGTCAGAATGCCTGCTGGTGGTCTTTTAGCTGGGGCAGCCTGCTCCCCAGGCCTCACAAAGGCAATGATGTTCTTAGGGGGAGTGGAGCTGCTTAGCCCAAGCCAATCCCAGGCTGATGGCCTCAGCGATGGTCTTCAAGACTTTGTCATGCCTCCACTGATACTGTCCTTCTCTTAATGCTGTGGTGCAGCAGCTTAGGATGTGTTCTAAGTCGTCTCTCATGGAACACAATGGGCAAGCTGGTGACTCTGCTAAGCCCCAAGTGTGCAGGTTTGATGGACTGGGCAGCACATTGTACACTGCCTGGATGAGAGATGTGATGCGGTGAGGCTCAGCTTTCCATATCTCAGTCCAGATTACTTTCCTCTCAAGTGCATTTTCCCATCTTGTCCAGGTTCCTTGTTGTCTCATGCCCACCGCCTTGCAGGATCTTGTTTCCTCCACAGCAACTCTCACCTCCTCTTGGACCAGGCACCTCCTCTCCTTCCCCTTGATGTTCATTTGTGGAATTGAGAAGGAACCTAAGCCAGCTCGGCCCCGTGAAACCAGTCCCACCAGAGCCCTGTGGCACAGGCTAGCTTCTGCTGTTTGCATGTCCTCTTCCGCATCCCACTTCGTTCCCGTCCTCACTTGGATTCCAGCATTAGCCACCTTTGAATCGCTGAAGTCACTGTACAGCATCACCTCTCTGGCTCTGGTTACCATGAACTCCTCTTCCAAGGATTTAAAGGGCAGCTGCAATTTGTTATTGCGCCCATAGAATGCAATGCTGCTTAGACTCTTTGGTAATCCCAGCCATCTCCGGAGGTGGTTACTGACTTTCCTCTCCAAGATCTCTACTGTGGAGAGCAGGACAACGGAAATGAGGAGTGGCCATGGGATCCTGGGGAGGATACCATGCTGATAAACCCTTGAATTTTACAGGTAGACCGGACTTGTCCAAGGACTTTAGCTAGCCCTCCAACTCACCACAAGCTGTCTGGATGGATGCTGAGTCTTTGAGAGAGTTGTCAAAAATCTTGCCCAGACTCTTGATTGGCCTCTCTGAGATTGTTGGGATGGCTGTGCCTGCGATTTTGAAATGGAACTTGTCCTCTACCTTTCCTTTCCTTAGCACCATACATGTAGATTTTGCAAATTTGAAGCTCATTCAAGCCCACGCCATCATCTTCTTCAGCACCTTCAGAATCCACCGACTGACTCCGTGGTGACTGTAAGTTCATCCATGAATGCCCTAATAGGTGGCTGGCATTGTCCTGAGCTCATCAGGGGTCCTCTGTACTCTGGCTCAACAGACTTGGTTAGCATATTTATGGACAAGGAGAATAGCGTCACAGAGATGGTACACCCTGTGATGATGCCAATCTTTACCTTGTGCCAACTGGATGGAGTTACTCCTGAAGACACCCTTGTCCTGACGTTGTTGTAGTAGTACACCAATGAGGTGTCTACACCTGCCAGGGTCATGGTGTTTTACCAGGGTGAGCTGGACTAACTTATGGGGGGATGGAGCTGAATGCATTGGCCAGGTCAAGCCATAACACTGACAGATTGTCCCTCTTTTCTCTGGTCTCTCGGATGAGCTGTGTCACCACACCTGTATGCTCCCCACAGCCTGGCATCCCTGCAATGCCACCTTTCTGTACTGCTGTATCAATGTAAGTGTTTCTTTCTAGGTATGAGCACAGTCTCTTGGAGATGGAACTGAAGAAGATCTTGGATTCAACGCATAGGAGGGAGATGATGCGGAACTGGTCAAGCCGGGTGTAGCCTTCCTCCTTCGGAATCCACACCCCTTCAGCCATTCACCATTGCTCTGGGATCTTCCCCTTTCTCCAGAAGATTCTCAGAATTTTCCACAGACGCAGTACCAGTTTGGGACAGTTTTTGTACACTTTGTACAAAGTGCCACTTGGTCCTGAAGCAGAGCATGCTCTTGGTTTATGGACAACCTCTTTGATTTCTATTAGCTTCAGCTTCGACATGTCAAACTGCACCTCGGGTTCGGGGAGATCAATGAGGATATTGCAATCTCCCAGCTCCATTTCTCTTCTGGGATTGCTGATTATTTATCAGAGATGCCGATTGATGTCTTCCTTTGAGGGGGTAAGCTTGCTGCTGCGTTTCTGGCCTAGTAGATCTTTTGTGAACTTGAAGGGGTTGGCTATAAAGTCCGCTCATTTGCGTGCCCTCTCACGTCGCCACCTCTGATGCCACTTGATGCCAACTTTATCTCAAAATAAGTGAGCTGCCATACACTCACAAAGGAAATCCTGACCTGGTCAGATCTCTGCATTTTTCAACTGCCTTGGTCTGCAACCCCACTGGATCGAGATTAAATTGTCTCTTCTCCTTTGGAATGAACAGCCTGTACAATGTAGCAAAGCACATACGTCCATTTTATAAATGCAGATTGATGTAGGAACAAAGTCAAAAGATCAATGTCCAGTGGTTTTGACAAAAAACAGCTCCCAGCAAAACATCGTGAACTAAAGGATTCAGCTGGAAAATGCATTGATCACCAAGAAGAACATTATTATTATTATTTAATCTTCACTGTTCAAATAAATGGGGGCAGTGCTGGTCTCGTGGTATAAGGTGCTGGATTGCTGATCCAAAGGTTGGGGGTTCGAGTCCCACTCTCCACAAGGTTGTCACTGTCCCCCCCAGTGCAGCTAACTGGGTTATCAAAGGCCGGCCATGTCTCTCACTGTTTATGGTGTGAGGCATGTCAAAGAACCATTGCTGGCTTTCTACAAGAGTAGGCTGCAAAGCCGTCAGCATGTTTCCGCCCTGCAATGGCCTGGTGAGCTGTCCAGGGTGTACTCTGCCCTCGCCCTGAGTTGGCTGGGATGGGCACCAGCCTCCCTGCAACCCTAATTAGGATGAAGCGGTTACAGAAAATGAATGAACTGTTCAAATAAATTGAAAACAAGTTACCTTTTTTTTCAGTCCTTTGTGTTTGCCTTGCCAAATAGGAGTCTATTAGGAAGCTGGGCGGCACGGTGGTGTAGTGGTAAGCAAGTCCACCTCACAGCCAGAAGGTTCTGGGTTTGATTCCCAAGTTCAGGGTGATTTTGTGTGGAGTTTGCATGTTCTATTCATGCTTGCTTGGGCTTCCTCCAGGGACCTCGGTTTCTTCCCACAGTCCAAGGACATGCACAGTAGACAAGTTTGACTGTTCCAAATCACCTCTAGATGTGAGAGTGAATGATGATACAAACCGGATTCCAAAAAAGTTTGCACACTATACAAATTGTGAATAAAAACTGAATGCACTGATGGAGAACTGACAAAATTCAATATTTTATTCCTAATAGAACATAGATGACAGGGTCAAAAGCTTAAAGTTAGAATATGTTGATTTTAAAATTCATGGTGTCAACAAATCTCAAGGTTGGGACAAAGTCATTTTCACCACTGTGAGGCATCCTTATAAGAGTCTGCAAACGTCTGGGGCTCGAGGAGACAAGTTCTTTCAAGTTTAGAAATAGGAATGCTGTCGCATTCTTGTCGAACACAGGTCTCAAACTGTTCAACTGTCTTGGGCATTATTTTTTGCACCGTCCTCTTTATGATGCGCCAAATGTTCTCTATAGGTGAAAGATCTGGACTGCAAGCTGGCCATTTCAATACCAGGATCCTTTTCCGACGCAGCCATTATGTTGTAAGTCATGCTGCATGTGGTCGGGGGGGGGGGGGGCACAAACAAGTGTCCGCCCTCATGCTGGTCCCAAGCCCAGATAAATGCTGAGGGTTGCAACAGGAAGGGCATCCGGCGTAAAACTTTTGCCAGAATAGAAAATGCAAACCATAAACACAAATTTCATACTGGATTAGTCGAAGCCCAGGTTAACAACTGAGAGAAGGGACTTTGAATATCGGAACTATGACAAGAAAAGGTAGAGAGCTGACTGACATGATGCAGAGGAGGAAGGTGGACATACTGTGTGTTCAGGAGACCAGGTGGAAAGGTAGCAAGGCTAGAAGCTTAGGAGCAGGTTTTAAGCTGTTTTTTCATGGTGTGGATTGGAAGATAAATGGAGTAGGAATCATATTGAAGTAGTGTTTTCTCAGAAATGTTCTAGAAGTGAAAAGAGTGTCAGACAAAGTGATGTCTCAAGTTCGAAATTGAAGGTGTGATGTTCAATGTTGTTAGTGCTTATGCCCCACAGCCAGGATGTGAGCTAGAACAGAAGGAGAGATTCTGGAGTGAGTTAGACGAAGTGATGCAGAGTACCCCCAGAGGTGAAAGAGTGGTCATTGGTGCAGACTTCAATGGACATGTTGGTGCAGACAACAGAGGGGAGGAGGAAGTGATGGGCAGGTTTGGTATCCAGGACAGGAACGCAGAAGTACAGATGTTGATAGATTTTGCGAAAAGGATGGAAGTGGTGAACACTTTCTTCCAGAAGAGACAGGAGCATAGGGTGACTTATTAAAGCAGAGGTAGAAGCACACAGGTAGACTACTTCTTGTGCAGGTGATGTAATTTGAAGGAAGTCGGTGACGGCAAAGCAGTAGTGGGTGAGAGTGTTGCCAAACAGCATAGGATGGTGGTGTGCAGGATGATGCTGATAGTAAGAAAGGTGAAGAAGGCAAAGGCAGAGCAGAAGACAAAGTGGTGGAAGCTGAAAAAGGAAGACTGTTGTCTTCAAGGAGGAGTTGAAACAGGTTTTGGGTGGTCAGGAAGTGCTTCCAGATTACTGGACAACTACAGCTAATGTGATCAGGGAGACAGGTAGGAGAGTACTTAGTGTGTACTCTGGAAGGACAGTCGACTTGGTGGTGGAATGAGGAAGTGCAGGAGTGTGTCCAAAAGAAGAGGTTAGCTAAGAAGAAATGAGACATAGTGCTTCCAGATGACTGGACAACCACAGCTAATGTGATCAGGGAGACAGGTAGGAGAAAACTTGGTGTGTCCTCTGGAAGGAAAGTAGATAAGGAGACTTGGTGGTGGAATGAGGAAGTGCAGGAGTGTGTACAAAGGAAGAGGTTAGCTAAGAAGAAGTGGGACATTGAGAAAACCAAAGAGAGTAAACAGGAGTACAGGGAGACACAGCGTAAGGCAAAGGTAGCAGTGTCAAAGGCCAAACAGAGACTTGTATGCTCGGTTGGTAAAGTAAAGAGGGAGAAAATGATTTATACAGGTTGGCACAGCAGAGAAATAGAGATGGGAAGGACGTGCAGCAAGTTAGATTGATAAAGGACAGAGAGGGAAATGTATTGACTGATGACAGAAGTGTGCTGGGAAGATGGAAAGAGTACTTTGAAGAGCTGATGAATGAGGAAAATGAGAGAGAGAAAAAAGAGTAGAAGAGGTGACTGTTGAGGACCAGGAAGTAGCAAAGATTAGTAAGGGTGAAGTGAGGAGGGCATTGAAGAGGATGAAGAATGGAAAGGCAGTTGGTCCTGATGACATACCGGTGGACGTATGGAAGTGTCTTGGAGAGGTAGCAGTAGATTTTCTGACAAAAACATTCAACAAGGTCTTCGAGAGTGAGAGGATGCCAGAGGAATGGAGGAGAAATGTGCTGGTGCCCATTTTTAAGAACAAGGGAGACGTGCAGAGTTGTGGCAACTACAGAGGGATAACGTTGATGAGCCATACGATGAAGTTATGGGAAAGAATAGTGGAAGAAAGACTAAGGGCAGAGGTCAGCATTTGTGAACAACAGTTTGGTTTCATGCCAAGAAAGAGCACCACAGATGTAGTGTTTGCTTTGAGGATATTAATAGAGAAGTACAGAAAGGGTCAGAGGGAGCTGCATTGTGCCTTTGTGGATCTGGAGAAAGCATATGACAGGTGCTGAGAAGGTAACTGTGGTATTGCATGAGGAAGTCTAGAGTGGCAGAGAAGAATGTTAGAGTGGTGCAGAACATGTATGAGAGATGTAAGACAGTGGTGAGGTGTGCTGGTGGGATTGCATCAAGGGTCAGCTCTGAGCCCCTTCTTGTTTGCTATGGTGATGGACAGCGGTGATGGAGAGGTGAAGAAGCGTGTGCATGCTGGTTGGAATGGTTGGAGAAAAGCATCCGGTGTGATGTGTGATAGGAAGTTTTCAGCGAGAATGGAAGGAAAAGTGTACAAGACGGTGTTGAGGCGGAGAGGAAGACCAAAGAGAAGATTTATGGATGTGGTGAAGGAGGACATGAAGGTAGTTGGAGAAAGAGTAGAAGATACAGAGGATAGGGTGAGATGGAGGCAGATGGTTTGCTGTGGCACCCCTAAAGGGCAAAGCCGAAAGGAAACAAAGAAGAAAGAAGAAGTGGTCTGGCATTTTCATGTTGAAAAGTGCAAGGTCTTCTCTGAAAGAGACGACATCTGGATGGGAGCATATGTTGTTCCAGAACCTGAATATACATTCCTGCATTGACGGTGCCTTTCCAGATGTACAAGCTACCCATGACACATGCACTCATGCAACCCCATACCATCACAGATGCAGGCTTCTGAACTGAGCGCTGATAACAACTTGGGTTGTTCTTGTTCTTTTTAGTCCAGATGACATGGCGTCCCAGTTTTCCATAAAGAAATTCGAATCGTGATTCGTCTGACCACAGGACAGTTCTACACTTTGCCACACTCCATTTTAAATGACCCCTGGCCCAGAGAAAACACCTGTGCTTCTTGTTCCTGTTTAGAAATGGCTTCTTCTTTGTACTGTAGAGTTTCTGGCAAGGTGGATTGTATTCATTAACAATGGTTTCTGGAAGTATTGCTGAGCCCATTCTGTGATTTCCCTTACAGTAGCATTCCTGTTTGTGGTGCAATGCCGTTTAAGGGCCCGAAGACAGATCCAGTATGGAGAAAAGAACGAGTAAAATAACTAAAGTTAGTTCTTCTGTGATACGAGGGGTTTTTGTGGTGGCACAATGTCTGAATAGTTTAGACCGACATATCACACCAAGAAGGTTCTTTCTCATAATTTCAGCCAGGGCCGTTTTTGGGCAGAGTTTGGAGGTTCTTCATCACCTTTAGTGGGTTTCCTCTGGGTACTCTGGTTTCCTTCCACAGTCCAAAGACATGCACATTAGGTCAGCTGGATAGTCTAAATTCCCATATGTGTGAGGGAATGCCTGTTTCAGCCTTGATGGATTTGTGGGAGGTAAGCTGGATAAATTAATTCGTTCATTTTCTGTGGGGCAGTGGTGGTCTCGTAGATAGGGTGCAGTATCGCTGATCCTAAGGTTGGGGGTTCGATTCCCGATAAGGTTGTCACTGTCCCCCCAGTGCAGCTAACTGTATAATCAAAGGCAGGCCATGTCTCTCACTGTCTATGGTGAGAGGCATGTAAAAGGACGATTGCTGACTTTCGTAAAGAGTAGGCTGCAGAGCCGTCAGCGTGTTTCTGTCCCTTGCTAAAGGGTTGTGACAGGAAGGGCATTCGACGTGCCAAATCAAATGTGCAAATCAGATGATTCGCTGTGGTGACTCTCAAGAACGGGAAAAAGAAAAGACGAGACCCTTACGCACAGAAATTGTTCGAGATTCTCTGGATCTTTGGATGCTGTTATGCACTGCAGATGATGATAACTTCAAACTCTTTGCAATTTTTCACTGTTAAACACCTGTCTGATATTGCTCCACTATCTTTCTGCTCAACATTGGGGGAATTGGTGACCCTCTACCCATCTTCGCTTCTGAGAGACACTGCCACACTGATAAGCTCTTTATATATTCAGCCATGTTGCCAATAGACCTCATTAGTGGTAACTGGTCTTCCAGCTTTTCGTTATTAGTGCAATTGAATTTTTCAGCCTCTTATTGCTACTTGTGCCAACGTTTTTGAGATTTGTTGACACGATGAAATTTACAATCAGCATTTTTTCTTAAAATGATACATTTTCTCGGTTTAAACTCTTGACCTGTCATCTATATTATATTCGGAATAAAATTGAAATTTGGTAATTCCACATCATTGCATTCAGTTTTTATTCACAATTTGTAGAGTGTGCCAACTTTTTTGGAATCCGTTTTGCATATGTGTTAGCCCTGTAGTGGAATGGCGAACTGTCCAGGGTGTACATCATTCTCACTCATGACCTCCCCCATGACACTAATTCAGCTTAAGCAGCTTAGAGAATGAATTAATATATTAGAAAGGCCCTCCTGCTCTATGCGGCATAGCAATTAATGCCCAAGGTCAAGTATGCATTAATGAGCTGTAATTAAATGTAATTTATGTGACATGAACATGTTGTCAATGCATAAGAGTTATTTCTCACTGGTTTTCCTGTCCAAAGATGTTCCTGCAGGGTATTTGTAACTATTTTAGCCCGCAGTACATCCCCCAACCCCACCCACCTAAGCCCAGATTTGGGGCATCACTGTCAGAGGTATCAAGATAACTGTTATTTGTTATCTATGGTCACAAGAAAGGAATTAAATATTCGCAGTGTACGGGTGACAGCTGATTAGGGCTGGGTATTGCCTAGATTTTATCTTTTGCGATATATTGTGATTTCTAGCATGTATTGCGATATAATGCAACAAGAATTTTAAATTAAAAGTGTGCCTGTTCTTGACAGTATTTATTCTTTATTTCAAAAAGAGAAATCAACATTTTTAATGTTGTTATTAGTCAATAAAATAAGGAGGAAAAGGCACTGAGGAAAAGGCACGAGACTCACTATCCCTCCTCTGTACATGTGCAAACCATCTCAATCTAGCCTTTCTGACTTTGTCTCCAAAACAGCTTACATGTGCTGTCCCTCTGATGTGCTAATTCCTGATCCTATCCATCATCATTACTACCAAAGAGAACCTCAACATTTTAATCTCTGCTACCTCCAGCTCTGTCTCCTGTCTTTTTTCTCAGTGCCAGTGTTTCTAAACCATACAAAATTGCTGGCCTCAACACCGTCTTGTACACTTTTCCTTTCATTCTTGCTGATACCCTCCTATCACACATCACATCGGACACTTTTCTCAAACAATTCCAACCTACCTGCACACGCTTCACCTCTTTTCCACACTCTCCACTGCTCTGGATTGTTGAGCCTAAGTACTTAAAATCCTCCACCTTCTTTATCTCTGCTCACTGTAACTTCATCGTTCCTCTTGGGTCCTTGTCGTTCACACACATGTAGTCTGTTTTACTGAGGCTAATCTTCATTGCTCTCTGTTCCAGGGCATACCTTCACCTCTCTAGATTTTCCTCCACTTGTTCTCTGCTCGCAGTACAGATCACAATGTCATCTGCAAACATCATAGTCCATGGACATTCTTGTCAAACCTCGTCTGTCAGCCTGTCCATCACCATAACAATAAAGAAGTGGCTCAGAGCTGACCCTTGATGTCGTTGATGGCCTATGTTCCTATGGGGGCAAAGGGCCTAAGTACATTTTTGTCAGATACCAGGGGCTTCATGTACAAAGGGTACATACGTACAAACACGTGGCGGACCTTCTTTATCACAGCAATGTTTGGATGTGTCAAGAGTAGAATGACGTGGAAATGTGCAGGGCCTCACACCAACCTCACGGCTGGCATACACCTGTTTGTGCAGCTGTTGGTCCTTTGGCAACACCATAGAGGTGATGCTGGGAAACTGTTGATAATGTGAAAACAATTCATTATCAGAATGAAGTGCACATAAGAGACACATCCACATGTCATCTGAATTCAGATGACTTGATATAAAAGCATATGCAAAGTGATGCAGAAAATAATGTTAACTATTGTACAATAGCTGCCTTAGTGAATGATGCAATAGAGAGAGAGAGAGAGAGAGAGAGAGAGAGAGAGAGAGAGAGAGAGAGAGAGAGTATTCCAAGACAGAGAGGATTTACTAGCACATGATGACAACTGGCTCGTCAGCTGCTTCAGGATCCCGAGGGCAATCTTTCTGGAACTGTGTATGGAGCTGCAGTTGACTTTGAAGCATGACACAGTGAGGAGCCCTGCACTTCCACTACCCACACAGGTGCTGAGCACACTGGGGTTCCTAGAAACAGGGCATTCCACTCGGGAACCAACTGAGCAATCAGGACCGGCATGTTAGCCAGGTATCTCAAATTCCCATATATAAAAGCGCCATCACAGGATGAATGAAATAAGAAACCTAAATAAAACAAGAATAGATCACGGTTTAATCTGTCATGTGTTACATGATGGTGTCATTTCTTATTTCAGTGTCTTCCTGAACATTTTTATTCAATCAATGTACAGATCATATGTGATGAATAAATGCAATTAACTAAAATGCAGCCGTGGGGGGCTGGGCACAAACCAGTGTCTCTCCCTCACGCCGGTCCCAAGCCCGGATAAATGCAGAAGGTTGCGTCAGGAAGGGCATCCGGTGTAAAACAAATGCCAAATAAAATATGCGAATCACAAGAAAGCATGACATACTGGATCGGTCGAGGCCCGGGTTAACAACAACCGCCATCAGTGCTGTCAACCAACAGGGTGCTGATGGAAATTGGACTACTGTTGGTCGAAGACGTCAAAGAAGGAGAGGCGGGAGGCGTGTCTGTTGCCAGAGAGAGAAGAGGAAAGGCATGAGTCTAGGACTGAAAGTAGGGACTTTGAATGTTGGAACTATGGCAGGAAAAGGTAGAGAGCTAGCTGACATGATGTAGAGGAGGAAGGTGGACATACTGTGTGTTCAGGAGACCAGGTGGAAAGGTAGCAAGGCTAGAAGCATAGGAGCAGGGTTTAAGCTGTTTTATCATGGTGTGGATGGGAAGAGAAATGGAGTAGGAGTCATCTTGAAGGAGGAGTTTGTCAGGAATGTTATAGAAGTGAAAAGAGTGTCAGACAGAGTGATGAGTCTCAAGTTAGAAATTGAAGGTGTGATGTTCAATGTTGTTAGTGCTTATGCCCCACAGACAGGATGTAAGCGAGAAGAGAAGGAGAGATTCTGGAGTGAGTTAGATGAAGTGATGCAGAGTACCCCCAGAGGTGAAAGAGTGGTCATTGGGGCAAACTTCAATGGACATGTTGGTGCGGGAAACAGAGGGGTCGAGGAAGTGATGGGCAGGTTTGGTATCCAGGACAGGAACGCAGAAGGACAGATGTTGGTAGATTTTGCAAAAAGGATGCAAATGGCTGTGGTTAATACTTTCTTCCAGAAGAGAGAGGAGCATAGGGTGACTTATAAAAGTGGAGGTAGGAGCACACAGGTAGATTACATCTTGTGTAGGCGATGTAATTTAAAGGAATTCAGTGACTGCAAAGTAGTAGCGGGTGAGAGTGTTGCCAAACAGCATAGGATGGTGGTGTGCAGGATGATGCTGATGGTGAGGAAGGTGAAGAAGGCAAAGGTAGATCAGAAGACAAAGTGGTGGAAGCTGAAAAAGGAAGAGTGTCGGGTTGTCTTCAAGGAGGAGTTGAAACAGGCTTTGGGTGGTCAGGAAGTGCTTCCAGATGACTGGACAACTACAGCTAATGTGATCAGGGAGACAGGTAGGAGAAAGCTTGGTGTGTCCTCTGGAAGGAAAGTAGATAAGGAGACTTGGTGGTGGAATGAGGAAGTGCAGGAGTGTGTACAAAGGAAGAGGTTAGCTAAGAAGAAGTGGGACATTGAGAAAACCGAAGAGAGTAAACAGGAGTACAGGGAGACACAGCGTAAGGCAAAGGTAGCAGTGTCAAAGGCCAAACAGAGCACGTATGATGACTTGTATGCTCGTTTGGAAAGTAAAGAGGGAGAAAATGATTTATACAGGTTGGCACAGCAGAGAAATAGAGATGGGAAGGATGTGCAGCAAGTTAGATTGATAAAGGACAGAGAGGGAAATGTATTGACTGATGACAGAAGTGTGCTGGGAAGATGGAAAGAGTACTTTGAAGAGCTGATGAATGAGGAAAATGAGAGAGAGAAAAGAGTAGAAGAGGTGACTGTTGAGGAGGAAGTAGCAAAGGTTAGTAAGGGTGAAGTTGCAGGAAGTAGCAAAGATTAGTAAGGGTGAAGTGAGGAGGGCATTGAAGAGGATGAAGAATGGAAAGGCAGTTGGTCCTGATGACATACCGGTGGAGGTATGGAAGTGTCTAGGAGCGGTAGCAGTAGATTTTCTGACAAAAACATTCAACAGGGTCTTCGAGAGTGAGAGGATGCCAGAGGAATGGAGGAGAAGTGTGCTGGTGCCCATTTTTAAGAACAAGGGAGACGTGCAGAGTTGTGGCAACTACAGAGGGATAAAGTTGATGAGCCATGCGATGAAGCTATGGGAAAGAATAGTGGAAGCAAGACTAAGGGCAGAGGTTCGCATTTGTGAACAACAGTTTGGTTTCATGCCAAGAAAGAGCACCACAGATGCAGTGTTTGCCTTGAGGATGTTAATGGAGAAGTACAGAAAAGGTCAGATGGAGCTGCATTGTGCCTTTGTGGATCTGGAGAAAGCATATGACAGGGTGCCGAGAGAAGAACTATGGTATTGCATGAGGAAGTCTGGAGTGGCAGAGAAGTATGTTAGAGTGGTGCAGGACATGTATGAGAGATGTAAGACAGTGGTGAGGTGTGCTGTCAGTGTGACAGAAGAGTTCAAGGTGGAGGTGGGACTGCATCAAGGGTCAGCTCTCAGCCCCTTCTTGTTTGCTATGGTGATGGACAGGCTGACAGACGAGGTTAGACAAGAATCTCCATGGACTATGATGTTTGCAGATGACATTGTGATCTGTAATGAGAGCAGAGAACAAGTGCAGGAAAATCTCGAGAGGTGGCGGTATGAAAAATGAAGATTAGCCTCAGGAAGACAGAACACATGTGCATGAATGACAAGGACCCAAGAGGAACGGTGAGGTTACAGGGAGCAGAGATAAGGAAGGTGGTGGATTTTAAATACTTAGGCTCAACAATCCAGAGCAATGGAGAGTGTGACAAAGAGGTGAAGAAGCGTGTGCAGGCAGGTTGGAATGGTTGGAGAAAAGTGTCCGGTGTGATAGGAGGGTATCGGCAAGAATGAAAGGAAAAGTGTACAAAACGATGTTGAGGCCAACGATGTTGTATGGTTTAGAAACAGTGGCCCTGGGGAAAAGACAGGAGGCAGATCTAGAGGTAGCAGAGATGAAAATGTTGAGGTTCTCTTTGGGAGTAACGAGGATGGATAGGATCAGGAATGAGCACATCAGAGGGACAGCACATGTAAGATGTTTTGGAGACAAAGTCAGAGAGGCTAGATTGAGATGGTTTGGTCATGTACAGAGGAGGGATAGTGAGTATATTGGTAATAGGATGCTGAGGCTGGAACTACCAGGCAGAAGACCTAGAGGAAGACCAAAGAGACGATTCATGGATGTGGTGAAGGAGGACATGAAGGTCGTTGGTGTAAGAGAAGAAGATGCAAAGGATAGGGTGAGATGGAGGCAGATGATTCGCTCTGGCGACCCCTGAAGGGAAAAGCCGAAAGGAAAAGAAGAAGAAATGCAATTAACTAAAATTTGTGGCAAGGTGGTCTGGCTAAACTCGTGATTCATAAATCCTGATCTTGAGATACAGCCTCCCCATGACAATAATTAGGATTAAGCAGTTAAGAAAATGAATGAATTGACCCCCAGGCAACTGTGGTTACAATGATCTCCAGTCCTGCACTCGGGCAGTAGTTGAAAGGACAGTTGCCCACTGTTTAACAGTTCTGCTTGAAATTGTTGGTCCATGTATGGGGTTTGTTTCTCACAAACTTTGTCCTGTAAAATAACATTTTATCAGGGATTGTGATTAATTATAAACATTCATTAATTTTCTGAACACTTAATCCTAATTAGGGTTATGGGAAGGCTGGTGGCCATCTCAGTTGACTCTGGGCTCATCAGACCACCACAGAGCAGAAACAGCCTATGGAGCCTGTCTTGACGAAAGTCACCAATGGTTCTTTTACATGAACCTTTCGCCACAGACGGTGAGAAATAAAGCTGGCCTTTGATAGCCTGGTTAGCTGCACTGGGGGGCCAGCAGGGACAACCCAGTGAGCTTGAACTCCTGACCTTGGGATTAGTAATCCAGCACCCTACCAACTGGGCCATCACTGATCCCAAATATAAATACATTATTTAACGGGACACAAACAATTTCACTGTACGTCAACACCTTTTATATATCAAAGACAAGGTCCATTTTCAACAATTATTTCTGTGTCTTTTTCATGGTTCCGTTCAATTTTTTTAAGCAATCCATTGGTCTGTGGATGGGATGCAGAACAAAGACGACTTTTTTTTTTCCCAAAAAGCATACGGTCATGAGAGAATACTGCACAAATCTATATAGACCAGTGGAAGTTGCTTATATCTTGTTAACAAGTTCTTATCCTTGGTCTGTTTTGTCTGGGCTCCAAACTCGTCAAAAAAAAAAAAAATCCAAAATGCAGTTGGTCACCGTTTCATTCACTCCATGACTTCACTAGGCACCCCTCTGTCCACTTGGTGAAATAGTCCATCATTACATAAATGTAATTATTTGTCATTGACAGTTTACTTATTAGCCCTAACACCTCTATGCTCGATGAAATCTGGAGAAAGAGGGTTGTGAAAGAAGTTGTCGGGCAGTGATGTCTTCGTGGATAAGGCAATGGGTTGATAATCAGAAGGTCAGTGGTTCAAACCCCACTATCACCACTGTTGGGCCCTTGAGCAAGGCCCTTAACCCTCAATTGCTCAGTTGTATTAAAAAAAATGATAATTATAATTCACTCTCGATAAGAGCATCTGGCAATTGCTGTAAATGTTCTAGAACAATCTTGCTTAGTCTGTAAAAGCATGATTCTAAAATGCAGTTACCTCTATTGGCTGAAAATCTATCTTCATCTTTATTGCATTTGCCGTGGTCTGGCACTCGGTTCACTCGGCATACTAAAATATCATTTATACAATGAATATATATATATATATATATATATATATATATATATATATATATCAGAACATGTGTAATAGCTTCTACTTTGTGGACAAAGTTTGGTTATTTAATCAGCACTCGGTTACAAATATTACTTAAGTTCACCCATTTGTGATTGTCCTGTTCCATCCCAGGCCAGTAATAACAAAGCCCAATTGTAGCCCTCGTTTTCTCCATGCCACAGAATCCACCATGCTGACTGGTACAGAAGTTAAGAAAGCTCAAGTTGTTTTTTTCTGGAAATGTTATAACTTTGACCATATGTGAACCACTCCAGCAAAATGGATTAAATCGTGAGGTCATGTTTTAAGTAAGTGTCAAAGAAATTGAAAGTGTACCTGAATGAAAATGAGATCGCCAAAAAAATCGTATAATAATAATCACAGTCTTCAAATATCAATAAATACAAAATACTTGTGTAAGAAAGCGTTCCATTTCTAAGTTGTTGTAAAACAATGAGAAAATCCACTTATTTTTCTGATTTTCAATCCTCTTTTGTGGTTCCTCAGGGTATTTCCTTGTTATCACAACCAGAACCCACTCCCTATTTACAGAATTCCAGAACAGCCCTAAACCAAGGAGATGCCTCAGAACAGACATGACTCAGTGTAATTAAAACTCGTCTGTCACAAGGAAGACCCTAGTACAATGGCACTGATTGGTCAACAGCTAGATTCATTTCATTTAGTGTCTGGATGTTCAGGAGGGGGCAGTGGTGGCTCAGTGGTGTAGTTTTGGACTACAATTCCAAAGGTTGTGGGTTCAAACCCCACTGTCAACAGTTGTTACTGCTGTCCCCCTAGTGCAGGTAACTGAGTTATCAAAGACCGTCCAGGTCTCTCTGTCTATGGTGTGAGGCTGTAAAAGAACCATTGTTGACCCTCATCAAGAGTATCTGTATAGCTGTCAGCATGTTTCTGCCGTGCAATGACCTGGCGAAGTGTACAGGGTGTACTCTGCCCTCACCCAGATTCGGCTGAGATGGGCGCCAACCCTGCTGTGACCCCAATTAGAATTAAGAGGTTCAGAAAATGAATGAATGATGTTCAGGAGGTTCAGATGCAGACGTTCAGAAACTGGTTATGTGCCTGTAATTACTATTTTCTCAAAAGTACCATTTTCCTAATTATTCATTCATTTTCTGAACCGAGTGTCAGGGGGAGGCTGGCGCCCATCTCTGCCAACTCTGGGCGAGTAAACGGTGAAAAATTGTATTGGTACAATCTGAGGATTAATAATGTCCAATCGAGTGGGTAATGCGTGAATTAAAAGAATGGATACAGTCACTTGATTCATGCTTTCATATGCAAATGTAAGCCAGAATTGTCTGGTGCTCATTTGTTTGTTTCTATATTTATTTTGGTGAGTTTCTGAATACTATACTAAGACTCAGTTTAAATATGTAAAGCAATAAAAATCTTGATATTTTGAGTTTACTTTTCTGTTCCTATGTCATATACAACCAACATTTTAAATATATAAACTCTTAAAGATAAGAGGACACCAAGCTATTGCCCTTTAGAATGAAATGTTTGCATCATCTTTTGAGAATATTAATGCTTCCTGTTTGTGGACAGACCAGATATGCATTATGCTTTTAATACATTTTCTAGTTCCTGTACCAGTGTAGGGTTCATTCTGTCATATATTTTCTGTCTTTATCTGTGTTCGTATGTCCTTCTTGCTTTTATTTTCTCTTCTCTCTCCTGTGCACTCTGTATTTTCTTTTAATTGGTTATGAATCAAAGGTGTTAAAGGTTTGTATATGGTCTTCTGGCTGATTAATTTAAGCACCAAACGCGTTCTAGTCACACGTTCTTTTGTCTATCACTTTGACAATTGGAGATTATTTGAGGATCTGAGAAAAGAAGCAGATGTAGCCTATGTATTTTGAACAGCGCTGATCGAAAATACATCACCAGTTTGTGTTGCCTGGTATGTAGTTCTTATATCAGGCCAAGCAGTACAAGCATTAGTCTTCCTGCAATAAGACAGTATGCCAGTCAGGCCAGTTCTGGAGAATTTTACACACTAATCTCAATGAAAATTCTGTTCGTCAGCTGAAGAGAAGACTGGAATGCAGGGGCTACTGGTTATGGAGAAGAATCCAAAGATTAAACCATGTTTGAAGTGACATATACAGTGCTGTGCAAATGTTTTTGCCCCAATTTCTGACATTGTTTGCACGTTTGTCACTGCCATCCATTTCAGGTCAGTTCAGTTCATTTTTTTGTACCCGCTTAATCCTAACTTGGGTTGCGGGGAGGCTGGCGCCCATCCCAGCCAACTTCGGGCGAGGGCAGAGTACACCCTGGACAGCTCGCCAGGCCATCGCAGGGCGGAAACACGCTAGACAGTAATAGACAGTGAGAGACATGGCCGGCCTTTGATAACCCAGTTAGCTCCACTGGGGGGACAGTGACAACCTTGTGCAGAGTGGGACTCGACCCCCAACCTTTTGGATCAGTGATCCAGCGCCCTATACCACAAGACCACCACTGCCCCTGGCATTTCAGGTCAAGCAAACCTAAATATTATATAAATATAAGTTAACACAAGTAAACACAAAATGCAGTTTTCAGTGCCAGTTGCATTTATTAAGCGGGGGGGGGGGACATCTGAACCTACAAGAGCCCTTGTGAATAAGTAATTGCCCCCTAAACCTAATAGCTGGTTGAACCACCTTTTCACCTTTTGCAGCAATAACTGCAGTCAAGCATTTGCGATAAGAGACAGAGTCTTTCACATGAGTCTTGTGATGGGATTTTGTCCCACTCTTCTCTGCAGAATTGTTTGAGATCAACCAGATTGGATGGTTTTTCAGGAATGAACAACCTTTTTAAGGTCATGCCAAAGCAGCTCAACAGGATTCAGGTCGAGACTTTGTTCTATTTTAGTCATTCAGAAGTGGACTTGCTGGTGTGCTTTGGATCATTGTTTTGCTGCAGAACCCTTGTGCGCTTTAGCTTGATGTCTCGAACTGATGGATGAACATTCTTCACCAAGATTTCTTGGTAGTGAGCAGAATTCATGGTTCCATCAATCATGACAAGTCACCTAGGTCTTGAAGCAGCAAAGCAGGCCCAGATCATCACACTTCCACCACCATGTTTCACTGTTGGCACAATATTCTTTTTATCAAATGCAGTGTTGCTTTTTCGCCAGATGTAACGGGATGCATTTCTCCCAAAAAGTTCAACTTTAGTTTCATAAGTCCTGAGGACATTTTCCCAAAAGCTTTGGGGATGATCAAGATGATTCTTGGCAAAAGTGAGTCATGGCTTGATATTCTTTTTTGTCAAAAGTGGCTTTTGCCTCAGAACTCTTCCATGGATGTGTTAAACCTGGAGTGTATGCGTTGGACCCAGAGATGCAGGAGACCAAAAGAAGGTTCAAATGATTTACTTAAGCACTAGGAAATGTAAATCACGGGAATACTAAGTCGATGGAACTGGTCGAGCACGAAGCAAGAACCAGGGGTCAAAGAGAAAGCCGAGGAGCAGAATCATGGGGAAAACAATCTTCTGACAGCAGAGGGAAGCGTGCCGCTCCCATTTATAGCTGGCTGCTTGCTGATTGCAGATTGGGACCAGGTGCTCTCTGCTGGAACTCGCCTGCCGGCAACCGCCACACCCCTTGCCAGCGCCTGCAATGACTAGAGAAGAGAATTAATACCGCCCGCCAGCACAGACCATAACAGGATGCCATTTTTGCCTCGTGTCTTTCTGATGGTGGAGTCATGAACGTTGACATTAAATGAGGTAAGTGAGGCTTGTTGTTGCTTAGAAGTGATTTTTAGATCCTTTGGGACTTCTCTGGTTAGTCTGCAGCATGCACTTGGAATCATTTTTGTAGCTCAGCCACTCTCAATAAAGGTCATCAATGTGCCATGCCTTCTCCATTTAAGGATAATGGCTGTAACAGTGGTCCACTGGAGTCCCAAAGATTGCCCAATGACTTTGTATGCTTTCCCAGACTGAGACATCTTTATAATCTTCTTTCTTATTTGCTCTTGAAGCTCACTGGATTGCGGCATGTAGATGTGTGTTCAGTATGGCCTACCTCACCTTGTCAGACAGGTTTTATGTTAGGGATCTCCTGATTGGAAATAATGCAGCCGTGAGGGGTGACACAAACAAGTGTCCGCCCTCACGCCGGTCCCAAGCCTGGATAAATGCAGAGGGTTGCGATCAATGACGTGGAAGAAAAACTAGACTGCGCGCTCTGCATACATTATGAATGCCGCCGTGGTCAATAGGCTCTGACTTCCGGTTAGGGCAAAAAGCATGGTAAACAGACACACATCGATATGGAAAACGATGCGATAAATGTAAATACTTGGAATGTTTTGGATCCCTAGAGACATGAATATAATCTAAACATTTGCAGCATGCCCAGGAAGGTTTGGAAGATACATCGACAATAATAGGAGGTGCAGACCTTAATACTATTCCGATGCCAAACATGTCAACTGCCACGCCCACCTCTCTTGTCTTAATATAGTGTAGCAGGGATTTCAATTGATATATTCCACAAATTAAAAGGAATTTTCCAGACACGTTTTGTAACAAAACGGCACTACACATTTATAACCACAAACACTTACAGTTAAGCTACACATGTAATATTAATATATATATAAATGAGCAGGAGCAACATGATACTTTTTTATTGATTACAGATACAGTATGCACAATAACAGACCAGTTACATACATGCTTGTTATGTTAACAATTAACTCATTTAAGATATAGGTACAAGTTCACCTGGGATATTGATGCACAATGACAGAACATCTGTATGGTACATACACATGCCATCTCAGTACCAGTTTAGGGGAGAACACAACTGGTCTCCTTACAAGAAGTAAGATATCTTCTACCTGCAAGAAATCTTCTTTGTGACTGCATGCACTACCCATCCAGCAATATATTGTAAGATTCCCTGAACAAATGCACTCACACTGGCCTTAGTGGTCTTTTATAACCTTTTGCACAAGGCAAACGACTGTTGAAAATATCAAACATATGATCATTAACAGATACAAAATTTGCTTTCCCCTCACAGTCATTAAAATCATCTCCACCTATTTGCAATCCATACCGTAAAGCAGCAGCTACTGAAGAACTCGTTGTTTGTGCCGCTAACCTCACATTCATTGTCTGCTTTTTGAAGCAAATATGTTTAATAGTAAGTTTGTTTGCAGCACGTAAACCTTCAGAAAACCGTCAGCTCTGAGCCCCTTCTTGTTTGCTATGGTGATGGACAGGCTGTCAGACGAGTTTAGACAAGAATCTCCATGGACTATGATATTTGTAGATGACATTGTGATCTGCAGTGAGAGCAGAGAACAAGTGCAGGAAAATCTAGAGAGGTGGAGGTATGTCCTGGAAAGGAGACGAATGAAGATTAGCCTCAGTAAAACAGAATACATGTGTGTGAACGACAAGGACCCAAGAGGAACGGTGAGGTTACAGGGAGCAGAGATAAGGAAGGTGGAGGATTTTAAGTACTTAGGCTCAACAATCCAGAGCAATGGAGAGTGTGAAAAAGAGGTGAAGAAGCGTGTGCAGGCAGGTTGGAATGGTTAGAGAAAAGTATCCGGTGTGATGTGTGATAGGACAGTATCGGCGAGAATGAAAGGGAAAGTGTACAAGACGATGATGAGGCCAGCAATGTTGTATGGTTTAGAAACAGTGGCCCTGGGGAAAAGACAGGAGGCAGAGCTGGAGGTAGCAGAGATGAAAATGTTGAGGTTCTCTTTGGGAGTAACGAGGATGGATAGGATCAGGAATGAGCACATCAGAGGGACAGCACATGTAAGAGGTTTTGGAAACAAAGTCAGAGAGGCTAGATTGAGATGGTTTGGACATGTACAGAGGAGGGATAGTGAGTATATTGGTAATAGGATGCTGAGGTTGGAACTACCAGGCAGAAGGCTGAGAGGAAGACCAAAGAGAAGATTTATGGATGTGGTGAAGGAGGACATGAAGGCAGTTGGAGTAAGAGTAGGAGATACAGAGGATAGGGGGAGATGGCGGTGGATGGTTTGCTGTGGCGACCCCTGAATGGAAAAGCCGAAAGGAAAAGAAGAAGATGATCTCCTGATTGGAAATGTCTGGCAGCAATCAGACTTGGGTGGTGCCATGAATTTGAAGTCAGTTTTCCCCAATAATAGGATTAATCACAATTACCTCACCTTTTAACAAGGGGTCAATTACTTTTTCAGAGGTTCATGCAGGTTTGGGTAGGATTTTTCTCTTAACAAATAAAATTACAACAGGAAAACTGCATTTTTTTTTATCTTTTTTTTTTTTTTTTTTTTTTTTTTTGGGATACTTCGGTTAGATTTGTGTAATGTTAAAATTTGTTTCATGATTTGAAAAAGTTAAGTGTGACAAAGGTGAAAAAAGTTTAAAAAAAATCAGTAAGGGGGCAAAAACATTTGTTTTTTCGCACAGCACTGTAACTCTGTCCGAACCAAATCACATCTGAGATATAGTGTGTTGAGCTTTTTCAGCTGGTTTAGCAGCAGTGACATGTAGGTTATACTGAGTAATGTCATAGCCGTGAGCATCTGCTTATGTGTCTGTCTGTCTTCCTTTCGGCTTTTTCCCTTTTACTCGGGAGTCGCCACGGCGAATCATCTGATTCGCACGTTTGATTTAGCAGAGGTTTTTACGTCGGATGCCCTTCCTGTCACAACCCTTTTTTAGCGAGGGACAGAAACACGCTGACGACTTTGCAGCTACTCTTTACGAAAGTCAGCAATGGTTCTTTTACATGCCTCTCACCATAGACAGTGAGAGACATAGCCCGCCTTTGATAACCCAGTTAGCCGCACTGGGGGGGGGGGGACAGTGACAACCTTGTGGAGAGTGGTACTCGAACCCCCAACCTTTGGATCAGCGATCCAGCGCCCTATACCACTAGACCACAGAGCATCTGCTTATGTGTATTGCCGTTGTAGCCGTTTTGAAGAGTTCACTCATTATAATCATGGCTCAGGTTCAAATCCTGCTGCACCCATTTAAATTGTCTGGACTAGGGGTCCCCAAATAACAATATTTACCAAATAACTCTTCCTTTCTCTACCGGGGGAGGTGGGGGTTCGATCAAAGAGGTGTCTAACAGTAAACATTTTATTGTTTTCCAGAAAGCCACACAGAACATAACACCACTTTCCGTTTACATCAGTCTCAGTATTGAGTATCTCTGTCCAGTTGATTTGTGCAGCTTCTTCCCTCGTTTCTAAATATCTTCCTTTGCCATATGCTCTTCGTTTTCTTTAAGCCTTCTTGTGAATTCCATAGCGAACTTAAATGTGATTACACAATGGTCACTTTTCCCTATTGGACTCTGAAACTCCAGCTCTTGTATCAAATCTTCATCCTCACTCCTCATTATCACGAGATCCAGTATATTTGGGTTGTCACTGCCTCTTCACTATTTGGCATAGATACGTAATTGTTTTGTAAGCAGTCAATAAATTTCTCCTCCTCAGACCCTTTAGATGCACTCATGCATTTCCAGTTGATATTTGGGAAGTTGAAATCCCCTAAGATTAAAATGTGTTCACAGTTTATATCACACATAATTTCTATTGCTTGTCTTAGTTCTAGCATTTTCTCTGCAGATGTTAAGGATGGCGCGCAGTAGATCAGACTTATAACCATGTCCTCCTTCGAAACACTGTGATGTTTTCTTCAAAGTCATTTTCCAATTTCAATTCCACAGCTTCCATATCCTAGTGAATATAAAGAAGTAGGCCTCTTCCTGTATTATTGTCAATGTTCCTGCTAAAGATGTTATAGCCCTCACAGTGTTCCAGTGTGAACTCTTCCTGGGTCATACTCTGGTTTCTATGTTTAGGTTTCACCTCACACACACTCACACACCTATTATTTGGGGCGTTTCTTCTTGTGTCCTCACCTGAAGTTCAGCCATCTTGTTCTTTAAACTGTCTGCATTAGTGTATAATACATATAATTAGTTAAGTGCACTGCACGTTATGGCATGTTAAAAACCTTGTCTCCATTGTTTTGGGTTTTAACTTTGTGATTAAAAATGTTTTTTTGTTTTGTTTTGTTATTTACAGCACGTTGTTCTTCGTTGTTTTTATTTGCAGCTTTATCTTTATCACTTTTTGGTCCCACGGCGGTCCTCTCACTTTGTAAATGTAGTTTTCCCTCATAATTTGGTGATTCATTGCTCTTGCTTCTTGCTACAACTTTTTCTCAATTTCCCTTTCCCGCCTTGACAGGTCATTGTTTATGGAGATGTCCTTCAAGTCTGGGTTACTTGTTATTTTCTTGATGTTTTTTAAAACCTTTACCTTGCTTTCTAATGAGTCCAGTGTGGCTATGATGGGCCTTTGACTGTCTTTATCAAATCTTTCCATTCTTCTGATGCTCTTTATTTCGTCCACCATGGCACTAAGTCCTGGTTTCAACAGCTTTTGGATTTCACCTATGTCATGGCTTTTCCGTTCCTCAGAGTTTTCAGAGTATTTCTCACGAATGCCCCAAATCACTAGGTTATTTTCACGGCTTTTTCTTTCATAAAGTTCATTTGTAATTTCTTCGATGTTGATTTCTATTTCCGTGTCCTTGAGCATATCTTGTACTTGTTGCATGGTTACCTTTGTTTTCGTGTCCTTCTCTAATTTGTTCACTCTGTCCTCCATTCCTATCAGGAAGCGATAAATGGACTTGTAGGAAATGTCTGAAATGGTCAAAAAAAGAGTATGATGTTATTTCCACATCTGTCACATCACACACAATTATCATTACAGTGAGTCGTCGACTTACAACCGCGTTTGGTTCTGACAGACCGGTCATAATTCGATCTGGTCGTATGTCGACTTTCCATCCAAATACACTCACGCCAAACAAAAACAATGAATAAATCTCGCGCATTTAAATCTATACATCTATTTTCAATTCCACGTCACTGTGCCAATCCGTTCTGTACTCCACTGTGTGGGCGGGTCCCATAGCTTCAAACTCCAATTTTATTGGATTATAACAACAGCCACAGACTGTGCATGTTGTTTTTGGGTAAAAAGATAAATTTCCCTCGTTTTGATCGGCTCATTTCCTCGAAGCCAAGCACAGCTGGCAAGCAAACACAAAAGGACAGACATGGAAAAACTTCAACCTGCAGAGCAGCTGATTGCCAAAACTTGGGACACACTTCTTGTCACATAAACACTGCAGCGTGTGAGTCCAATAAAATTAGAGTTTCAAGGTATCGGACCCGCCCACACAGAAAGGATTGGCTCTGAGCTTCGCGCCACAGTGACGTAGCATTGAAAGTAGATGAATAGATTTGCTCTGAGCAGTTATAAAGTGAAGCTGCATCATCTCCTACTTGGACTTTTAAGATGCTGGCGCTGCCGGCAGCACAAACAACCGTCGTACGCAACACTCGCACTGCACTGCCATCAATCATGCTTCACCACTTTTGAGGTCGTAAAGTCGATCAGACGTAACTCACATAGGTCGTAAGTCGACGACTCACTGTATCTCCAAGCTTGGTCCCTCACAGTGTACATAGGACTTCATCTATCGTCTACCCCTCCCGCATGTACTTACTAAATTTCAAGTGAGTCACTCCCGGATCTGATTAGCAGGAAGGTTTGCGAATTTTATTTCCACCTAAACCCCGACAGGGTGACAGTCCTGTGTGTTCTGCTTCCTGGTTTGTTTGCAACTCTTACCAAGCCTGGGACAAGCTTTCTTCTTCTCTTCTGACTTGAGTTTTCCTTTTTAATAATAAAACCCTTCAAGACGCGGGCGTGTAGTTAGTTTGTTAGTATGTCTACCTCATGATATGAAGATCCTGGGTTCCTTCCACGGACTGCTCCAAATATATCTCTTATTTCCATTGGAAATTGACAATAAAAAACACAGATCTAACCACAAACTGATCCAACAGCTGCCTCAGAAGCAAACAGTCCGAATGTGTTTTCTGTGTGAAGAAGTTTGGATTGAGAGAAAAGTTCTGGATTGAGAGAAAAGTTCATTGCAGGAAATGCTTTTTGTTTCTAATTAGCGTTTTGATTTTGAAGAAACGTTGCACTAAAAGGATATAAATGTGCTATTTTGAATTTGTTGAGGGGTTGAAGAGATGCAATCTGGAGGAAGACGTCATGCTAACACTACTTGTATTTTACAGACTGCCATCTCATTTCTATGGAGTGTCATCTGTCCAGGAACCGTTTCATAATGCTAGGAGATGGTGATTCAGAGGAACAGTGGAACTGTAAATGGCCAACTAACTGGCCAGGAGTTACAGAGATGAGTGTGACATCAGGAGCATATCAGTCGGACCCAAAGATGCAGGAGACCAAGTACGATTAAAAAATGACTTTTACTGAGCAGAGGGGAAGCACTGGAGTACGGAAAAATGTGATCACCATAGCGGTGAGGGAAAAACACGAAAAACAAAATCACTAGAAGGATATCAACACGGAAACTGGTCGAGCACAGAGCTGGGAACCAGGAGCCAGAGAGATTACGGGGGAAACGGAATCGCATGGAGAGAACAATATTCTGATGCTGGAGGGGAGCGTGCCACTCCTCTTTATAGCTCGTTGATGGCTGAGTGAATTCAGGTGCGCTCTCTGGATTTCACCTGCATGTGACAGCCACGCCCCTCAGCAGTGCCTACAGTGTATAGGGAGAGAGAGAAAGAGTTAAACGCTGCCAACTAGCACAGACTATAACAACGAGTTCATTTTCTCCTGAGGTGTCCATGTTGACTGGCTGTAGGACAGAACTCGGCTGGGGGCCGTCACTCTGCAAAGTGCCTACAAAAAACACAAAGATATCAGTCGTCTCATGAAAAAATACAAAAGGAAACTAGATGTTAAAACCTGAAAAATGGTTAATCGACAAATTCAACGACTTTCATATTGACTACAAAGAGTCTCAGTTGAACTATTTGTCTGGATAATTTCCAAACTGTCTGAAAGCCCTGTGCTCCTCACCAGGAAATTGCTGGCTGTGTAACATTTTAAGCCTCTGGGCCTCTTCGTAATATGGTGCCTTTTGCTCCTCTCTGAGTTTCCTCCAAATATTAACCCTTTTTGGGATCTTAACAGATAAAAAAATCAGAAAATAAATCATAATACTATTAATGAAATAAATAATAACCAAGTGTTATATACTAGGGTAGAGTCATAGCGATTGGCTTTAATAAGTGTCTTAATTATGTGTAATATAAAAGGTATTCATTAAGTCTAAATTGGGGGTCCTGCGTATCTTTGTTAAAATACTTATATAGTCTATGTTTGCTGTATCTACTCGCTGATACACATGTCAGGGCTATTGATAATGTCACACATTGGTTCAATATGTTTAAGGACACATGTACTTTAAGGTAGTAGTGGTGTGAGACCTGGGCGCTCGTGTACTGGTGGTATGTTACAATGCTTTGGGGTACAGTATTGCGCAATCACAGGGGAGTGTTACATCATATAGAAAATAGTGGAAAGGACTGGAGTTGCACTCCAACAGAGGGGAGGAGCAACACTCAAGAGGAACAGACATGTATGAGCAGAGCTTGTTCAGGCTGGTACCAGAGAGAAAACAGCTTGTTGGGAAAACCAGGACCACTTGGTTTGTGATATAGCTATCAAAGACTGAGGAGAAGGAGCAACATTTCAAATTTGTAAGGGTGAATTCCAGGGCTGAACTGTCCTTCACTCAGGCGAGGACTTTTTGCTGTGCTATCCTGGATATTTGTTAGGAAGACTCAAGAGTGGCTCCACGAAGGATATCTGGAGGATTGTCCATTTTGGTTGGCTGCATCTCTTCAGGAGTGGTTTTTGTCACCAGAAGTGACCTTCTCAAAGATACATGTTGATACATGTCAAGACCTTGGTGTGTCGTGAGAAGATCCACTGAGTGACTGTATGGACATGTACATGTATGAATTGCAGTTCTTCATTTGCAATCCAGTTTGGTGAGATCAGTTCCCCACAGTGAACTCTAATTTGTACTCACACCCAGAGTAGGTAGTTATTATAATAAATGGTACCTGTGCACAACATTGTAACTGTATCATACCTTGTTTAATGGTTAATTATTTAAAAGATTATTTAAAGTTAGCCACCTTGTTTGTTGGTCATTTACTTGTTAATTCGGTATGGGTTCTTTTGAGATTCTTTGGTATTTTCCATTTGTAAGAATTTAAGAGGGCCACGTAACACCAAGTAACCTTTTTCAAGTTTTTCACAGGAAAAAAAGACCTTGGAACATTAATTTTCTAGTAGACACCACTGTTTGCAGCTCTGTCTCATCAACTTCACTGTGAAAAACAGAGGAAGCAGACTAAGAAACCAAATTGATACAAGACCTACGAAAAACTGTTGACTAATATTGAAGTGAGTATTTTGTAGTCATTATTAAGTAAGGAAAGAGGACGTCAATTATCTAGTAAGATAGAGTTGGGGTTTTGGCGTTTGGGAATGAGTGTAATTAAACCCTGAGTTAAAGTGAGGTAGAAAACCTCTTTTAAGAATGGGGTCAGGGTTTCAGAAAAATGTTTACAAAATTCAGCTGTAAAAACCATCTGTTCCGGGGGATTTATTGATTTTTAGTTGATTGATAATTTCATTTAATGATATACGGGTTGTTATAGGGGCGCCAAACTTTCAACCACTGACTGTATACAGTGTAACCTTTTATTGACTAGCTGGTGGCACCAAAGAAACTACATAGAAACAAACACTGGAGATGATGACGAAAAATAACAAATAAACACTGGGGACTGAGACTGGGGAGGCTGGCTGAGTACAGAGCAAAACCAAAGTCCAGAAAAGAACTCAAGATAGCAACCGAGTGAGACGAAAACAATCTTCTGGCAGAAAGGTGAAGGTGCAGCTTATCTTTCTAGTGGGTTGATTGAGGAGTGGAATCAGGTGTGCGCTGCTGCACTCAGTCAGAAGTAGGTCAGCCACATCTCTCAGCCACCGCCTGCACTGCTGGGGAGAAAGCAAAATTAGAACGGTACACAAACCATAACAGGGGTATCACATACAATACTATTAGTCTCGGAAATCTGATTAACAATCGGGAGTGAATCAAAAACACTGGCGGCATCTTGAACGCAGTATCTGGAGGAGTACAGATCATTGTAAAAACTAGCACAATATTTGGCAATTTTCAATTGCTGAATAAGATTGTTTTTTGATTGCTGTTTTTCTAATCTGAAAAAGTATGCAGTGTTCTGCTCTCCCTCTTCAAGCCACTTATGACGAGATCTAGCATATGCTCCTTCAGCTTTTCATTTATAAATTTCATCCAACTGCTGTTTATTAAGTTCTGTCTTTTCTGACTCAATGAGTGCATCTCTGGGTTTGGCAGTTAAGAGGGTAATCTTAAATATACTATCGATTTAATACATTCTCCCTATAGCTAAATCACTCCAATACTTCCTAAGGTATTTGGCAATTTCATACTTTAAAAACTCCCAGTTATTGCAATAAACATTTTCATTTTGAGCTTTATTCCAGTAAAATTGAATCAAACCATCAATTTCAAAAGTTACTTCCTTATATTTAAGAACTGTGCAATTTAGTTTCCAGTAAAATGATTTAGGAAATCTAGAGTAGAATGAAGGGATAACAATTCAGATAGTCTTCAAATCCTGAGCTACAAGCCAAAAATCGATCCTAGACTGACTTGACTGTGTTCTATTTCTCCATATGTATGATTCTGTGCTGGGTGGGTATCCCTCCATGCATTTGTTTAACTATGTAAGAATGTCTTCACATGAGAGTTAGAGGGGTCCAAATTCTTTGTGAGCCATCTGTCTCAGTAATTATTCAAAACAGTGGTAAAGTCTCCGCCTAAAACAATGACAGAAGTTGGGAATTTAGATAAATAGTACATCACTCGTTCTTCCAGTATGTCAAAAAGGCTATTGTTCTCTGTTAATGAGTTACAGCCATAAATATTAACGATTATGTAATTCACACTTGCAGTTTCTAGCACCAAAACTGTAATGAACATTTTTGTCACAGTCTGAAAATAAAACTTTTCCTTTAAAGCGATTTTTTTAAAAGTTAACATCCTGTTCAGTTGAATGTGATTCCTGAACAAAAGTTAGTACAGTATTAAGCTGTTTGCAGTACAAAAATATATCCTTGTGTTTAAGGTGGTTTCTTAAACCTCTTGTGTTTAAAGAAATAATAGACAAAGACATAAATGAAGAAAGAAGATAAAAAACCTAGACCAAAAAAGTGATAATACACACAGTAACTAAAAAGTGTTTAAGGTCTCTACGGATACAGGCCAACATGGGCTGAGAACAGCAAACCTTTACAAAGAGTGAACATTATATAGTCAGAATAAACCAGTAAGCCAAAGGCCAGAAAAAACAATACAAAAGGGCCTTTATGAGGGAAGTTCAAAAAGAACTTGTTAAACCTGCATTTTTTACAAAGAAAAGGTAGATGGAAGGTGTAAACCGCCTTAAAGTGAAAACTGTTCTGCTCTATAGTATTCGTTTACAATATCAAAATAAAAATCAACAATGACTGACATGCTAAGTACTAACAAGCAAGTAGAAATTATTGTACAAAACTGCCCCCCCCCAGACATATATATATATATATATATATATATATATATATATATATATATATATATATATATATATATATATATATATATATATGTGTGTGTGTGTGTGTGTGTGTATATATATATTTATATATATATATATATATATATATATATATATATATATATATATATATATTTATATATATATATATATGGTAAAAAGGTAAAGTCTGTTGGGTTTTTACACCCGAGCCTAGTGGCTTAGCCTCGTGGCTCATCAGGCCGGTGCTTATCCCCGGTTTCCATAGCGTGAAGTGACCAGGAGTTCAACTTCCCCTGGATGGGATGCTAATCCATCGCAGGTTACCTTCCCAGTATATTTTTACTGGTACCCATTTATACTGCTGGGTGAACAGAGGCACACTTGTGGTTGAGACCTTGCCCAGGGGACTTAGCACAGTGAGGGTCTCAGTGGGATTTGAACTCACAACCTCCTGATCATGAGCACAGCACCCTAACCACTACACCACCAGCCCCACATATATATATATATATATATATATATATATATATATATATATATATATATATATATATATATATATATATATATATATATATATATATATATATATATATACACAAAAGGACAGGACAAAGGCTTTCTATTGAAACTCCATTTATCACTACAGATCTGTTTCGAGGGGTGGTGAAACCATCCCCTCTCTTCAGGTGATTACAGAAGAATATATATATATATATATTTCTTTCTTTCTTTTAGCTTTTTCCCATTCTCGAGAGTCGCCACAGCGACTCATGTGATTCTCACATTTGATTTGACATAGGTTTTTTACGTCGGATGCCCTTCCTGTCACAACCCTTTAGCAAGGGACAGAAACACACTGACCGATTTGCAGTCTACTCTTCTACTCTTTACAAAAGTCAGCAATGGTTCTTTTACATGCCTCTCACCATAGATAGTGAGAGACATGGCCCGCCTTTGATAACCCAGTTAGCTGCACTGGGGGGGACAGTGACAACCCTGTGGGGACTCAAACCCCCAACCCTAGGATCTGCGATCCTGCACTCTATCCACTAGACCAGAGGTCACCAACCCTATGCCCACGGGCACCCGGTCGCCCATTGGCTCCTTCTCAGTCGCCCGCTGGACTTGTTCTAAAAATTGCCCTTATGGTTTGCAAAAAAAAATTTAAAAATGCTGCGCCTTATGTAAATTCTATTGAAAGTTTCACACACTCGTGCCTCGGTTTTACGGACTTTGCTTTAACGGATTACGGATGCAACGGACACAATCTGTAGCTTCCGACTAGTCCAGATCATCCGACACGGGTCGTTGTTTCTGAAAGTGACCGCCAGATGACCAGACTGGCTTGAAGAAATCTCGCGCATTTAAATTTATTCAGCCAATCCTTTATGTATGTGAGCGGGTCCAATACCTTGAAACTCTAATTTTATTGGACTCGCACGTTACAGTGTTTATGTGACAGGAAGCGGGTCCCAAGTTTTGACAATAAGCTGGTCTGCGGGTTGAAGTTTTTCCATGTCTGTCCATTTGTGTTTGCTTGCCAGCTGTGCTTGGCTTCGTGTAAATGAGCCGATCAAAACGAAGGAAATTGATCTCTTTACTCAAAAACAACACGGCTGCTGGTCTGTGGCTGCTGTTATAATCCAATAAAATTAGAGTTTGAAGGTATCGGACACGCCCACATACTGGTGTACAGAAAGGCTCTCCGCTGCTCACCACAGTGACGTGGCATTGAAAATAGATGTATAGATTTAAATGCGCGAGATTTATTCATTTGTTTTTGTTTTACTTGATGGCTTTTTTTTTTTTTCAATGGTGCACCGACAATGGTAGGATGCCTTGTGGGCTTCATTTCACATTGCAAGAATGACCCAGACTTTCCACCTTTCCTACACTACCATTGTATCATCACCAGCAGGCGATATACACGAAAGTGAACATGTCATGACCCCTGTTGTAAAAATCATCAATAGCATTCGCGCTAAAGCCCAACAACACTGGGCATTTAAGGAGCTTTTGGAGGAGCTGTAAGCTGAACCTTAAAGCACATCGGAGTAGCCCAAACCTTTGGAACCTAGTGGACATGGAAAAGTACAAATCTATCTGTACAGCGACTATGAAGGTTGCTTGTCATTTCGGATCTACATATCTCTGTGAATCAGCCTTTTCCAATATGAACTTTATAAAAAATAAACACCGATCACGCCAAACTGATTCACATCTACAGGAGTCACTGAGAGTGGCAGTGACAAACTACACACCAGAATACAGCAAACTAGTGGACAACATGGAATGCCAGGTTTCTCACTAACTGACAGACAAGACTGAACAGTGTTTTAGTAAAACATCATGTCACCTGGTTAATTAATCATTGTTCATTGATTAAATCAGATTCAAAGTTGGAGTTGACACAATCTCATGTATTGGGGAAAAACAATTTGAGTTCTGTTTTTTGTTGAATTAAATTTTGACATGTTCATTTGCAAAAAATAAATGTCATTTTGACAATTAAACATCAATACATTTATTTATAAGTACTTGTCCTAAAGTTATGATTATTGTTTTTTTGTGTGTGAATATTGTATGCTTTTGATTTCTTGATTTGATTATACATATGTTTTGAGCTGGTAGCCCTCAAGCCATTTGGGAATCTTAAGGTAGCCCTCAGCTTTAAAATGGTTGGTGACCCCTGCACTAGACCATCACTGCCCCGCAAAAAAAAACAAACAAAAAAAATATATATATATATATATATATAATACATACATAGCAGCAAGCTTAGTTTAATTTTGTAAGGAGGAGGGAAATGACTTCAGCTAATTCACAAAATAAATACAGCCTTTCAAAGTCTATGCTGTGTACTAAAGATGGCTTACCAACAATGTCAAAGGTGGGAACATTTCTTTCCCATCAACAAAAGCTCGACCACCAACAAAGAATGCTGACTTATCTTTCCGAACCTGGTCTACTATAGGCCACAGTCTGTTTCTTCTTTCTCTGTCCTCCGTCGATAAGTCCTCCGCCAGTTTCAAATTTTTACTATTCAGAAAACTGGATTTTTTTGCAAAACACCACACAGCATCACAAAGAAACCTGGAGGCAAATCTCACAATGACACCTCTGAGCTGTTTTGTTGCTGAGCTTCTTGTGGCCGAGGCAATGTGCGACATCAATGATTAATCAATGAAACTTGTCTTTGGCCTCTGGCATCAGCGTTTCGCACAACTGGATAATTTCCTGGCGCACATCCTGTGTATCCTTCTCCTCCAAACCGTAAATTTTGAGATTCCATCACCTTTCTCGGTTTTGTCAGTATTTACTTAAATGCTTCAAATAAAGATTCACAAAGATCAAATCTCTTTTTTTATGCTTTTCAGTTCAGCACAAACCACATCAAAGTTTTGAAACACCTTGACACCCACAATTTGTTTGGCATTTTCAGTAGCTGCTAACTTCACATTGACAATCATGCTAGAGTTCTCACTGACCAACCTTTCCGCGGCATCAGACCTATTGTTAATTCGCTGAGAAAGGGAGGAGAGCTGGGAGAGGATTGCAGCAGTTGTTGAATTTACCTGTGGGTGACTTGGACGGAGTAATTGGAAGCTGTAGAAAATCTTCTTCTGTCAGCAGCATCTTTGCTGCCTCTGACTCCGAGGTAGTCGTACATGTTGTCGAAAAAAAAACTTTTAGTATCCGTTCATTTGGTGGGCGCTACAGCAACGGGCTTGTTGAGAAGCATCATTCTGCCTCTTCTCTAGCGGTTTCATTTCACTAACAGCGGTAACCTAACAATGGCCTGGCAGACATGATATTGAGATAAAAGCAAAAAATCTCTTTGTTCACACTTTATCCTTGTGGAAAACAGTTCGGTGTGTGGAACTCTGCAAAACGCATGCACTCACAGCGCCAGCTTAGCCTGTTTCACCAGTTCAGGGTTTGAGAAGCCATCGCCATTGTATGAGTTCATGCAGAATGTTATGTTAGGATAAAGAATGTGGAATCATACTAAATTTTATCAAAAGAAGATACTTATTTCAAATGTTGCACCCCTGGAATGATGTCTTGCACCCCTGGTTGGGAACCCCTGATCCAAACAGATGCTGAAGCTGCAACTAGAAGAAATACTGGACGTGTATAGAGGTTTGGATTGAAAGATAAATTAATTGCAGTAAATGCATATAAGTGTACTATTTGTGAATGTGTTGAGGAGTTGGAGGGATGCGATCTGGAGAAAGGCATCATGCCAAGACTTGACTGGTATTTCACAGACCGCTATCTCATCTCTATGGATTGTCATCTGTTCAGGACTTGTTTCATGATGGTAGAAGATGGTGATTCAGTGTCTGCAGATCTGATGAAGGACTTTGCTGATCTCTACTGGGACTCATCACCTGGCTGTTGGTTTGTGCCCCTGGCTCAGAGGAGGCACTGTGGTTATGGAAATGGTCACTGCCCTTGGGATGAGTCATATAATACAAGGGTCTGGAAACAGAGATTTATCGGCATTCGCCAAAGCAAATTTGATAACAAATTCTTTAGATCCCACAGTAACACTTCATCTGCAACCAATTGTCTTCTAAAGCTAGTTCACTGCAGATTACGCATCTGGACTGATGGACTTGGGTCACATGAGGGAACTGAGGTGTGTGTGTAATGATGTGATGGTTGGAGATGGTGATTCAGGTGAACAGTGGGACCCTAGATAGCCAACTAAATGGCGAGGAGTTAGATGACCAGTGCATTTCCTCCTGACATGTCCATGTTGACTGGCTGTCGGACAGAATTCGACTGGAAGCCGTCACTCTGCAAAGTGCCAACAAAAAACACAACGATATCAGTCATCTCATGAAAAAATACAAAAGGAAACTTGATGTTAAAACCAGGTAATTTGAGCAATATCACACTGAGACGTTACTGTGGGTAAGAATGAAAGCATTGTGTACCAGAAGGCATTAGTGTGGCTCGTGGTGCTGATTTCTGTGAAATCGAGTCTCTCATTGATGTTAAGGGAATGGTAGATGATCCCCATGCTACAGCTGGTGAGGCTTCAGAGGTGAGACTTTTTTGCCGTAGTCTTTCCCTTTGGCTCTATGTGGATTGAAGCTGTAATCTACAATAAAGGAACAAAAAGGTTAATCGACAAATTCAACGACTTTCATAATGACTACAAAGAGTCTCAGTTGAACTGTTTGTCTGGATAATTTCTGAACTCTCTGAAAGCCCTGTGCTCCACACCAGGAAATTGCTGGCTGTGTAACATTTTAAGCCTTTGGGCCTCTTCGTAATGCGGCGTCTTTTGCTCTTCTCTGAGTTTGCTCCACAGATCCCCGAGCTTAACGCTGATGTCCGAGCTCTTTGCTTTAGAGTCCCCGCTGGACAAGACAAGATCCTGGACCAAATCATGTAGGTGTTCTCATTTCTCCACTTGGTTAGCATGACATCAGTACTTCATTTAAAATACTTTTTATTTAAAGAAATGATTCTAAAGTATAATTCTATATAAAAACATAGGAAGATGGAAAATATTTTTTCTGACTCATGCATTTTTAAACAAAATGTTTTCCATGATATTTAATAAAACTGCAGTCAATTATTTTTACTTTAGAAATATCGATTTGTTTAGCAAAGATTGGAAGAGTTTCTCTGTGTCATTGAGAATGATTGGTGAGGAAGAGGAGCAGTTTACTCTCAACCTGTTGATGAAGAAAGCTGATTGAGGTTATGTTTTTCTTGAGGAAATCATTAAAAATGTATAACAATTTGCTTCCTTAAAAAATCTTGTACTGTAACTGGATTAAAAACTTGAATGAACTAGTTTCGACTTAAGTAAAGCAAATAAGATTTCATGTATACCTGATGTCTTTCAGTGACGTGATCCTCCTCCGTGCTCTCCAAATCACTGTCACCGGACTGTGGCTTTTTGGGTTCTCTTCACCTTTCCCTCTACCAAACTCAAAAGGTCCAAGAACTTCTTTCCCATTTTCTCGGGAACCCTAGCAATTTGCTTTTGCTGAATCCTCCCAGCTGTGTTCTTCAGAGGCCACATAACATGTATTCGGGTTCCCAGTCGTCACCATAAGCAAGAAGAATGTGTCTTTGTTATAAAATATTTGGTCTCCACGATCTCCACTTCGTTCCTGTCAAAGAAGTCAATCAGTGCAAATTTCTGACCAACCATTGCTGCTTGTGGAAAATGATGTCGTTCAAACCTGTTTTGAAAGCAAACAAAAGAATGAAATATCAATGTTGATGTCTCGCCGAATGCCACCTGAAGCAAAAAAAAGCCAACCAATAGGAAGACTAGTTCCCTTTCCGAATGAATGTGTTGTGCCAGTAGCTATGTCTATAAATGAGACGGCGATCAAGTACTCTTTTTTTTTATAGCCTTGTCCTTATTTTATTAGTAATGATTAGGGATCCCAGACATCCGCTATTTAGCGGAATTCTGCTATTTTTACTCGCCAAGGTGATAATTATTTTTATTCTTGTATAATTTTGCTAAAAAATTGCATGGACAGTTTATAAATTAGCGGAATATGTGGCAATTGAATTGGCTTGCTTTAAATATGTTTTGGTCGATGTTGGTTGTTTCCGTTGACATTCGATAACACTCAGAAGTACCGCGAGAATGTACGCAAAATCATGAGTAAACATATATGGCAGCTTCTTTGCCGAATTTCCGGTCAATTTCTTGATGTATTTCTCAATTTCAGCATGTCATGGAAGAGAGACATTCTCCATAAGAGATACTGTATAGCGGGAACGGTTATCAGGGTTAGATCCTGGGATCAAAAATTCATGGAACTGGTCGTGGCTGGAAAAAGTAGGAGACGGATGCCTGCTATTGGAATTAATTTACAAACATAAAGATACAGGGAAAACACTTTGCGGTCTGTAAGACAGGAAAGTGATCAATTATGGAGGTAAAGGTTGGTTGGCATTGAAACAGCATTGTGAGGGGAGTAAATATGCAGAAAAAAAAATTTGAGTAAACAAAACTACAAACTGCCTGGCAAGTCATTTTTATAAAATTTATGCAATCAGTACAGTGTGAGACTGTTTACGAGTGCAGAGCAAATGTTGAGACATTTGGAATTATAGTGTTATACTATTAGCATACTAACTTGTCGCAGGTATGCTCACAAGCTTAACACAAATGTTTGTTGTGATAATATATCTCATGTGTTATGTGATCATTCTACAAATTAGTTGATAATTATTTCATAATTATGTTACACATGAATGACGAGCCATAGGGCTAAGCTAGTTGAATATTATGTGTGTTTATGTACATTACAAAACAATGATTAACTTGTTCCATGATTTTTTTACATGACATGCTCTGCCCCTGTTTCCTGCAAGCCCCTACCCAGCTGAAATATTTTCATTTCCTCTATTTCCTCACTGGGATCCCTGAATGATGTTATTTGAAACAAAGTGAAATGTATATCTAATTAGTCAGATGGGAGTTGATTTAGCAAAGAGGTGAAGTGTGTGCAAGCTGGTTGGAATGGTTGGAGAAAAGTGTCTGGTTGATAGGATGGTATCGGCAAGAATGAACGGAAAAGTGTACAAGATGGTGACTTGGCCAGTGATGTTGTATGGTTTAGAAACAGTGGCACTGAGGAAAAGACAGGAAGCAGAGCTGGAGGTAGCAGAGATGAAAATGCTGAGGTTCTCTTTGGGAGTAACGAGGATGAATAGGATCAGGAATGAGCACATCAGAGGGACAGCACATTAAAAGGTTTTGGAGACAAAGTCAGAGAGGCTAGATTGAGATGGTTTGGATATGTACAGAGGAGGGATAATGAGTATATTGGTAGTAGGATGCTGAGGTTGGAACTACCAGGCAGAAGGCCTAGAGGAAGACCAAAGAGACGATTCATGGACGTGGTGAAGGACATGAAGGCAGTTGGTGTAAGAGAAGAAGATGCAGAGGATGATGTGAGATGGAGGCAGATGATTCGCTGTGGCGACCCCTGAAGGGAACAGCTGAAAGGAGAAGAAGAAGAAGAAGAAGATCCTTATTCAAATAGAACTAGTAGAAGAGAAGTAGTGTTGGCCAGGACTCGTATTGGCCACACCTACATTACACACAGCTATTTATTGAAAGGGGAGCCTGAGCCTGTGTGTGACACTTGTTCAGTCCCCCTGACTGTCAAGCACATTTTAACAGATTGCACAGATTTTGCTGAGACTAGGTACCAGCATTTTAACGTTACCAACTTGTATGATCTTTTTACTAAATTTAATGCTTCAGTAATCCTGCAATTTTTAAAAGACATTGAAATGTTTTACAAATTTGGAATTTGTGTTGTAGTTGGCATGATTTTTATTGCTAGAGTGCTTGCAATTCCGCTTAAATAACAACAGACTTTTACTGTTGTTTGTAAATGTATAGGAATGCACATTCTTAGCCAGACTCGTCTTTTATTAATATATTACTTTTTCATCTTTTGATCGGGTTTTATGCAAAAATTGGTTGTTCAAAGAAAATGATTTGTTTTATCTTAGCCTCATTAATTGTTTGTGATTAATGAATATATTGGTAGTAGGATGCTGAGGTTGGAACTACCAGGCAGAAGGCCAAGAGGAAGACCAAAGAGAAGACTTATGGATGTGGTGAAGGAGGACTTGAAGGTAGTTGGAGTAAGAGTAGAAGATACAGATGATAGGATGAGATGGAGGCGGATGGTTTGCTGTGGCATCCCCTGAAGGGAAAAGCCGAAAGAAGAAGAAGAAGAAAAAGAAGAAGAAGAAGAAGAAGAGGAAGAAGAAGAAGAAATTATATTTAATATAAAATAACCATGTTTGGCACAATATAACACACTATATATATATATATATATATATATATATATATATATATATATATATATGTTGAAAGTGCTGTTAAACATCATTCATTAATTCATTCATTGTCTGATAATGTTTCACAAGATGGGAGAATATAGAAACAGAGATCTTTGACCGTTCCTCTCTTCACAATCTCTCTGAATCATCCAGCAACAAAGACCTCTGCTGGCTTCTCGTCAGCTAACTTGTGGTTTTGTTGTTGTTGTTTTTTACCAGGAAATCTTTGTATTCAGCCAGAAAGAATACAGATAATAAATAATGATTGGAAGATAAAACACAAATCTATTCACTAGTGAATGGGCATCTTCAATGGAACATCAATGTAATTCATTCCATTCATTTTCTATAACTGCTTAATCCTAATTAGGCAAAAGGATTTGTTATATAAACAGCAAAATAAACAGAATAGCTCCATCCAAAAAAAAAGTATTATCAAAGATATAAACTCCATTTGAAAAAAAAAGTATATGGTGATGAAGATTTTGACTTCTATTATACCCTGGAAATATACTTAAAAGTAACAAATGACAACCACTGGGGACTGAGGGTGGGGAGGCTGCTGGCTGAGCACAGAGCAAAAAAAAAAAAAAAAAAAAAGCCAGGAACAAACTGAAGGTAGCGACTTTCTCGTGGGTTGCTTGAGGAGTGGAATCAGGTGTGCGCTGCTACACTCAGCCAGAGATAGGTCAACCGCGCCCCTCAGCCACCGCCTGCACTGCTGGGGAGAAAACAGAACTAGAACAGAACACAAACCATGACAGGACAAATCGTCAAGAGTAGCTGCCCTGTGGTGGCCTGGTGAGCTGTCCAGGGTGTACTCTGTCCTGGCCCAGAGTCAGCTGAGATGACTAGGAAAGAATACGCAGGAATAAAATAGGAATCTAAATCTCTCTATATAATTTCAGAGGTTTTTCGAGTCGTGCTAAGCACTGTGAGCCAACAGTGTCTCTTTCCGTGGAAAAGGAAATAATCTGCACTCAGTAATTCTGTACTTTTAAGATCAAAGTTTTATTGTTTGCTATACAGAACTACAAGAAACTATTTTTAACTCTTGTTGTCTTTACTGCTCCCTAATGAGAAAAGGTTTCTTCTCCCTCATAGTGGAGTTATTTCTTCAAAAAGAATCCAAAAGGAAATAACGGCTGACTTGCTTTTCTATATAGCTTTACATATAGTTTTTGTAAATGTGAAACTATTAAATTCACTTTGCGAAGTAAAATATTTTCTTTAATCGAAATAGGAGCTTCAGAAATAGAATCAATGTAATAGTAAGAAATTACTTTCATAAAAAGCGAAAACTATGAGATTTCTTCACCGAGTGCCGGGGCGCTCCCTCAGACACAGGGTGAGGTGTGGAGTCAACCTTCGATATTATCTGAGAGAGAATTTTGGTTTTTTCGCTTTCCTAATTTCACTCTGTACAGAATTTCTTACTTTATCGTATTCTTTCTGTAAATTTGAATTATTTTGTCTTTTCTATATTCATATTTTATCTCTCTGTCTAAGTTTATCTAGGGTTTCCTCAGTTATTCAGGGTTCTGTTGAAAGTTTTACCCTAATTTCCTTTTTTGGTGTTACACTGTCAATAATTTTAATCACAATTATTTTAAAAACACTCCATGCAATATTTATATCGTTACAACCAGTTACATCATGCCGGTCAACCTCAGCCAGTTTTTAACAAAAAATATATTTTACTATAACAGTTAAAAGATCTTATTTTTACCACATTATGTTTCATATTTAACTGACCTTTTGACAATTTTGCGAGAGCAATAGACTGCACTTGTGTTGGCATCCATCAGTCTCTCTAGACTATGGATCTGCACCTTGAGCTCGGATAGCGGAATTACAGCAACATTGTGGCTCTATAGCCCAATACGAGTGTGACAGTCGCGATTGCAATGTTTGCAAGTGTAGGTGCTTGTTTGTAGTGCCAATTGTTTTTCTTCAGCAGACTGAAACGGAGGCGCTCCTCTCCCCTTCTGAGGCCACTTTTCAGCCCATGTCTCCAGCAGGTTCGGACATCTGCAGTTTCCTCCCAGTTGATCCCATCCAAACTCAGAGCTTTCATGTCTCTTTTGCACAGATCTTTGAAGCGGAGATGGGGCTGACCTTGAGCTCATTTTCCAGATGCAAGCTCCCTGTAGATAACATCTTTTGGTATTCTTCCATCCGGCATCCGATGGACATGTCCCAGCCAGCGGAGATGACGCTCAAGGAGCAGGGTGAACAGGCTTGGTAAATCTGCGCAAGAAAGTATCTCGTTGTTGGTGATATGATCACTCCATTTAATGTTGAGAATACTCCTCAGTATAGAGAGATGAAAGGCATTGAGCCATCGCTCTTTCAAGGCATATAGACACCACATCTCACTGCCATATAGCAAGGTACTGAGGACGTATGACTTGTATACAGTGATCTTCATATGTCTTGATAGTTTTCAATTTAACTATTCCTTCTGGGATAGTTTTCCGAAGGTCGCTGCAGCAAAATCGATTCTACTGCTGAGTTTGTTGTCGAGTGAATGGCTGTCCAATATTTTGGATCCAAGGTATGTAAACTCATGAACCACATCAAGTGGGTGGTTTTCTATATTTATCACCTGTGGGTTCAAAACGCCTTGCTACATCACTTTGGTCTTCTTCTGGCTGATGGTGAGACTGAAGTCATTGCAGGCTTTGCTGAGGGTGTTGAGCATGGATTGTAATTCAAATTCCGAGTGAGCTATTAAAGCTACATTGTCAGCAAACAGCATCTCACTGACGGATACTTTCAGATCTTAGATTTTGTCCTCAAATGTGATAGGTTGAACAGTCTGCCAGTTGACCTTATATGGGAACAGATGCGATCTTTTCAAGTGCCGAAAGCATACTTCAGCATTATGGCAAAATATATGTTGAACAGGGTAGGAGCAAATGCAGCCCTGTTTTACTTCACGGCTGATATTGAATGGTTTTGAAAAACACCCATCGAACTGGATAGTAGCTTTCGTGTCGGTATGGAAGGATTTAATGATTCGCAGCATTCGAGGGGGGCACCCGATCTTCTTGAGAACTTGGAATTTGGAACAGTCCTTCACGGCTAACTGTGTCGAAAGCTTCTGTCAGGTTGATGAATGCAATATAAAGCAGTTTATTTTGCTCCCTGCATTTCTCCTGTAGCTGCTTGAGAGAAAAGATCATATCAATCATGGAGTGCCCGGCTGCACTATGATCACTAAAATCAAGTCGTATAACACCACTTTGATAGATTTTTTTTTTCTTTTTGATCACATAAGATGTGATCCAGTAAAGTGGGTGCTAGCTGTTAACCTAGTGGCAGTTTCAATTATCTGTTTTAGGTCAAACATATCAAGAATATTACAATATTTTTTCCATAGTTTGGTTTTTGTTTATAATCTATATTAAAATCCCCTAAAATTATCATTTGTAGGTCAGATCTAACTGTGGAAATGGAGTCTTGAAAAAGATCTAAGAAATTTGATAGGGTAGGGGGTCTATAAACCGTTCCTATTATTACTGTTTTGTTTTTTGAGAATTTCATACCAGACTGATTCTAAGCCATCTTTTTGGAGCTCCAATCTGATCTAGGGTTAAAAGCAATATCTTCTCTAATATACATGGAGACCCCTCCCCCTTTCGGTTTCTATCCTTGCATAGGATGGAGTATCTCTCCAGGTAAACTTCTTGATCTGTTACACTGTCATCAAGCCAGGTTTCAGTCACTGCTAAACCTGCAATTTTTGTTTTCTGCACTAGTTGTTGGAGTTCAGAGTTTTGGTATGATCGATTTTGTATTTATATCATCATCATCGGGTCTCATGCCGGACGGCGTAGACAGAACACGAGACCCAAGCTGACGCCATTTGATCGTCGGCGAGGACTGGAGCGTCTTCTGGTCTCATTCCAAGACCGGGAAGGTCTACATTCATCGCATCTTCCCAGCGAAGTCATGGACGGCCAGGGAAGCATCTCCAACCGAAGCGGAGAGGATTCAGCTGAAACAAAGACTTTGCTGGAATGTTGGGCCCTCTCAGAAGATGGCGAAACCAGGATAGGCGGCATTGGCGGATAACTCTTGTGAGTGGCACAGTGTTCATGCAAATCCGGAGAACTTCATTACTGACTAAGTCATTCCAGCGAATCATCTCAAGGCAACGGAGTGCACGGGTATCAAAGGCATTCCGTTTTCTCGCCTGCGCAGCTGAGAAGGTCCGGGTTTCTGAGCCATACAAATGCACTGGGAGGACTGCAGCATTGTATATTCTCAACTTTGTTTCGCGGGAGACAGCTCGCTGAGACCATAGTTGTGATTGTAGGCTCTTGAGGACACTTGTTGCCTTTCTGATACGTCGGTAGATGTCTTTGCCGCAGATTCCATCAGTTGATATCACAGAACCCAAATACTCTTGCTCTGAAGTAATAACTACGTCTACTCCATTGACAGTGACAGAGGCCGGTGGGTTACCATTGTCGACAGCCATAATTCGGGTCTTACTCCAATTGACTTGAAGGCCAAGCTTTGCTGTTTCCTCTTGACAGATCCTGAGGTCTAGCCGCAGCTGTTCCAAAGAAGGTGAGAATATGGTAACATCTGTGTATTCGAGGTCTTGAAGCTGGTAATCACCAAACGTAATACCCGGGATACTTCGCACAACACAGTTCATCCAACAGTCAATTGCACAGTTGAATAAATCCAGTGCGGCGGCACAACCCTGACGCACACCACTGTGATGCTGAAACCAGTCGCTACCTTATTTCCGTATCCGAACCACGCGTTCACTATGGTGATAAAGGTCATAGAATACATTCAGTAACTTTGCAGCGAGCCCTGACAAGTCTAGGCATTTCCAGAGTGATGATCGATGGACGGAGTCAAGCTGCTTTCAAATCGATAAGTCCTATATAAGCCGTAGTGCTGAGCTTGAATTTGTTCACTTTTTGGATAATGTTCCTCACTGCAAAAATATGCTCCGTTGTTGACCTATTTTCTCTGAATCTGGCTTGGTTAAGACGTCTGGTGTAAGAGAGGGCAGGTTGCAACCGAGACAGGAGGATGGATGCATATAGCTTCTGCACAGTTGGTAGGAGTGTGATCCCACGATAGTTGTCACATGTTAATTTGTCTCCTCTCTTCCGGAAGGGCAAGATAATACCGCAACGTCATTCCTGGGGGATTTCCTCCTTCATATATATCATACTGAAAAGGCGTGTAAGATGGGTAATCAAACCTTCACCACCACTTACTAAAAGTTTGTCTGGCATTCCTTCGATACCAGCAGATCTCCCTCTTTTCAACTTTGTCAGGGTTACTTTGACTTCTTCCGATACCAGTGGGTGGTTGTGAGTCTTGCAACAGGGGCTCAATCAATTGCTCTGGCTTATTGAATAGAGATTCAAAATGGTCTTTCCATCGGTGCATGCAGTCGCGAGGTTCCGTTAGGATTTCTCCATTGTGATCTTTGATTTGTAGATTTGAATCCTGTGGTTTCGCCTGCATTTTCCGAAGGGATTTGAGGATTTCACCTTGGTTACGCTGTATTGCTGCCCACTCAAGTTCAGTGGCCCGTTCTTCAAATTTTTCTTTGTCACATTCTATAGCACAATTCCTGGGAATATATTAACTGCCGATATTTGTTGATTTGTTGTATTTATATGCAAAAGTGCAAACCTTTACGTTTAAAACATTCAAAGAAGTTTGGTTCATTTTTACACCATTGTCATCATTAGTATTACGTACTGTTATTATTATTACAATCATTGCTATTAGTGTTCCCCCAGTGCAGCTAACTGGGTTATCAAAGGCCGGCCATGTCTCTCACTGTCTATGGTGTGAGGCATGTAAAAGAACCATTGCTGACTTTCGACAAGAGTAGGCTGCAAAGCCGTCAGCATGTTTACGCCCTGCGATGGCCTGGCGAGCTGTCCAGGGTGTACTCTGCCCTCGCCCTGAGTTGGCTGGGATGGGCACCAGCCTCCCCACGACCCTAATTAGGATGAAGCGGTTACAGAAAATGATGAACTGAACTATTAGTGTTACTGTCAATATTACTAAAAAGATCTAGAGTTGTTTCACTAAAAGGTAAGAATTTAAAAACTTTAACTGTGCATATGGTGCATGATAAATTACTGCAATTAGTACAGCTTGAGATGGTTTATACGTACGGAACTGATGTATACACACATGCTGGGCAAAACCACAAATCAGGACTTGCACTAAGTTTGTAATCTTGTTCAATGTTCATGTCGGGAATCCACCTCTGATGGCGCCATGCGTTGCATGCATCACACTGTATGCCATTTTGGTTTGACTTGACTGGTTTACTGCACAACTACCTGACCTGGGTTCGTAATGGGTAGATGAGCACATCTCACTTTCTGCTAAGACACTGTATGATGCTTTGCTCAGGTAAACTTTTCTATGTGAAATTCCGGTTCTGGGCTCATGATCAAGTAAGTTCAAGTGGTTGTGGGTTTATATCCTCATTAGACCCCTGCCTGATAAAATCTAAATGATTACCATTTAAAATACTGGAAATGTAAACCGCAGTGGACTAGTGTCCAAGACGAGTGGAAGTGAACTCCTGGTCACTATAATATGATTAGCCACTAGACTTGGGTGTAAAAAGCCCAAATGGCTTCCATTATTACTTTGTGTGAGAATGATATAAAGTAAAAGATAAACCTAAAAAAACAACATGGATGTGTGAGAAGAAGGAGTAGATGAGGATCCCAGTTTGAGGTTTGACTCGGGTGGATCTCAACCACTGAAATGTAAGAATTAATCTGTCATAACCATTCAGACTTGGACATGTTTTGTGTAAGGTGATAGATAAGTCCTGTGGTGTCTGAAGGAAGTGATGACTCGGTGAGCAGGTGCCTTGGGGTGAGGATCCTTGTTTGTAAAGGAAAAGATTCAACCATTTAAAAGAAAATAGAAGGAGTTGTGTAATGCGAGGTCAGTTCAGAGGTACGATAGCGAGGGCTGAGATGTTACTGCAGGACAAACGGGATTGAGACCATTTACAGGTAAGATGAATTTATAGAGAACATGTGAAAAGCCAGGCATCTCTACCCTGTGGTGGTGTGTGTGTGAGATGCCAGCTATCTCTAAGCACATTTCTCGTGCAGCTATTCAAATGAAAGGTTATTGAGCATCTCTGGTACAATATTAGTTACACCAAACAAGAAGTTGTAAAATTGTGACTCTGTATCTTCTCCTAATTTGTCACGAGTCAAAGGTTTTCAATTAATCAGTCAGAAATCCATATACAAACCTTTATGTACCAAACAAGTGCTAGTCGCACATTCTTTTGTCGATCACTGTAAAAATTGGAGATAATTAAAGGATCTGAAGAAAGAAGCAGATGTAGCTGATGTATTTTGAACAGCACTGATCGAAAATACATCACCGGTTTGTGTTGCCTGCTACATAGTTCTTAAATCAGGCCAAGCAGTACGAGCATTAGTCCTCCTGAATTAAGACAGTATGCGATTCAGGATGGTGCTGGAGAATTTTACACACTGATCTGTCAAAATTTTGTCTGTCAGTTGAAGAGATGACTGGAATGCAGGGGCTACTGGTTACGGAGAAGAAGCCAAACATTTGGACCTAAACAATTGTTATTTGAATTGAGATTTAACGGCCACTTAATGTTGAGCTTCGCTAAACTAGATTTGCACTGAGACGCACACACACACACTCACACAGATCAGGCTACAGCACTATTGGCAAGTCTTCTTCTTCTTCTTCTTTTTCTTTCAGCTGCTCCCTTCAGGGGTCGCCACAGCAAATCATCCGCCTCCATCTCACCCTGTCCTCTGCATCTTCTTTTCTGACTCCAACGACCTTGTCTTCCTTCACCACATCCATAAATCTCTTCTTTGGTGTTCCTCGAGGCCTTCTGCCTGGTAGTTCCAATCTCAGCATCCTACTGCCAATATACTCACTATCCCTCCTCTGTACATGTCCAAACCATCTCAATCTAGCCTCTCTGACTATTGGCAAGTTAGTATGGACGTGAAATGAAAAATTTGCCCGACTTTTGAGAACACTTTACTTTCTGCAAGATTTCACTATTTCCTGCACCCATTAGCTAATAGTTATAATACTTCAGAGAGTGCTAAGCTTTCTTCTGCTTCCACTTTCAGTTTATTCACAATATCTGCAGAATGTCCACTCTGCCATAGATTGAATTTTGTGCCCTAACTTTGTCTTCTGAGGGCTGTAAGGGTCAATTACATCACCAAGTTATTTTCTCACAGTATCTCCACCATGCAGCATAGAAAAGTTGTCCTCCGTGGCCCAGCGCTGGACTGACATGCTTGCCGTATTTTTTTTAAACATGCAGGCTCAAGTTTGATTCCTGCTGCACTCATTTCAATTCTCTAGAAGTTTATTCTTTTTTTTTTTTTTTTTTTTTCCAGGCATGACACGTTTCACTTTCTTGTACAGCAAGGTAGAACACCAGATTTCACTTTGAAGAAGACTGTTTGACTTCTGCGGATGTAAGGGAAATGACAGCAGAAGGGGTGGAGTATAAACATCAGGAAGCTAATGTCACCAGTTCACATAAAAACCAGTTCAATCTGTCTTGTGCAGGTGGTTGTAATCTGACACCACTGATTGGACAAGAGATCCATCAGTTACACCACACTCTTATCCAAGTGCATTTTATTGATTAATTTTCTACTATGTACATTATTCAAAATAACAATAAATAAAAAATGAAATATATAGACGTGTGTGCATATAAATTTATCCTTTCTCCTCTTCTCAAATGTCACTTGAAATGATTTCGATTAGATCAAGTGTCTGTAGATCTGATGAAGTACTTTGCTGCTCTCTGCTGTGAGTCGTCACATGGTTGTTGGTTTGCACCCCAGGCTTAGAGGAGTCACTGTGGTTGTGGAAATGGTCACCGCCCTTGGATGAGCCATACTGCTTGAGCAGTTAGAATAATACAAGGATCTGGAAACAGAGATTTATCAACATTAGCCAAAGCAAATATGATGACAATTCCTTTAGATCCCACAGTAACACTGTGATTGTTACATTTATTTGAAAAAATGTGATGGTGTCATTGTGTTGCACCCAAATATGTCACCACATTCTGGCATATTTCAATGTAAACCTTGAACTTTCATTGGATTTGCACTTTGTACAGTGTATTCACACTCTAAACATAATTTTATAACTAGTTCTGTGTAAATTTTAAGTGTTGGGTGCAAAGCAGAACTGTCTCCATGAGTGTGTCTCCACCTGGGTTTATTTTGTGGGGCAACTTCCTCCTTGTGCTCGCTGTGATCTGGAGGAAATATGAGTGGTTCATTGTTTATTGCATGAAAAAACTGAATTGAAATTGAATAGAGTTATTTGCATATTTTTACAATTGAAATTATTGAAAAGCAGCTTTGCAGAGTAAACCAGTGAAAGTAAGGGCTTAGAAAGTATAAAGGAATTTAACCATTTCCTAAAATCCCTACATATCCCTTATGAGCAAGCGGTGACAGTGGCAAGGAAAAACTCCAACAGTAGATGTGAGGAAGAAACCTTGAGAGGAAACAGCCCCAAAAGGAAAACTCATCCTCATTTGGGTGAAACCATAAGGATACACACACACACACACACACACACCTGTATACACAAATGAGAAATTCATTACAGTCCAAAAGTAGTCCGGTTGTTATACAACTTCTTTCTTTTTTTCCTTTTTCAGAGGTCGCCACAGCAAATTATCTGATTTGTATGTTTGATTTGGCATAGGTTTTTACGTCGGATGCCCTTCCTGGCACAACCCTTTAACAAGGTGGCAGATACACCATGATGGCTATGGAGCTACTCTTTACAATAGTCAGCAATGGTTCTTTTACATGAGCCTTTCACCATAGACAGTGAGAGACATGGCCAGCCTTTGATAACCCAGTTAGCTGCACTGGGGGGGGGGGGACAGTGACAACCTTGTGGAGAGTGGGACTCGAACCCCCCAACCATAGGATCAGCAATCCAGTGCCCTTTACCACCAGGCCATCACTGCCCACTGGTTCGTTATACAACGAAACGTCAAAAAAAATTGTGGGGGAAAAAAGTTTATATCACCAGCAGTGAAAAGTCACATTCACAGTCTGTTAGTGCACATCTGGGTCCACTTAGTTCATCAACAGGAAAAGGGGCTTCCAAAATCAGGACTCCAGTCAGCATCAGCACACCAGAACAGACCACAGGACTCAGGAAGCAGAAGGATCAGGATCACCAGCATCCCAGAAGTGTAGATTTGTACCTCGACAAAAACGTACAGAGAGAGAGAGAGAGATGTTTTTAGTTATACGCAGAGGTAGTGTAATGAAAATTGAAGATTTTATTATTACTGAGTGCAGCAGACTTCAGTATGACTGGCTATGGCACAACTAAAAAAGAGAGAACCAGAAGGAACACAGACATGAGGGCACCTGTGACATTGGGGCAATCAGCTACTCCATTGTCCAACGGACCCGAGTGAGCATGTAGAGTGGAGGAGCAACAGCATCCCAACATCACAGTTTACCAGAGCTATGTCCGAGACCCCCAGATCTGCTCCATTATAATACACATTTGTGGCACTGCTATGACAGCAAATTCCAAACAAGTGAACAAAGGTGATTATGAGCTTCTTTATAATGGCAATGTAACCGCAAGGACAACCCACCATTCTATTTTATTACATCTGTCTACATTTCATCTTCTCCATGGCATGTGCTGAAATATCATCCTACAGAGCACAGGGAATTCCAACTGTGGCTCCAGAAGGTGTAAAGGCTTATAATGACCTCATGGGTTCCACTGATAAAAATGACCAAATGATGAGATTACTTGTCCTTCTCAAAAAATTAGCATATTGTGATGAAGTTCATTGTTTTCTGTAATGTACTGATAAAAATTAAACTTTCATTTATTTTAGATTCATTGCACACCAACTGAAATATTTCAGGTCTTTTATTGTTTTAATACTGATGATTTTGGCATCCAGCTCATGAAAACCCAAAATTCCTATCTCAAAAAATTAGCACATCATGAAAAGGTAAACGAGCTATACCTGACAACATTCAGAAAATTGAAATAGTAATAGGGGGTCCAGGGGGATGTGTCCCCTGGTCAGGGTCTAGGGATGATGTCCCGGTGGGGGGGTACAAAGCCCCCCCCCTCCCAAAAAAAAAAAGCTTTTTTACAAATTAACTATCAGAAAATACACCTTAAAACTACATCCTTCAAAAAAAATTATTCTATTAACTAAGTAGCATGCACTAATTTCACATGTTGAAAACAATAATGTCCAACATGAGCATTGAGGAAATAAAATGAATACTTAACAAAGATTTGGACAGGAACACCAACATAAAAATAATCTCTTATTTAACGATATAGGAGTGAGTGAGTGAATTATTGCTTAATGTTGCTTGAGCAATATTTTTAAGTATATACCTAGAAAACAGTTCACTCGTTATTGCAGCACCGTCATAATACGTGATCACAATAGGATACAACTTGGCATTTGAGTCACTACTACCATCTGTTGCGATGGAAAACGGGCTGTTTTTCATGGCATCACGCATAGTTTTCCTCCCATCACTGGCCATTTCATGAATTATACTAGTTGTTTTTGTCCTAGCACATGAAAATTTCTTTAGTTCGTCCGAATTCGGAAATGCTTTAGTTAATAAGGGTCCGACGTGGCTCGCAACAGCGACAGGGATATTGTGTTCAACAAAAAAACGAAGTAAAGAAACATTCAGCTTAATGTTTGACAGTTCATTTGTAGTTGCAACCCACTTGGTTAATTTAGAAGTTTTAGCAACATTCGCCACACTTTCTTTGTGCACGGATGTTTTCGCGTGAGTGACAATGTCTGACCGACCACCATGGCTAATTGATATCTCACACCGACATGGATTGCAAAAGGCAAAATATTCACCCTTCGTTGACGTTGAAATGAATGGGAATTCTTCTCGATAGGAATCGTTATAGCAGGCATGTGATTTGACCATCACCAAAATATCTGAAAATCAGCCAGGGTCTGGGGAGGCGTAACCCCCCACTCCGAAGCTCCTCCCCCCAAAGCTCCTAGGTTTTAAGCATTTCAGAAGGGGAAAAAGGCTATTTCATGACACTGAAAGATCTCTAAAAAGTTTAATTTCTAATCTCCATATACATACTGTACCTCCACTTGTGGGTTTATCATGTGGGATTCCAACACTAATAAAAGTGTCACAGTCACAAATCAAATAGTCACTCTTATAGATATGTCCTGCCTCACAACACAATTATCAACAGTCATTGTCTTTAAATACAATCTGGAAACAAACTATGCACACAGCATGCTATACATGACATCAGTTTTTTTGAATTGATGTTTCTTTGTCTTTAGTACTTTAGCATGGCACTTTCTTGCTTCCTTTTGTGCAGCCTGAACTGTCCTTCTGGAGGCCGCCTTAGAAAGTTGGTTGTACTTCTGGATGCTGAGGCGTTTCGGTCGAGTCTCAGATTCATAGTTTTACATTTCCAATATTAATGGGCTAATTACACGAGCACACACTCCCGCTGCTGTTTAGAAACACTGAATAACAATTCCTATTTACATAAGTTAATCACGAAAAACTGGTGAGTTAATGCGGCAATAATTTATTTATTCTAAACAGCAGAAAATTGATTCAGTGACCATAGAGTCGGCTCATTTGATTCAGTTCACGGAGTAAACACGTGAACGTCCTACACCTAAAACATGCATGCACACAATAATTTGAAAAATATAATCGGAAAATCGACAAGAAAATTCTCAAACATACCTCAAAATTTCACTGGCTCTTTTTCTTTGCACGGAAGTTTCTGGTCGAACGGCAAACCAAGGGTTAAGTCTGTAGGGTTCTGGAATCTTCTGGTAATTGAATAATTTGTTTTCCTTAATTTCAGTTTTTTGACATGTTTCTTGCTTTTCGTGTGGCTGTCAAACACCTTAAAAGCCCTTCCACCAGTGTCGTTACACCACGTACACAACGCCTACGTCTATGTACATGTTTCAACATCAGTCAATCAACATCAGTCAATCAGCAGTAACGTTTCAAGAGAGGTCTTAACATCATGGTCTTAAGTAAGGTCATAAGTAAGGCCTCAAGAGAAGTCATTTTATGCAAAACTCGGAACGGAATAAAGGCGGGAAAAGGTTATTTTGACATACTGTATTCGGCTCGTTTTTTTTTTTAAACTGGGCCAATAAAAAAAATCGGAATTCCGATATTTCGCGGAAGAATCACATGCCTGTTATAGCACTGTCCCTTCCCCTTGGCCGGCATGTTTAGTTCGTAGTCATGCTTCATTCCTGCGCCATCGATAAGATCACCATTTCTCCATGTAATACTGACAATCTAACAGCATTCCTTGACTGGCTAAGCGCAGCCAGCCATCAGGCAATAGCCAATGAAATTTAGCATACTATATGCTTTCACAGGCCAGGGCAGTGCCATGTCACATCCAACAAACATACCGTTTGTTCTAACACACCCAACAAGCCGTTTTTCCGCTTCACTTCTTTAAATCCCACAATGCATTCAAAATCTATGGTTATCAGGGCTAACAAGTGACCCATACGTTTTGCCCGATGGTTTGTTTGTTAACTGCATGGATGAAGCAACGGACAGGATACCTGGTTTAACATACCCAGATGTAACATACGCTTCCCAGATTTAACTGTCTTCTATTTCAGCTTTTTCTTTCTCGGGAGTCGCCACAGCGAATTCTCATTCGCACATTTGATTTGGCATAGGTTTTTATGTCGGATGCCCTTCCTGTCACAACCCTTTAGCAAGGGACAGAAACACGCCAACGGCTTCCCAGATTCAACTGTAAGTGTTTAATTAGTGTTATAGCACACACAACAAAACATGCCGTTTTCCACTTTATTTCTTTAATCCCATAATGCATTTCAGAACCGGAATGTGCCAAGTTCCGGGGGGGGATCATTAGCAATGGAAATACTCATGAAAAACTGAAAAGTTTCAAAGGGCTAAGAGTGTAGCAATCATTCTTCACGATTACTCTCCCCGGAACTTGGTATATTCCGGTTCTGTAATGCATCGTGGGATTAAAAAAGTGAAGCGGAAACCAAAGAACGGCATGTTTGTTGTGCGTGTTAGAACACGTATTAAAGACTGTTAAAAGTTCAATCTGGGAAGCGTATGAGTATTTTTTATCTGGATGGGTTTCATTTATACCTATATAAATCTGTGATATTTAACACCCGCTTTCTTTCCTCTATAATTTGTACAGCCGACAGCAACACGGTCAACTATCACTTTGCGCTTGTTTAATAAATAAATGAAGTATTAAAACCCTTACACACGTGTGCTACTGTGTTGGGACTGGAGTGAATGGTTTCTTTTCACCCCAATATGGCGGGATGACATCAGCTGCAAAACCTCTATAGGGAGAGAGAGAAAGCTAAACGCTGCCAACTAACACAGACCATAACGAGTCCACGTGTCCATGTTGACTGGCTGTAGGACAGAACGCAGCTGGGGACCAGCACTCTGCAAAGTGCTTACAAAAAACACAAAGATATCAGTCGTCTCATGAAAAAATACAAAAGGATACTTGATGTTAAAACCTGAAAAACGGTTAATCGACAAATTCAATGACTTTCATAACAACCAAAAAGAGTCTCAGTTGAACAGTTTGTATGAATAATTTCCAAACTGTCTGAAAGTCCTGTGCTCCTCACCAGGAAATTGCTAGCTGTGTAACATTTTAAGCCTCTGGGTCTCTTCATCGAGATCCTCGAGATTTCAGGTTCATTCTGGTCAGGATGGTGATTCCTGGACCAAATCATGTAGCCGTTCTCATTTCTCCACTTGGTTAGCATGACATCTGTTTAAAAAATAAAAAGTATTTCAAATGAAGTTTAAAAAATTATTCTGAAGTATAATTCACTGAACTATACTAGTCCTTCTAAAAAATTAGCATATTGTGATCAAGTTCATCATTTTCTGTGATGTACTGATAAAAATTAAACTTTCATATATTTTAGATTCATTGCACACCAACTGAAATATTTCAGGTCTTTTATTGGTTTAATACTGATGATTTTGGCATACAGCTCATGAAAACCAAAAATCCCTATCTCAAAAAATTTGCATATTTCATCCGACCAATAAAAAAAAAGTGTTTTTAATACAAAAATAGTCAACATTCAAATAATTATGTTCAGTTATGCACTCAATACTTGGTCAGGAATCCTTTTGCAGAAATGACTGCTTCAATGCGGCGTGGCATGGAGGCAATCAGCCTGTGGCACTGCTGAGGTGTTATGGAGGCCCAGGATGCTTCTAGCGGCCTTAAGCTCAACCACAGTGTTGGGTCTGGTGTCTCTCAACTTTCTCTTCACAATATCCCACAGATTCTCTATGGGCTTCAGGTCAGGAGAGTTGGCAGGCCAATTGAGCACAGTAATACCATGGTCAGTAAACCATTTAGCAGTGGTTTTGGCACTGTGAGCAGGTGCCAGGTCGTGCTGAAAAATGAAATCTTCATCTCCATAAAGCTTTTCAGCAGATGGAAACATGAAGTGCTCCAAAATCTCCTGATAGCGAGCTGCATCGACCCTGCCCTTGATAAAACACAGTGGACCAACACCAGCAGCTGACATGGCACCCCAGACCATCACTGACTGTGGGTACTTGACACTGGACTTCAGGCATTTTGGCATTTCCTTCTCCCAAGTCTTCCTCCAGACTCTGGCACCTTGATTTCCAAATGACATGCAAAATTTGCTTTCATCCGAAAAAAGTACTTTGGACCATTGAGCAACAGTCCAGTGCTGCTTCTCTGTAGCCCAGGTCAGGCGCTTCTGCCACTGTTTCTGGTTCAAAAGTGGCTTGACCTGGGGAATGCGGCACCTGTTGCCTAGTCCACTGCTTCCATAGGTCCCCACAAGGTCTGGAATTGGCCCTTCTCCACAATCTTCCTCAGGGTCCAGTCACCTCTTCTGGTTGTGCAGTGTTTTCTGCCACACTTTTTCCTTCCCACAGATGTCCCACTGAGGTGTCTTGATAGAGCACTCTGGGAACAGCCTATTTGCTCAGAGATTTCTTTCTGTCTTACCCTCTTGCTTGAGGGTGTCAATGATGGCCTTCTGGACAGCAGTCAGGTCGGCAGTCTTACCCATGATTGCGGTTTTGAGTAATGAACCAGGCTGGGAGTTTTTAAAAGCCTCAGGAATCTGTTTCCAAATTGTGAAAATCATTTGGAATTTCACTTTGGGGGAAGAGGGGTCTCTTGTGATTTAATTTTCACGATCTCCCACACTTACTTCCCACGTTTCCCACCCTCCCCAGTCAGACTTTTCAGATGTTTAAATATTTTTAACTTGCACCAATGTATTTTTCAGTCTTACCTGAAAAATTGACTAATGGGGCTGCTTTATCTCCCACTATCTCTGTATGATCTGTTTGTATGTAGTTTGGTGCATTGATTAAAAATAAAAATGGAACATTATAGTTTCACGCTCCATCCATATTACTTTTCTCTGTGAGTTTTGAAGAATACAAGCACAAACTATGAATATAAAAACAAATGTGCATCTGTGAACAAATTGATTCAGCATCCTTGACAACCATTGTCATGCAACTTAGGGATGCAAAGCAGCCAATCAGGGTAGTGATGCAGAACAGCCAATCAGTGCTCAGTCCACATCTTGTGATCATAGACTGGGCTACATTCAGTGCCTCAAAATTTTTGACTTCACATGCTGCACTTCAGGCTGACTAACATTGACATTTCAAACTAAATTAGTTTTTAAATTGTTCTTCAACGATTTGTTTGTAAACGGGAACTTGTTTTTTCCAGAAACACTATGTAATGATTAATCTGTTCATATTTTTTGCACTCCACATCATCAGCAGCAGCTCCAGACATCCCTCTCCCCAGCCACTTCCTTCAGCGACGTTCCCAGATCAGCAAGGTCTCTTAACCTTTGTACATGCTCGAAACAGCACGGGGGCGGTCTCTACACAGGCTCCTCTTAATATGGAGCAGCGGTTCTACTCTGAGCTCCTATCTTCTCACCTTCTCTAAGGAAGATCCCTGCCACCCTGTTAGGGAATCAGCCACCTGTATGAGAGAAAATGTTCTTTCTGTCTCTACCAAAAATATTTTGTGGGTTAAATGAGTCAAAGTTGCATAAATTTTATGGTTTAACAGAAATAAATAAAGGATAGTGCATAATGTAATTAGGTTTCCTGGTAGAAACTATTTAGTGAAAGGGGTTAGCCTCTATTATTCACCTGTTTACATCTTGTCTTGGTTCTGTACCTGTTTACAAAAACAATAATAAAATTATGTGACCCAAGGAATGATCTTCCACATGTATGATAAACTTGCAATGCAACAGAAATCCGTATGCCCAATGAATTCCATCAGACGAGCCCCCACTTGGATAGGAAAATTCAGATGATTGAAATTGCCCAGTGAAACCAGCAAAGCATGACAGACCACAACATAAACGATATACAGATCAACAATATGAACAAAACAAGACAAAGTTCATAACTTGCATCCCAAAGCTAAACCACATACAAATTAACCAAAAGGTCCCATAGTCACCAAGCATCCAGCAGGGCAAATTCAGAGAAGGGGGCTGTGTGTGGACATGGATGATGACCTTCGAGGATGAAGTCCCGAACAACAAAACTTGGTGATGATTCATCTGAGATGACTTGATCCATGATCGCCGAAGAGCCCTGATGAGACTGGAAGAGACTTGAGCCAGTCGCAACAGGTCCTTAATATAGATTCCCATACAGCGGCAGGACGCCTCCGGTTTACAGCGGCAGGACGCCTCCGGTTTACAGCGGCAGGACGCCTCCGGTTTACAGCGGCAGGACGCCTCCGGTTTACAGCGGCGGGGAAAACCACGGGATTTATTCACACCTGGCACAGCGGACAGGAGTCTGGGCCTCGCTGTGGGCTGGAAATCAACCGAATGAAGTCGCTTTAGGAGACTCAGAGGGGCAATCTGAGCTCCAGAGTGGGTTATTGTCTTTATATGCGCCACAGTGTGTCATCTCCACCCGTATCAGACGGCACATCCTCCCGGTAAGCGCGTTTCCTCAGCGACCTCGCAATCCCACGCTGGGCTCAACAATCCCACGCTGGGCTCACACAACCGTGTTATTTTTTAAAACAAAACTCCAACAGATTAGGTTAGTTAGCTGGCTAGTTAAATAGTTTAATTCGAGTAGATTTTAACGTGTCACAGAATTAAATCATACCCGTTTAGTATTAAGTATTTGTGAATACAGTATAACTCGTGCGTTGTATCAGACTTCAACTTTCTCACTCAGACTATCAACTTTTTCACTCTCTGATTGCTACCTTTGTTAGCAATGCTAATTGGCTAATTCAAACATTGATCTTGATAGGTTAGGTGATACGTCGCAAGGACATTAATTCACCGCTAGCAAGAGGAATAACTGTTTTCGCTGGCTAGTTTAAAAATTTAACACGTTTAAATACACTCATGTGTGAGTTATTCGACTTTTTATTTTAAAAGTTCAACTTTATAAGAAGATGTGAAAAAAAAGATTGGCTCGCTGCTTTGTTAACACGATGATTACGATGATGCGTCAAGCTGAAAGACACGAAACTTTTTAAAGGGACATATATGTTCAAGCTTTACCTTTTACCGATCTCTTTCATCAGTTTTAGACCATTCTTTTTACCTTTTTATGCAAGATATCTACGATTTTAGAGGTTTTTAGCTGGTATTTTAGTGATCATCGAGTTTTACAGTTTTTTTTTTTTTATGAAGTGACTTTTTACCGGGAACCGCCATTTTGGATTTTATTTACATTGACAACAACACAAAAAAAGTTTTTTTTTTTGTTGTTTTTTTTTTTTTTATTGACGAACTGACACTTAAATCACTAGTGATCACCAAAAATGGATTTTAAATTCACCATTGAACTGTCATTAATTCTTCTTATCTGTGGAAACTGGATCCAAAGCATCAACAACGCAAACAATGCTTCACTAATGAATGACACCGAGAGACACCGAAGGTCTGTACTTGCTACCAAACACAGTCTACTGAGGTATGCACAGCTTTATATTCAGTCATCACAGCTCATGAAAACCAACAATAGGTACATTATTTTTCCATCCCACTGTATAAAAACATTAAACCTTACCAGTATATTACTCCTCCTATCGGGAGACCTGGAATTGAACCCTGGTCCTGCAAAAGGTATTTGTAAAAACAGCTGTGGACTATGTCAAAAACTTGTCAAAAGAAATGATAAGGCAATACAATGCGATGAGTGTGATAAATGGATACATTTAAGATGTACCAGTATTGATAATTTAAAATACACAGAGCTACAAGCCAGCGACATCAACTGGTACTGCAGCAACTGCATAGCGCCATGTGGCATATGCGAAGGTAATGTCACAAACCAAGATCCAGCCATTGAATGCGACAACTGCAAAATGTGGATACACAACACCTGCACAACAGTCTCTGAGGAGGAATACAAAGTTATCCAGGCCTCAAACTGTATATGGATATGCCCAAACTGCGAGAACAACAACATTCTCAAACTCTCAAACAACGACAACTTGTAATAATAGATTCACAGTTCTATCAGGCCACCAGGAAAATCAGAGTGTAAAAAACAACCATTTCACCAGCAAAATCAAAATGATTTCAATGAACATCAATGGACTAAGAGGTAAAAAATTGGAATTACAAGCATACTTGAGTACAGAACACCCAGAGGTAGTAGCCATACAAGAAACAAAAATAGACAATAGTATACAGTCAAATGAACTCATCCCTGAAAGCCTTGAGTATGACATATACAGAAATGACAGAACATGCCATGGAGGCGGCACTATGCTGTTGGTAAAACAACACCTTAAATCATCACCAGTAAACTCACTACAAAATGGATCCGAGTCAGTTTGGTGCAAGTTTTCCATTCACGGCAAACATCACTATATAGGAAGTTGGTATAGACCACCAGATACACCAAAAGACAACATAGAACAACTCAAAGAACAACTTGATAAAATCAGAAGCCTTGGCAAACCAAACCAACAGACAAATTTTCACGTACTAGGCGATTTCAATTACCGAAACATCGACTGGAAAACACAGCTACACAAGGACACTGGACATTGCCTGTCAGATAGAGATGGACAACTGCTAATTGATATCATGAATGAGACGGGGGCAGAACAACTGATCACATTTCCAACGAGAGAGAAAAATACACTGGACCTCTTCATTACGTCACTCCCAGGTCAGTTTTCAAATATCAACTCACCAGACAAACTAAGTGACCATGATATCATCGAAGCCAGCTTAAAATGTACAATACCAAGGAAAAGAATACCTAAGAGAACATTCTATCAATACTCTAAAGGTAACTACAACCAGATGAGAGAGGAAGCAAGGAAATTTACAACAGACAAATACTTCAATGGTCACCATAACAAAAGATCAGTAGAAGAAAACTGGCAGATGATAAAAAACTTTGTAAGCGAGACAGTCAACTCCAATATACCAACTAAAACATCGAGAAGTAAACAGTCTCTACCATGGATAAACAGCGAAATTAAGTCACAAATTAGAAGGAGAAATAAAACACATGCCGCCTACAAAAAGACTAAGAGCTTAAAATTAAAACAGAAATGGCAAAACCTCAGAAAAGAAGTAAATGCAATGGTACAGACAGCACACGATAATTATGTAAACAAACTAATAGGAGATGTAAAGAAAGACCCAAGACCCTTTTGGAGATATATCAACAACCAGAAGTCAGATAAACAGAGCATACCACCTCTAAAAACAAACCTAGGCACCATTGCTGAGACTGACGAAGATAAAGCAGAAGCACTTAACAACCAGTTTACCAGTGTTTTTACAAGGACAGAGTACAACCAAATCCAACATGAATCACCAATAGCTGACCAAATGCAACCTATACATGTCACCAGTCAAGGAGTCTGTAACATGCTAAAAAATTTGAACGCATCTAAAGCCATGGGCCCGGACGGAATCCACCCAAGAGTACTCAAAGAACTTGGCCAAGACTTTGCTGATATACTTACACACTTTTTCCAGCAATCTATCAACTATGGCACCATACCAGCAGAATGGAAGAAAGCGAATATCTGCCCTCTCTATAAGAAGAATGCCCGAACTTTACCAAGTAACTATAGGCCAGTCTCACTGACCAGTATAGTTTGCAAAATGCTAGAACACCTCATCTGTTCAAACCTTATGAAACATCTGGATAAACACAACATACTAAATAATCGACAGCATGCCTTTAGGAAACATCACAGTTGTGAAACACAGCTTGTACATGTACTTGATGACTGGTCAAGGGCCATAGACAACAGGCAACAAGTGGACATTTTCATTTTGGACTTTGAAAAGGCTTTTGATACTGTACCACACGAACTACTTAAATCTAAATTGCATAAGTACGGAGTACCCAAGAACATCATGAATTGGATCGATTCCTTTCTGTCAATGAGAACTCAGTGCGTGGTGGTAAATGGAGCAAAATCGAATGATGCTGAAGTAGTGTCAGGTGTACCACAAGGGACCATACTTGGACCTATTCTGTTTCTGGTGCATATAAATGACATTGCAACCGACGTATCATCTGACATCAGGCTTTTTGCTGATGACCGTGTCTGCTACAGGAATATAACTAGAGAAGAAGACTGTAACATCTTACAACAGGATATTGACACTTTAGGAAATTGGGCAGAGAAATGGGGCATGCGGTTCCAACCAATTAAGTGCAACATGATGACCCTTTCAAGAAAGAAAACTAACATCAAACACAGTTACAAGTTAAAAGGTCAAGAGCTAGAATTTTTAGATTCCATCAAATACCTTGGAGTAACTATCACGAACAATTTAAACTGGGGGAAGCATATAGAAAACATCTGTAACAAAGCATACCGTACACTTGGCCTACTGCGTAGAAACTTAGCAAAGTGCCCTTTAGATGTCAAACTACAAGCATACAAAGGATTAATAAGACCTGTCCTTGAGTACGCATCTACAGCATGGGATCCACATCAGATATTTCTACAAGAAAAAATTGAAGCAGTCCAAAATAGATCAGCAAGATTCATAACATCCAACTATAGCTTTGAACCGGGTAGCATGACATCAATTCTCCACCAGTTAGAGTTACAACCCCTTAAAGACAGAAGGAAACAAAACAGACTTATACTATTTTGTAAAGGCATTAATCAAAAAGCCAACCTACCAACTGATCAATTAAAACGACCATCCAGAACAACCAAAACTATGCATAGTCAACATCTCCTTCGGATACCAGCCAAAACAGATACCTACAAGTTCAGCTTCATGCCAAACACCATTAAAGACTGGAACTCGCTACCACCAGACCTGATCAACACCATATCAGCAGCTAAGGAGCCAGCTAAATCTTTTGCTGAAATAGTAAGGGGGTCCTGCTAATCAGCTTGACACTTGCGCGGTGAATTAATGTCCTTGCGACGTATCACCTAACCTATCAAGATCAAGATCATGTTCGGGAATCACTTAACCCACACCAGGGCGCATGCGCAACTAGGTCCTCTTCATGGAAAATTCCAGACTCAAACAGCTGAGTCACACCATGTGACTCTCTTCCATTATTTTTTATATTTACATTCACACAAATATTTACATGCCCGTAACACTCTCCCGGTTTTGCAGAAACTTTCTGAACAGTGTTCATGCTTTTAAGTCATTACATTCACAGCATCAAAATCTACCCAACATTTCAATCTATACAAAGTGAACCAGTTCCAACTTTACCCCCATAAGATCATTACTGATCAAATCACCACCTGGAACTGGGAGGGCATCGAGGATACCCAGTTTAATTTCACCAGAAATCAAACCTGACAGTCAAATTGACAAGTGTAAGAGTCACTTATATCCTACAGTAAACCATCTGCAATCGCTGAAAACTCAACAAAAGGCATAACATCCTTCAAAATCAGAGACCAAAAAGGTCCAGTATCCCTTAATATCAAAATGGGCCATGGGGCAGAATTATCTCCCAAGACACAAAAGGTAAATCCTCCTCCAGAAACACACCACCTGACATCGTGTGCTCATTAAAAAAAAAAAAAAAAAAAAAAAACTCTCCACAGAACCACCTGAAACAAAAAGGATAGACCCACAATCATTTGGGCAACTTGTGGGCTGATTTTTGAAGTTCAAAATAATTGGAGATTTGCACCAAGGCACGGATTCCCTCAGGGGTTTAATAAAATCCTCCAGTGTAAACACCACTTTGCTGGTTTCACAATTAAAATATCAAAAGGTATCAATTCAATATTAAAGACTCAATGCCAAATGGATTCGATCCCAGACTATGCCCAATGGATTCCATCAGACCAGCCCCCACTTGATACGGATAGGAAAATTCAGAGGATTGACATTTCCCATCAGAGGATTGAAATTGTCCAGTGAAACCAGCAAACCACGACAGACCACGACATAAACTATAAACAGTTCAACAATACAAACAAAACAAGAGGTTCATAACTTGCATCCCAAAGCTAAACCACATACAAATTAACCAAAGGTTTCATAGTCACCAAACACCTGGAACAGGGCAAATTCAGAGATGGTACATGTGCTGGAGGGGAAAGGTTTGCCATCCCGCGTTTACCACGAAACAAATGATGACCATCCTCGTGTGGGTTGTGTGTGGACGTGGATGATGGACTCGAAGTCCCGAACAACAAAACTTGGGTGATGCGCGTTCCATGGTTCACCTGAGATGAGTCGAAGAGCCACGAGGAGACTGGAGGATACTGGAAAAGGTCTAGCCAGTGGGCAACAGGTCCTTAATATAGATTCCCTCATGCTCAGGAATTTTCCACTCTGGAAAAAATCCACAATCAGGTAATCCACCACCATGTTGCATGTGCAACTAGGTCCCCTTCATGGAAAATTCCAGACTCAAAAATCTGAGTCACACTATGTGACTCTCTTCCATTGTTTTTTTATATTTACATTCATACAAATGTTACACATGCCGTAACAAAGATCAACTATTAAGAAATGTAAGCAGCTATATGTTGTCAGGACAAATAAAACTAGTATTGTGCATCGGTGAGGGTAGGGACGTAAATCCCAATTGAGAGCTTTACCTTCAGGCTAAGCCCTCTTCCCCACGACTTCCTCACACCACAATGGGATGAGAATTGATTTTTTTTTTTCGATTGATTAACTGTTTGGGTTTTTATACCCGAGCCTAGCAGCTCATCAGGCCGGTGCTTATCCCCGGTTTCCATAGCATGAAGCAATCAGGAGTTGAACTCCTCCTGGACCTTCCCAGTATATTTTTACTGGTACCCATTTATACTGCTGGGTGAACAGAGGCACACTTGTGGTTGAGACCTTGCCCAAGGGTCTTAGCACAATGAGGGTCTCAGTGGGATTTGAACTCACAACCTCCCGATCATGAGCCCAACACTCTAACCACTACACCACTGGCTCCACTCCCAGATTATAATATAACATACCTACTGAATAAAACAATAAAATGTTTTCAGTAAGAAAAGACAAATTTACTCATTAACTGAACCAGCTGTTGGCAGCATGTATGCCTGAGTGGGTGTTCCGTCAGCAAGCGCCTTGAGATGAGACTGACACACAGGCTACCTGTTGTTGAATGGATTGTTCAAGGACCAAACATTTGTGCTGTGATTGAGTGTGATTACGACATCGAGATTTTGTTCGAAAAAGGGAATCGTTTGAAAACCAAGGTTCCACTGTATTATTATTCATTCATTTATTTTCGAAACTGCTTAATCCTAATTAGGATTACGGGGAGACTGGCGTCCATTTCAGCCACCAGTCACACTCAGACCTACAGGTGATTTGGAACAACCAATGAGCATGCTTTTGGATTGCTGGAAGAAACCCACATGAGCACGGTGAGAACATGCAAACGCTACACACAAATGCCCGAGGTGGGTCTCGAATCCAGGCCTTCTTGCTGTGAGATAGAAGTCCAATTCATGAAGTTACTAATAAAATGAACATATATGATTATACGGATAATAAAATGACAGAATTCGATATTTGTATGATAAAGAAAATTAAGCAAATCTCGTAGGTGCTTTGATAAAAACCCTTTCTGTACCAGCCATGAAAGCCGAGATTGCTCTTGGTGGCGGAGTCTATTCTGGCTTTTTCTGGGTCTGGTGGTGTTTCAGGGCTGGATTCTTCTGCTATGTTGCCGAATTCTCCACGGAGGTGTTTTATGCCAAAAGTCCCTTCCGGACGAACTCCAAGTTCCTGGAGCTTAATACCAGTCTGGACAAAAGACACACAAAAAAAAATCAAAGGTGATGGCTCACCTTCAGAAATTATACTGAGTTGATTATTTTCAATTGAATAAAACTTGGGCAGCGCAGTGGTGCACTGGTTTGCACGTCCACTTCACAGCTGGAAGGGCTGGGTTTGATTTCCAGGCTCAGGTTTTTCTTCATGGAATTTGAGCGGTGTTTCCTCCATATACTCTGGTTTCCTTTTACAGTCCAAAAACATGCTAATTGGCTGTTACAAGTCACCCCTAGTTGTCAGTATGAAAAAAGCCACTGATACTCTGTTATTATGTCCCCCGTCAGTGAAGATGGAGCTAAATGGGGCTCACTGTGTCATCTTTCGTCATTCCACTTACTAGGTCTCATCCTCAGTCGCTCCTCAATCAATCATTTTATTTCAAACAGATCTTATTTCCATCACAGCATGGTGCACCTCTGATTTTATTTTTGTATTAATTGTTTATTCTTTCTAATATGTAAAAAGGACTGTTTCACTTCTCCATATCAAGATTGCCATCATAAATCCACAACTCCTCCTTAATCTGTGAGTGGATTTATTTTCACAAAAAAAAAAAGAAAGAATCTTCAGAACATTGTTGTTGTTCTTTTATAACCTCTGCCACAAGGTGGTGTTTTCAGTGATATTGTTTTGTTGTTGTTTTTTTGTTTGGGTTTTTTTAATGGAACAATAACTCAGTTATGTGTGGCTTTTGATCAAAGTTTTTTCAAGAGTTAGGTATGGTACAGTTAACAAAATTATGGAGGTGATCTGTACATAGAATCCTGTTGAATTCTTTTATTATTATTATCATTATTAAGGTCAGTGCCAAAACACTCCTACCACTCCTCTCCGACATGCCTCAATGACCTCCCGCCCTATTGCACTAAAGCCCATTGTGCTGAACTGCTTTGAGTGGCTGGTCCTGGCACACCTCAAGTAAAATCTGCATTACATAGTACTAGATCCACATCAATTTACATACCAAAGCAACAGGAATACAGAGGATGCTGTATCCACAGCGCTGCACTATGTTTACTCGCACCTGGACAACAAGAACATGTATGCAATTATTGACTTCAGCTCAGCATTCAACACAGTCATTCCCTACAAGTTAACCACGAAACCTGAGGATCTTGGAATCAATACCTCCCTCTGCAACTGGGTCATGGACCTTCGGATCAACAGATCCCAGATGTAACATACGCTTCCCAGATTTAACTGTCTTCTCTTTCAGCTTTTTCTTTCTCGGGAGTCGCCACAGCGAATTCTCATTCGCACATTTGATTTGGCATAGGTTTTTATGTCGGATGCCCTTCCTGTCACAACCCTTTAGCAAGGGACAGAAACACGCCAACGGCTTCCCAGATTCAACTGTAAGTGTTTAATTAGTGTTATAGCACACACAACAAAACATGCCGTTTTCCACTTTATTTCTTTAATCCCATAATGCATTTCAGAACTGGAATGTGCCAAGTTCCGGGGGGGGGGATCATTAGCAATGGAAATACTCATGAAAAACTGAAAAGTTTCAAAGGGCTAAGAGTGTAGCAATCATTCTTCACGATTACTCTCCCCGGAACTTGGTATATTCCGGTTCTGTAATGCATCGTGGGATTAAAAAAGTGAAGCGGAAACCAAAGAACGGCATGTTTGTTGTGCGTGTTAGAACACGTATTAAAGACTGTTAAAAGTTCAATCTGGGAAGCGTACGAGTATTTTTTATATGGATGGGTTTCATTTATACCTATATAAATCTGTGATATTTAACACCCGCTTTCTTTCCTCTATAATTTGTACAGCCGACAGCAACATGGTCAACTATCACTTTGCGCTTGTTTAATAAATAAATGAAGTATTAAAACCCTTACACACGTGTGCTACTGTGTTGGGACTGGAGTGAATGGTTTCTTTTCACCCCAATATGGCAGGATGACATCAGCTGCAAAACCTCTATAGGGAGAGAGAGAAAGCTAAACGCTGCCAACTAACACAGACCATAACGAGTCCACGTGTCCATGTTGACTGGCTGTAGGACAGAACGCGGCTGGGGACCAGCACTCTGCAAAGTGCTTACAAAAAACACAAAGATATCAGTCGTCTCATGAAAAAATACAAAAGGATACTTGATGTTAAAACCTGAAAAACGGTTAATCGACAAATTCAATGACTTTCATAACAACCAAAAAGAGTCTCAGTTGAACAGTTTGTATGAATAATTTCCAAACTGTCTGAAAGTCCTGTGCTCCTCACCAGGAAATTGCTAGCTGTGTAACATTTTAAGCCTCTGGGTCTCTTCATCGAGATCCTCGAGATTTCAGGTTCATTCTGGACAGGACGGTGATTCCTGGACCAAATCATGTAGCCGTTCTCATTTCTCCACTTGGTTAGCATGACATCTGTTTAAAAAATAAAAAGTATTTCAAATGAAGTTTAAAAAATTATTCTGAAGTATAATTCACTGAACTATACTAGTCCTTCTAAAAAAATTAGCATATTGTGATCAAGTTCATTATTTTCTGTGATGTACTGATAAAAATTAAACTTTCATATATTTTAGATTCATTGCACCCCAACTGAAATATTTCAGGTCTTTTATTGTTTTAATACTGATGATTCTGGCATACAGCTCATGAAAACCAAAAATCCCTATCTCAAAAAATTTGCATATTTCATCCGACCAATAAAAAAAAGTGTTTTTAATACAAAAATAGTCAACATTCAAATAATTATGTTCAGTTATGCACTCAATACTTGGTCGGGAATCCTTTTGCAGAAATGACTGCTTCAATGCGGGCGTGGCATGGAGGCAATCAGCCTGTGGCACTGCTGAGGTGTTACGGAGGCCCAGGATGCTTCGATAGCAGCCTTAAGCTCATCCACAGTGTTGGGTCTGGTGTCTCTCAACTTTCTCTTCACAATATCCCACAGATTCTCTATGGGCTTCAGGTCAGGAGAGTTGGCAGGCCAATTGAGCACAGTAATACCATGGTCAGTAAACCATTTACCAGTGATTTTGGCGCTGTGAGCAGGTGGCAGGTCGTGCTGAAAAATGAAATCTTCATCTCCATAAAGCTTTTCAGCAGATGGAAGCATGAAGTGCTCCAAAATCTCCTGATAGCTAGCTGCATTGACCCTGCCCTTGATAAAACACAGTGGACCAACACCAGCAGCTGACATGGCACCCCAGACCATCACTGACTGTGGGTATTTGACACTGGACTTCAGGCATTTGGCATTTCCTTCTCCCCAGACTTCCTCCAGACTCTGGCACCTTGATTTCCGAATGACATTCAAAATTTGCTTTCATCCGAAAAAACTACTTTGGACCATTGAGCAACAGTCCAGTGCTGCTTCTCTGTTGCCCAGGTTCTGCCACTGTTTCTGGTTCAAAAGTGGCTTGACCTGGGGAATGTGGCACCTGTTGCCTAGTCCACTGCTTCCATAGGTCCCCACAAGGTCTGGAATTGGCCCATCTCCACAATCTTCCTCAGGGTCCAGTCACCTCTTCTGGTTGTGCAGTGTTTTCTGCCACACTTTTTCCTTCCCACAGATGTCCCACTGAGGTGCCTTGATACAGCACTCTGGGAACAGCCTATTCGCTCAGAGATTTCTTTCTGTCTTACCCTCTTGCTTGAGGGTGTCAATGATGGCCTTCTGGACAGCAGTCAGGTGGGCAGTCTTACCCATGATTGCGGTTTTGAGTAATGAACCAGGCTGGGAGTTTTTAAAAGCCTCAGGAATCTGTTTCCAAATTGTGAAAATCATTTGGAATTTCACTTTGGGGGAAGAGGGGTCTCTTGTGATTTAATTTTCACGATCTCCCACACTTACTTCCCACGTTTCCCACCCTCCCCAGTCAGACTTTTCAGATGTTTAAATATTTTTAACTTGCACCAATGTATTTTTCAGTCTTACCTGAAAAATTGACTAATGGGGCTGCTTTATCTCCCACTATCACTGTATGATCTGTTTGTATGTAGTTTGGTGCATTGATTAAAAATAAAAATGGAACATTATAGTTTCACGCTCCATCCATATTACTTTTCTCTGTGAGTTTTGAAGAATACAAGCACAAACTATGAATATAAAAACAAATGTGTATCTGTGAACAAATTGATTCAGCGTCCTTGACAACCATTGTCATGCAACTTAGGGATGCAAAGCAGCCAATCAGGGTAGTGATGCAGAACAGCCAATCAGTGCTCAGTCCACATCTTGTGATCATAGACTGGGCTACATTCAGTGCCTCAAATTTTTTGACTTCACATGCTGCACTTCAGGCTGACTAACATTGACATTTCAAACTAAATTAGTTTTTAAATTGTTCTTCAACGATTTGTTTGTAAACGGGAACTTGTTTTTTCCAGAAACACTATGTAATGATTAATCTGTTCATATTTTTTGCACTCCACATCATCAGCAGCAGCTCCAGACATCCCTCTCCCCAGCCACTTCCTTCAGCGACGTTCCCAGATCAGCAAGGTCTCTTAACCTTTGTACATGCTCGAAACAGCACGGGGGTGGTCTCTACACAGGCTCCTCTTAATATGGAGCAGCGGTTCTACTCTGAGCTCCTATCTTCTCACCTTCTCACCAGGGAGGCGTCCGGGGGGCATTCTGACCAGATGCCCGAGCCACCTCAACTGGCCCCTCTCAATGCGGAGGAGCAGCGGATCTACTCCGAGCTCTCCCCGGATGGCGGAGCTTCTCACCCTATCTCTAAGGGAGAACCCCGCCACCCGGCGAAGAAAGCTCATTTCAGCCGCTTGTATCCGTGATCTTGTTCTTTCGGTCATTACCCAAAGCTCGTGACCATAGGTGAGGGTTGGAACGTAGATCGACTGGTAAATTGAGAGCTTCGCCTTGCGGCTCAGCTCCTTTTTCACCACAACGGACCGGTACAGGCACCGCTTAACAGCAGAGGCTGCAGCAATCCGTCTGTCGATCTCTCGCTCCATCCTTCCCTCACTCGTAAACAAGACCCCAAGATACTTAAACTCCTCCACTTGGGGCAGGACCTCATTCCCGACCCGGAGGGTGCATTCCACCATTGTCCGACTGAGAACCATGGCCTCGGACTTGGAGGTACTGATCTTCATCCCGGCTGCTTCGCACTCAGCTGCGAATCGCTCCAATGAGAGCTGGAGGGCCCGACTTGATGAAGCCAAAAGGACAACATCATCCGCAAAAAACAGAGACGATATCCGATGGCCACCAAACCAGAACCCCTCATCGCCTCGACTGCGCCTAGAAATTCTGTCCATAACATAATATGAACAGAATCGGTGACAAAGGACAGCCTTGGCGGACTCCAACTCCCACTGGAAACGAATCCGACCTGCTGTTACCAATACGGACCAACGGATCACTCTGGCTCCGGTGATACAGCAACCAAATCGCTCGTAGCAACGGATCCGGAACGCCGTATTCTCGGAGCACGTCCCACAAGATCTTTCGAGGGACACGGTCGAAAGCCTTCTCCAAATCCACAAAGCACATGTGGACAGATTGGACAAACTCCCATGCCCCCTCCAGAATCCTGTGGAGCGTATAGAGTTGGTCAAGAGTGCTGCGGCCAGGACGAAAACCACATTGTTCCTCCTGAATCCGAGGTTCGACTATCGGTCGGATCCTCCTCTCTAGTACCCCTGCATAGACTTTCCCAGGTAGGCTGAGGAGTGTAATTCCCTGATAATTGGAACACACCCTCCGGTCCCCCTTCTTAAAAATTGGGACCACCACCCCAGTTTGCCAATCCAGAGGTACAGCCCCCGATGACCACGCGATGTTGCAGAGACGTGTCAACCAAGACAGTCCTACAACATCCAGAGCCCTGAGATATTCCGGGCGGATCTCGTCCAACCCCGGAGCTCGACCACCGAGGAGCTTTTTGACAACCTCAGTGACCTCCACTCCAGTGATGGGCAGACCCTCACCCGAACCCCCAGGGTCTTCCTCTTCCACGGAGGGCGTGTTGGTGGGATTGAGAAGGTCCTCAAAGTATTCCCTCCACCTCTCAACAACATCCCCAGTCAAGGTAAGCAGCTCCCCACCTCCACCGTAAACAGTGTTTGTGAAGAACTGCTTCCCCTTCCTGAGGCGTCGGATGGTGGCCCAGAACCTTTTTGAGGCCAACCGATAATCACTCTCCAGGCCCTCACCGAACTCTTCCCACGCCCGAGATTTTGCATCTGCGACAGCCTCGGCTGCAGCACGTTTGGCCTGCCGGTACCCGTTTGCTGCCTCAGGAGTCCCACAGGCTAATAAAACCCGATAGGCCTCCTTCTTCAGCCGGACGGCCCCCTTCACCGCAGGTGTCCACCACCGGGTTCAGGGATTACCGCCACGACAAGCACCGACGACCTTACGGCCACAGCTATGGGCTGCCGCCTCAGCAATGGAGGCACGAAACATGGCCCATTCGGATTCCATGTCCCCCGCCTCCTCCGGAACGTGGTTGTAGCTCTGCCGGAGGTGGAAGTTAAAGGCCTCTCGGACAGGGGGCTCCGCCAAACGTTCCCAGCAGACCCTGATTACACGCTTGGGCCTGCCAGGTCTGGAAGGCAACCTCCCACACCACCGAAGCCAACTCACCACCAGGTAGTGATCGGTAGACAGCTCAGCTCCTCTCTTCACCCGAGTGTCCAGAACATATGGTCGCAAGTCCGATGACACGACTACAAAGTCAATCATCGAACTGCGACCTAGGGTGTCCTGGTGCCAAGTGCACTTATGGACACCCTTATGTTCGAACATGGTGTTCGTGATAGACAAACTATGACGAGCACAGAAGTCCAACAACGACACACCATTCGGATTCAGACTGGAGAGGCCGTACCTACTGATCACACCCTTCCAGGTCACACTATCGTTGCCCACATGGGCGTTGAAGTCTCCCAAGACAACGAGCGAGTCTCCCGAGGGAGCGTTCTCCAACACCCCCCCCAAAGACTCCAAAAAGGGTGGGTACTCTGAACTGTCATTTGGTGCATAAGCACAAATAACACTCAGGACCCCCCCCCCCCCACCCGAAGACGGAGGGAAGCTACCCTTTCGTCAACCGAGGAGAACCCCAACATTTGGGCACCGAGACGGGGGGAAACAAGAATACCCACACCGGCTCGCCGCCTCTCCCCATGAGCAACTCCAGAATAGAAGAAGGTCCAGCCTCTTTCGAGATGGATGGTTCCAGAGCCCAAGCTATGCGTTGAGGTGAGCCCGACTATATCTAGTCGGTATCGCTCCACCTCACGCACCAAATCAGGCTCCTTTCCCGCCAGAGAGGTGACATTCCATGTCCCGAAGGTCAGAGTAAGCAGCCGAGGATCAGTCCGACAGAACCCATGCCTTTGGCTGCGACCCAACGCCCACTGCACGCGAGCCCTAAAACTCCTCGCACGGGTGGTGGGTCCATGGGAGGCGGACCCATGTCTCCTTTTCGGGCTGGGCCCGGCCAGGCTCCATGGGCATAAGCCCGACCACCAGGCGCCGCCTTGAGCCCCTCCTGGGCCTGGCTCCAGGAGGGAACCCCGGTGACCCGCGTCCGGGCAAGGGAGACTGCTTCCTTTGTTGTCTCGTGTCTTTAGGGGTTTGTTTTGAATCGCACTTTGTCTGGACCTTCACCCCGGACCTGTTTGCCTTGGGTGACCCTACCAGGGGCATTTGCCCCCGACAACATAGCTCCTAGGATCATTAGGTCACGCAAACCCCTCCACCACGATAAGGTGGCGATTCAAGGAGGGGCCTTGCACATTGAGTGACCCACTAATTTTTGTATTGAATTCATTATTGGGGTGGGGTTCCCCTGTACCAAAACATGCACTCTGTCATTACTCCACAATGGTCTTGCCATCATTAATCCAGAAATTCTACACAGCAGAATGGATTTTTATGAAACACTTTTTCAAAATGTTCAAAACATGATGGTGACATGACATTCAATTTCTTTTTCTTTTCCTTTCGGCTTTTCCCTTCAGGGGTCGCCACGAATCATCTGCCTCCATCTCACCCGATCCTTTGCATCTTCTCTTACACCAACGAACTTCATGTCCTCCTTCACCACATCCATGAATCGTCACTTTGGTCTTCCTCTAGGCCTTCTGCCTGGTAGTTCCAGCCTCAGCACCCTATTACCAATATACTCACTATCCCTCCTCTGTACATGTCCAAACCATCTCAATCTAGCCTCTCTGACTTTGTCTCCAAAACATCTTACATGTGCTGTCCCTCTGATGTGCTCATTCCTAATCCTATCCATCCTCGTTACTCCCAAAGAGAACCTCAACATTTAAATCTCTGCTACCTCCAGCTCTGCCCCCTGTCTTTTCCCCAGGGCCACTGTTTCTAAGCCATACAACATTGCTGGCCTCAACACCGTCTTGTACACTTTTCCTTTCATTCTTGCCGATACCGTCCTATTACACATCACACCGGACACTTTTCTCCAACCATTCCAACCTGCCTGCACACACTTCTTCACCTCTTTGCCACACTCTCCATCACTCTGGATTGTTGAGCCTAAGTACTTAAAATCCACCACCTTCCTTATCTCTACTCCCTGTAACCTCGCCGTTCCTCTTGGGTCCTTGTCATTCATGCACATGCATTCTGTCTTACTGAGGCTAACCTTCATTGCCCTCCTTTCCAGGGCATACCTCCACCTCTCTAGATTTTCTTGCATTTGTTCTCTGCTCTCACTGCAGATCACAATGTCAACTACAAACATCATAGTCCATGGGGAATCTTGTCTAACCTCGTCCATCAGCCTGTCATTCACCATAGCAAACAAGAAGGGGCTGAGAGCTGACCCCTGATGCAGTCCCACCTCCACCTTGAACTCTTCTGTCACACCTACAGCACACCTCACCACTGTCTTACATCTCTCATACATGTCTTGCACCACTCTAACATACTTCTCTGCCATTCCAGACTTCCTCATGCAATACCACAGTCCCTCTCTCGGCACCCTGTCATATACTTTCTCCAGATCCACAAAGGCACGATGCAGCTCCGTCTGACCTTCTCTGTACTTCTCCATTAACATCCTCAAGGCAAACACTGCATCTGTTTTGCTCTTTCTTGGCATGAAACCAAACTGTTGTTCACAAATGCTGACCTCTGCCCTTAGTCTAGCTTCCACTATTCTTTCCCATAACTTCATCGTATGGCTCATCAACTTTATCCCTTTGTAGTTACCACAACTCTGCACATCTCCCTTGTTCTTAAAAATGGGCAACAGCACACTTCTCCTCCATTCCTCTGGCATCCTCTTACTCTCTAAGACCTTGTTGAATGTTCTTGTCAGAAAATCTACTGCTACCTCTCCTAGACACTTCCATACCTCCACCGGTATGTCATCAGGACCAACTGCCTTTCCATTCTTCATCCTCTTCAGTGCCCTCCTCACTTCACCCTTACTAATCTTTGCTACTTCCTTGTCCTCAACAGTCACCTCTTCTACTCTTTTTTTCTCTCACAGTTACCTCATTCATCAGCTCTTCAAAGTACTCTTTCCATCTTTCCAGCACACTTCTGTTATCAGTCAATACATTTCCCTCTCTGTCCTTTATCAATCTAACTTGCTGCACATCCTTCCCATCTCTATTTCTCTGCTGTGCCAACCTGTATAAATCATTTTCTCCCTCTTTACTTTACAACCGAGCATACAAGTCATCATACACGCTCTGTTTGGCCTTTGACACCGCTACCTTTGCCTTACGCTGTGTCTCCCTGTGCTCCTGTTTACTCTCTTCGGTTCTCTCTATGTCCCACTTCTTCTTAGCTGACCTCTTCCTTTGTACACACTCCTGCACTTCCTCATTCAACCACCAAGTCTCCTTATCTCCTCACCTTCCAGAGGACACACCAAGTACTTTCCTATCTGTCTCCCTGATCACATTAGCTGAAGTTGTCCAGTCATCTGGAAGCACTTCCTGACCACCCAAAGCCTTTTTCAACTTCTCCTTGAAGACAACCCGACACTCTTCCTTTTTCAGCTTCCACCACTTTGTCTTCTGCTCTACCTTTGCCTTCTTCACCTTCCTCACCATCAGCATCATCCTGCACACCACCATCCTATGCTGTTTGGCAACACTCTCACCCGCTACTACTTTGCAGTCACTGACTTCCTTCAAATTACATCGCGTGCACAAGATGTATCCTACCCGTGTGCTCCTGCCTTTATTTTTATAAGTCACCCTATGCTCCTGTTTCTTCTGGAATAAAGTATTTACCACAGCCATTTCTATCCTTTTTGCAAAATCTACCAACATCTGTCCTTCTGCGTTCCTGTCCTGGATACCAAACCTACCCATCACTTCCTCGTCCCCTCTGTTTCCTGCACCAACATGTCCATTGAAGTCTGCCCCAATGACCACTCTTTCACCTCTGGGGGTACTCTGCATCACTTTATCTAACTCACTCCAGAATCTCTCCTTCTCTTCTCGCTCACATTCTGCCTGTGGAGCATAAGCACTAACAACATTGAACATCATGCCTTTAATTTCTAACTTGAGATTCATCACTCTGTCTGACACTCTTTTCACTTCTAGAACATTCCTGACAAACTCCTCCTTCAAGATGACTCCGACTCCATTTCTCTTCCCATCCACACCATGAAAAAACAGCTTCAACCCTGCTCCTAAGCTTCTAGCCTTGCTACCTTTCCACCTGGTCTTCTGAACACACAGTATGTCCACCTTCCTCCTCTGCATCATGTCAGCCAGCTCTCTACCTTTTCCTGCCATAGTTCCAACATTCAAAGTCCCTACTTTCAGTTCTAGACTCATGCCTTTCCTCTTCTCTCTCTGCCTACGGACACACCTCCCGCCTCTCCTTCTTTAACCAACAGTAGTCCAATTTCCACCAGCACCCTGTTGGATGGCGGTCGTTGTTAACCCGGGCCTCAACTGATCTGGTATGTCATTCTTTCTTGTGATTCGCATATTTTATTTGGCATTTGTTTTACGCCGGATGACCTTCCTAACGCAACCCTCTGCATTTATCCAGGCTTGGGACCGGCGTGAGGGAGAGACACTGGTTTGTGCCCTCCCTCATGGCTGCATTACATGACATTCAATTTATTTATTTATTTATTTTTTTTATTATTTAAACATTTCTTAATGCTGTGGAAATAAACCATGCAGGCAACACAAATCTTCCCTAGAAAACATTTTTCTTCCGTGTTTTGGGTCAACCACGGTGTGTCTACTCCTGGTTTGGCATTCCCAAAACACCACACCAGGGAGGATTTCCAGTAGGGGGGCATTCAAAATGGATGCCCAAGCCACCTCACCTGGTTCCTCTCAACACAGAAGAGCAGTGGTGCTACTCTGAGCTCCTCAAGCATGACTCCACACCTAAATCTGAGGGAGCACCCCGGCACCCTGTGGAGGAAGCTCATAGTTTTCTATTTTAATTAAAGTAATTTTATAGTGTTGCATTGATTATATTTCTGAAGTTAAAAAGCTCCTGTAACCCATATAAATACATGGTTACTAATTTTATTGGAAAAAACCCTAATTTCCAACACTCCCTGAAAGCACTATAGTTTCCTAGTCCCCTTGAACCCATCATCAGCACATGCTGCATGCACCTAGCTAAGCACAGCAGAGCGTGCAGCAGAGTGTGCTGAGGAGCAGGACACACACAGTGCACTCAAAGCGACACAAGTGAGTCAAACGATCAAAAATGTGTTTAAGTGAACTTTTAACAAGTTTAACTAAGTTTATGTGCTTTTCAGAGCCTTGTATGTGTTTTGTTCTCTCTCAATCAAACCGGGTGGAGAGTGTTTGTTTTCTTGGAAACTCCGGTGAGTCATTACAATATGAAGCTAGCTTAAAAAACCTATGCTAACTTTACACATGGTGACTTTTAAAACTGTGTGCACTATTTTCGTCTCTAAAAAGTTAAAACCAGTCGGAGTACACAACAAAGATTGTGCTGTGCACAAAATGAGCCTTACATTTTATTTTTCTAAATGTTTTTGTTGAAGCACTTTTGCTAATGCACTAAAGTAGTGCAGATAAGCACTTTTGTTTTGTATTACATTCCATTCAGTGCCTTTCATGCACTATTCTCATTTTATTTAGAAATTACTGTTAAATAATTTATTCATTGTGTCTGTACTGCATGTGCAGACTGGATTTTTAGTGGATCTGGATCTGATCTTGAAGCTGGTTGCGGACACGGATGGCGAGCTAAACCCAGTGAGAACTCTTGGCGGATCCAGAAGCAGTGTGGCCAACTGTTCTCTGGATGCGAGAGTAGATCTACAGACCCAACCACTTCAAATCACAGGATCCCAGATAAGAACAAATAAAAACACCTTTATCCCAAACGGATCACAATCCTGGAAAAGACCTCCCGAATTCACACAAATCGAACCTTAGAGACTAAGCCTATTTTATTTTTATTTTTATTTTGTAAAGAGCGTTCTACAACATTGTTTGCACTGTTTCTTGTGATATTGCAAATTGTAATAAATCTGCCGGCTGTTCAACTTTAAATCTCCACAATTCATTCTACTCCTCTAGAACCTAGCATATAATCTCGCACAGCTATATCAAGCTGGTGTTACACTCCCATTTGGATTAAAGAAAATATTTTACTTCTCAAAGTGAGTTTGATAGTTTCACGTTTACAAAACTATGTGTAAAGCAATATAGAAAAGCAAGTCAGCAGTTATTTCATTGTGGAGTCTTCGAAAAAGTTTGATTACTTCATTTAGGGAGGAATTATTTTAAGGTAAAATAACTCCACTGTGCGGGAGTAGAAACTTTTTCTCATTCGGGAGCAGTAAAGACAACAAGCGTTAAAAATAGTTTCTTGTATTTCTGTATAGCAAACAGTAAAACTTTTATCTCAAAAGTACAGAATTACTGAGTGCAGTTTACTTCCTGTTCCATGGAAAGAGACACTGTTGGCTCAGAGAGCTCACCTGGCCTGCATCTGTAAAGTTAAAATATTTTAAAATAACCGCTTAAATTATAGAGAGAGATTTAGTTTCCTATTCCTGCGTATTCATTCATAGTCATCTCAGCCGACTCTGGGCCAGGGCAGAGTACACCCTGGACAGCTCATCAGACCATCGCAGGGCAGAAACACACTGACAGCTATGCAACTACTATTGATGATAATCGTCTTCTCTGATTGTAAATAAGCACACTTTGGTCCTATTACTGATCGAAATCTTTATTTTCATGAGGTATAAAATTTTGCTTTTCATAAACATAATATATATCTTGAAACTTGTACATATAACTTTATCCTTTCTCCTTTTTTCAAATGTCATGTGAAATGATTTCGATTAGATCCTCAAGCATCTGTAGATCTGATGAAGGACTTTGCTGCTCTCTGCTGTGAATCGTCACATGGTTGTTGGTTTGCGCCCCAGGCTCAGATGAGGCACTGTGGTTGTGGAAATGGTCACTGCCCTTGGGATGAGCCATACTGCTTAGGTAGTCAGAATAATAAAAGGATCTGGAAACAGAGAATTTACCGACATTAGCCAAAACGAAGATGAGGAGAAATACATTAGATCCCTCAGTAACACTTCATCTGCAACCATTTGTCTTCTAAAACTATTTTACTGCAGATTACGCACCTGGACTGATGGACTGGTGTCACATGAGGGAACTGAGGTGTATGTAATAATGTGATGGTCGGAGATAGTGATTCAGGGGAACAGTGGAACTCTACATAGCCAACTAACTGACCAGGAGTTACAGAGACCAGTCCATTTCCTCCCGACGTGTCCATGCTGACTGGCTGTAGGACAGAACTCGGCTGGGGGCCGTCACTCTCCAAAGTGCCTACAAAAAACACAACGATATCAGTCGCCTCATGAAAAAAAATACAAAAGGAAACTTGATGTTAAAACCTGGTAATTTGAGCAACATCACAATGAGCCCACAATTGCCCACGTTACTGTGGGCAAGAATGACGATATCGGGATGAAAGCATTGTGTACCAGAAGGCATTAGTGTGGCTTGTGGTGCTGATTTCTGTGAAGTGGTGTCTCTCAGTGATGCAAAAGGGATGGGAGAAGAGCCCCGTGCTACAGTTAGCGAGGCTTCAGAGGTCAGAGGTGACACTTTTTTGCCGTAGTCTTTCCCTTTCTCGCCACGTGGATTGAAGCTGTAATCTACAATAAAGGAACAAATGGTTAAATCGACAAATTCAACAACTTTCATAACGACCACAAAGAGTCTCAGTTGAACTGTTTGTCTAGATAATTTCTGAACTGTCTGAAAGCCCTGAACTTCACACCAGGAAATTGCTGGCTGTGTAACATTTTAAGCCTTTGGGCCTCTTCGTAATACGGCGCCTTCTGTTCTTCTCTGAGTTTGCTCCACAGATCCCCGAGCTTAACGCTGATATCTGAGCTCTTTGCTTTCGGGTCTGCGCTGGACAGGACAGGTCGGTAAATTCTGGACCAAATCATGTAGGCGTTCATGGGCCTCTTGATATAGCCGTTCTCATTTCTCCACTTGGTTAGCACAACATCTGATTAAAAAAATACAAATATTTCAAATGAAGTTAAAGAAATTATTCTGAAGTATAATTCTATATACAACACATTGAACTAAAACACAGGGAGACGGAAATTTCCATTCTCTGACATGCATTTTTTAAACAAAACCCTTTTACGTTTTTCAAAAAAAAACGTTCATGATATTCAGTAAAACTTCAGTAAATTATTCTTAGCAATATCGATTTGTTTAGCAAATATTACAAGAGTTTCTCTGTGTAAATCGAAAAACTCGTATCTGTTTCTGAGATTGAGGAAGAGGAGGAATTTACTCTGGACCTGTTGATGAAGAACGCGGATTGAGGGAAGCGGCGCTGATTGGCTGGGAGGGAATGCCGTTGCTGGGCGTGAACAACTCGTCGCTGAGTGGATTTAAGTTATTCAGAGCTGTTTGAGGGGGGAAAGCTTCAGAGTGCTGTGGAAGATCTGTCACTGTTTCCATGTTGTTCACCCGTTCTCTGAGAATGAAGGATTCACAAATGAAATGTGGATAATTTTTGTCCGTTTTCGAATGGAACGTTGACGTCACTCGAATACACGTCACCATACGGGATTGAAGATCACGAGAATTTTCAGGTTTTTAAAAATCCAGTAGGTATTAAATTTTATTTTGTTGTTTGGGTGTTTTTATGTTAAAACAAAACAACTCGAAAAGATATAGATAGATGTATAGATAAATGAATGAATAAATAAATATGCTTTTGTGACGAATTGACTGATTCATCTCCCTTCACGACCGTTATAATGCTAGTGCGCGCTGCAATAGCAGCCAATCAGCGTAGCGATACAGAAAGCCAATCAGTGCGAGAGTATCGCCTCACGTGCTGCCTTCAACGTCCTGAACACCTTTGACAATCGTCTCTTTTTCTAGTGAACCATGATTTGTATCGAAGAGCATTTTAAATGTGTATTTTTCGCACTCCTGCTTGAAAAATTCACTAATGGGGCTCATTTATCTCCCACTTCCACTGTGTTATCTGTTTGTACGTATTATATGTGCATTTATTTAAAATATAAAGTTATAGTTTGATTCCATCCGCCATAATTAAGTTTCTCGAGAGTTACACCACCCTCCATAATTATTGGCACCCCTGGTGAAGATGTGTTCTTCCGTTTCTAATAAATACATTGTTTTATTCATATTGGACCACAATGAAAAAAGGAGGAAACTCCAACCTTGAATTCAAGTTCATTTAAAAATCCCACATTATGAAATGATTATTTTACATCAAATCATGTGTCCCACAATTATTATCCCTTGATTTTAATACGTTGTGCAACAACCTTTACCAACAAACCATCACCTAATCTTCTATAATGTTTCAAAAGCTGGGGGAATACAGATAGAGGATCTTGGACCATTTCCTCTCTGCACTGTCTTCCTTTCGGATTTTTCCCTTTTACTTGGGAGTCGCCACAGCAAATCATCTGACTCGCACGTTTGATTTGGCAGAGGTTTTTACGTCGGATGCCCTTCCTGTCACAACCCTTTTTAGCAAGGGACAGAAACACACTGACAACTTTGCAGCTACTCTTTACGAAAGTCAGCAATGGTTCTTTTACATGCCTCTCACCATAGACAGTGAGAGACATGGCCCGCCTTTGATAACCCAGTTAGCTGCACTGGGGGGGGGGGGACAGTGACAACCCTGTGGAGAGTGGGACTCGAACCCCCAACCTTTGGATCAGCGATCCAGCGCCCTATACCACTAGACCACCACTGCCCCATCTCTCTAAACCATCCAGTGACTGGTCCTGTCCTCCGCACTCTCCTCTTCAGTACAGTATTATTCAGTATCCTTCATTTAGTTCTGTAGTAAATCACAACATTTATGCAGCTTCGACTCATTCAAAATATGAATGTTTTTTGATTTTGGTAGAGATGGAAAGAACAGGATCGCTTATATAAGCGGCTAAAATGTGCTTCCCTAACAGGGTGGTGGGGCTCTCCCATCGAGACGGGTTGAGAAGCTCGGCGATCCAGGAGGAGCTCTGAGTAGAACTGCTGGTGTTCCATGTTGAGAGGGATTCGCCCAGGTTAAGCGTAGAAGGAGGAGGACGATGCGGAGTGAGGAGGCGATCAGGAGCGGATTTATCATTACACTGTTTCTTATGGAAAAACATGTTCCAGTTTACAACCAAATTGGTTTAGTTTTGATTATTATTTTTTAATTATTATTATTATTATTAATAATAATAATAATAATAATGAACCAAATCAGTTAATTTAGTTTGAAAATCAAGGTTCCACTGTATTTTCAAGTTCGGAGCCAATGTTAGTCAGCCTGAACTGCAGCATGTGACTTGCCAACTAATGCTGTTTCTAATTCTTTCAACAAATATTTAATGGGGAAAAAGTAATGTCATCCGTTTGTTGTAAGGATCACGTATCTTATCCTGAAGAGAAGTGGTGTTTTCTCTTGATTATTATAGCAAAAGGTGTTTCATTTTTTTAAATTGTCTATACTTGTGTTATATGGATGCCGCTAATGAAATTTGGTTGGATTCCTAAGAATGACTCCGTAAGAGTTGAGCAGCGGGTGACACCAAAGGATGCCAATGATTTTGATTGATGGGAGATGACTTGCTGATCGCCCCTGCTGTACAGGTGATAAGGTCCACACTGGTGGTGCTTCTGGTTGGTGGAACTTTGTGCTGCCATCTTGGTAGTTGCTACTCACTCTCAGGGCCGGTTTACAACAGCATAAATCTTGTTCTTTTCTTTTCGGCTTTTTCCCGTTCTCGAGAGTCGCCACAGCGAATCATCTGATTCACACATTTGATTTGGCATGGGTTTTTACGTCGGATGCTCTTCCTGTCACAAACCTTTAGCAAGGGACAGCAACACACTGATGGCTTTGCAGCCTACTCTTTACGAAAGTCATCAATGGTTCTTTTATATACCTCTCACCATAGTGTAAAAGTGCACCATATTATCATGTACTCTGGTACAAATACTGATTTATATAACTATATAATGGTGATTTATCTCTGTGTTTTGCTATACTTAAATGCTTGCTGAGAATAATCAAATGATAGGCTTAAGGGAGCATTCTTCATGTCTAGTGTAAAAATGCTTACTTAAACAAAAGTAAATGCTTAGACACCTGTGACACAGTGCATGTTTTCACACCTGCGACACCCTGAGCCTTCTGCGGTCTGTGTAACATTTAACAGACTCAACAGTTTCTAGTTCGGTGGTGTCCTAAGTTGCAGATCACCTCGAGGTCAGGAGGTGACAGGGTGAAACTGAGGTGTGTGGAGGTGGGGGGTTGTGAGGCACCCGGATAGAGCCCAGACTTATCACATCCTGTTGAGACAACAACACAGCGTAGACCCAGTCCCAAACCAGGAAGAAGGAACCTGCTCTGAAGCCCTTAAAAGCACACACACCCGCGAGTGAGATCTCGGACCTTAACTAGTGTGTCTTTTATGCATGTTTGTTGGGTCTCCGTCCTCTGCAGACGACGCAATAAAGCTTCTCATATTCAACTCAAAACCAGTCTCCAGTCGTCTTCTTCCACATTCAACGGACTCAACAGTTTTGGGGGCTCGTCCGGGATGTGGTAGAGGAACGTGAGTTGAGGAAATTCGACCCAAACTTTTTCCTCATGAACCAAGGAGAAGGACACAGGCCGGCAACCACTAACAGGTAAGCAGAACCAGTTTAAATCGAACTCTGCATATTGACTAAACTAAAAACTGTATCCTCTCCGGAAGTTTGAAGGAAAAGGATTAAAAAGAGTTGTATGAGAACCAAATTTTAAGATTTAAGGTAAGTTAAGAGAGATAAGAGATTTAAGAGTAAACATAGACGCGCCTTGGTGGTGGCGTACCCTCCCGGTCTCTGACGAGGGGCCGTGGTAAAGGCTGGGTTGGAGTCCCGGGGGTTGAGGCTCCCCAAAGTACCACGTCAGTGCTATAAAACTGTACGTCGTAGTCGGGTGAAAGGCCCTCAACGGATTAGCCGTTGAAAGCATGCGTCTATGTGGGTGAAAGGCCCCCAATACGCTGAGGTATTGGAAGCATTAATAATTGGGTGAAAGGCCCCCAACACGCTGAGGTGTTGGAAGCATTGAAGAGATTAATAGTGTGATATTTACTGTATTGTTTTCTATTTCATGTATGTGTTGTATTGCAATGTGTGTGATATTAATCGTATTGTTTTCTATTTCATGTATGTATTGTGTTGCAACGGGTGTTATGTGTTAGGGAAAGTGGGAAGAATAAAATTCAGAGGTGTCGAGAGGGACGCTGACGTTTTGACAGTGTCTTAACTGGGCAGAGAAACAGACAGAGGAAACCTCGCGGTGTTAACATAATCTGTCTGTGCGGTGGAAACCTAACGGTGACAACACAAGCCGCCTGCCGTGGTTAATTGGGTCAGTCGCTCAGTTTAGCACTGACGGACTGACTGGCTGTGAACATCTAAACAGTCCCAATCCGGGAGAGTGAACGGGTGTACCCGCGCTCTCTGGCCTCTGAGTTAAGACAAATGAAGGGTGAATTTGATAAAGGAATAAAGGAATGGGGGCGAGGTGATGAACCCCTAAAGCTATTACATGCACAGATTGAGAACACATTGAAATCAGTGGAGTTGAACAGCCCACTGAAACAGAAAAATAAAGCTGTAGATGAAGCCAGACAAAAGCTGCATGAGCTCGTGAAATCTAAAAACAAACAGTTGGGGGACAGTGGCCACTTGGGATCCTGGTTATGGGGAAAAGTTAAAGAATATTCAGAAAAAGTTAGAGAAGTGAGAGAGCAGGGAGAGAAGGCGAATCTAATGTCTAGATCCAAGCTGAAAAAGAAGGTAGAGGAAATGGAGAACGCCCAACAGGGGTGGACGGATCTCGCGGTCTGCTGGCAGAGTGTCACGCATCTTCACCAGTTCCAGTTGAAGGAGAGGACCCTGAAAGTCAAAGGAGCGAACCTGATATTAACTTGGTCCTTTGAGCCGGATGCCAACATACTCGATGATTCCTGCTGATGGAGTGGACACCGGTGAAATCCTTGGCCAAGGCAACTCAAGAGTGAGTTGACATCAGACCCTATTTGGGACCGGGAGGATCCACCAGTCCGCAGGGATCCAAGGGTTGACGGCAAGCCGAGGAGGAGACACGGGGTGAGTTAATTTCTTAAAAATAAATAAATAAATAAATAAATAAGTGAATGAGCTCGGTTTATTAGGGAAAGAAGGGAGGGACGGACTCCCCTGTCTATAAACTGAACGGCCGTGGATGAATGAATGTGTGTGTGAATGGAGGATGTAATCCTTGATTAACCTCCTCATATAAACAACTGTGGGATCAATACAACGAGTTTTTTGTGGATGCAGAGGCAAGAACCCTCCGCCTGAAAAGGTAGAAGCTTGAGGGTTACCACAGAAATAATTAATCGTTGTCCCATAGGAAAAGATAAACCAGTGTTAGGACACCCTAGGTGCAACAAACCACTGGTCCAAATTGGGTTAAAATGGGGGGTAAAAACAGTAAACCTAGAGATGAATTAGAATGTGGAGATTGGAAAGCAGTAGAAAAACAGGCACCTGATAGAAATAAATATTTAGATTTATGGGTTAGTCAGTATGGATTCAACGGACAGTTAAATGTAACAAGATTAATAGAATTACAGGGAGCTATTAGGCGGAACTGTAAAGATAATACAGTAAACCCTCCGCTGACGAACGCTTAAGCTCACAAACTTTTCGCCTCAAGAACATTACATTTGCGAGCATATTGTCTCTGCTGACGAACTAGTTTTCGGCGGACGAATCAAACCACGCGGTCGAACAGCGCCACGGTGGCGGCCACGAGAAGCTGACGCACGCTCACGGCGTCACAGTTCGTCACCCCCTTTCTTTGAATGCGGAAGTGGTTTGTGTTTGATAGACATTTTGGACCATATTGAGTGTACTTTTGCTATTATGGGACCGAAAAAGACCCCACCACAGGCGGAGATCATTGAAAAACACGAACGAGGTGTGCGTTTGTGTGACTCAGCGTCCCAGTACCAGTACGCTAAGTCTACTGTTGCTCCCATCCTTAAGAACAAGGAAGCTATTAAGGGTGTGTGTGTGGCTAAGGGTGTTTCCAAACAGTAGGCGTTTCCAAACTCTCCTTCCAAACAGTAAGTCCCTCCCTCCCTCCTCCTCCCACTCCATTCCATCAAGCCATCAACTACCATCACAAAGGTAAATAAAACCACTTTATTATACAGTACAGTTTATTTCTTTAATTACAATACAATAGCACATTTATTATACATAAAATAAGGTATATTTTTGTGTAGTTTTAAGGCTTATTTAGTAGAAAATTATGTTTTATGGGGACCTGGGAACGGATTATTCTCCTTTTAATGGTTTCTTATGGGAAATAAATGTTCGGAAGACGAACTTTTCGCCTCACACACACTTTCTGGGAACCAATTATGTTCGTGAGCAGAGGTATCACTGTACAGAAAAAGAAAGAAAAGGAAGAGAAGAAACAAAAACAAGAGAAAAAAAGGGGGCAAAGACAAAGACGTAGAGGAGGAAGATAGTGACAAGGGTCTGACAGGACTTAGAAGAGTATGTAGACATGTTGAACGAGGACTTAATTAAGACAGCAAACCGTTAGTTGGACTTGGTCAGGGAAGTGGAAGGACTACTGGCACATAGGCCGGTACCTCGACGGTCCGAGCAACTCAAAAAAATAAAAAATAAAAAAACCTGACAGGGTCGGAACACACCACACCGTTTCCCTTGACCACCATTCCGGGCATGGGGCCAAGGTACAAACCTTTTTGGGGTGGGAGATATACAGGCCATAGTGGACAAACTGCCGCCTGTAGTAGATGGCGGGAACATGTGACTGGCCAAATTGGACACACTCACAGCCGGACACACCTTAGCGATGGGAGATTTCAGGGCCATAGGAGCGCGGTGCATGGCCCCCACCAACTTTAGAGGCATCGAGGTAGACGTGAAAACCACAGTAGTTCCCGACAGCACACCATTCACCGCACACAGCACCGAGATAGGCCAGGCAATGAGGATTAAATTCCCACTGCCCCGGTCTACGGTCATGCCAAAACTAAAGTGGAACCTCGATCAGAACCAGAGAGAGTACCTAACCCAATCCACGGAGACGTGGACTAAATTGACGGGTTGCCACCCAGGCAACCAGGGCATACAGATGGAATGGTTCCGCCAGGCCGTACTTAACGGGGTGCCCGAGGCGGTGAAAAATCTAATGATAAACAACACGGACATGGCTGGAGCAGACTCCCATGTCTGGGACAAACATTTGGTGCACCACCTGACCCAGGCGCAGGACAAGACCCACAGCGATGAATCAGAAATAAAAGAGCTGCAGTCACAGCTCCTAAAACTCCAATTAAACAAAGCTAGGCAAGAAGCGAATGACAAAAAAAAACAGAAACCTCACGAACAACATAGATAAATGATAGATGAAGCTTTAGATCCGTACCCCGTCCCTGCTTGGGAGCCACCCCAACCACCTCAATACACAACATATCCTCCACACCAACCGCAGTACAGAGGCAGAGGCAGGGGCATGCAGAGGGGAGGCTACAGGGGAGTACTTGGGGGAGGGAGGGTACGGGAACAACCAGGGTTGCTTTGTCTGTGGTGATCCAAACCACTGGGCCCGGGATTGTCCGGCCCGCGTACAAAGAGGGGATTACGGACAACGAGGGAGAGGCCGAGGAACAGGAAGCTCGATGCCACAACTCCCGCCGTCAGCTGGTCGACCCACTCAGCTTCCCATGTGGGGAGACTACGAACATCAACAATGACACACCCCACAGAGACACCCCGACAAGCAGGTGACGGCAGAACCTGTACTGATGGTCACAGTTGAAAACAGATCAATGACTTTTTTGGTGGACACAGGCGTCACTTTGTCCTCCATTTGCACCATGCCAAAGAGACATTGTTTAACACGGCACTCGATTACTGTAATGGGTTTCTCTGGGGTACCAACCACGCTGCCTACAACCGTACCTTTGGACACTCGTATAGGCCTCCAAAGACTGTTGCATTCGTATGTGTACTCCCCTAACACACCAACCAACTTACTAGGGAGGGACCTGCTGGTTTCCCTAGGAGCTACCATCATGTGTGACCCAGATGGACTGACTGTCTCGTTTCCAGACGGCACCAAGTTGTCATGCGGCCACAGGACAGTACATAATGCAACCTCTCGTTGAACCACATGCCGACATCTACTGGGGTGTACTACAGCCAGAAACACAGGCACACCAGGGGGTTCTCTCCACCTTTCTCCAGTGGAAACCCTGGGTCTCTCGGATCCATCCCTATGTCTCGCCTCCCGATGCACCACACGTCACTCTGTTCTATGACAGGCACTCGAACCAAGGTTACGAATACGATTTTTCTTCCCAAATTGAGGGGACAGCGTGGCAGATAATTACACGCAATATTTATGTGGCTCCCGAGGGGGTGGCGGCGGGGGTAGATCTAACATGCAAACAAATGGCCTGGTATGAAATGTCAGACGAGGCTGCACCGCATGTCTCACTGGCATTGCATCCAGCACATCAGGCTAAATAATTGGGCACTATCGTTAAAAGGGCCAAAGCCCACACTGATTGGACATCCACGCAATGGCAACATGTCACCTTTTCACCCACCATAAATATGTACTGCATTGAGATGACCGCTTCAGATACGGCGATCTTAGAACACGCACACACATCTAGGCATCATGGCAGGGAAAAAACTGACCATCCAGAGGCGGCGGCACTATTGGACGAACTTCCAGACACATTGTGGGCACAAGGCCCTACTGACGTCGGGCTAGTACAATGTGAACCCGTTACTTCTGAACTGACCTCGACAGAGCCAATTTGGATCAGACAATACCCGCATAAACCACTAGCCGAGGAAGGGATTGCGGACACGGTAGCAGGATTATTAGAAAAGGGGGTATTGGAACATTCGTCCTCTGATTGGAATACACCTATACTCCCTGTAGAAAAGAAGGGGACGGGAAAGTATCGCATGGCACACAATTTGAGGGCCATCAATGCCGCCCTTCTAACAGCCACGGTTCCGGTGCCTAATCCATATGTTGCTCTGACCTGTCTCGACCCGGCACATCGCTGGCTCACTTGCATTGATTTGGCTATCCCAGATTTATCACAACCCTTGTACCTTGATGTTTCTGGAACAGCCACATGCGTCAATGGGGTGCTGTTCCAGAAAAAAGGGGGAGATAGACGAGTATTAATGTACCTCAGCGTCATGCTGGATAAGACCGAGAAAAGACAACCAATTTGCACACAGCACGTGGCCGGAGTCACAAAACTCATTAAAAAAAAAAAACGGCACACATCGTCATGAACCACCCCCTATATATGCTGACCACACACAGTGTTGTGGCGTATGTGAACTCACAGACCTTCACACTAACACCACTCAGACAAAGAAGGATATGCAGGGTGCTAGAAGCTCCAAATTTACACTTCACACACGAGGGCGTCAACATGGCGGACCAGATGGGGTTAGGGGAACCGCATGAATGCGCAGAGAAAGTGACTCCGATGACCACGGTCAGGGAAGGACTGTACTCGGACCCCATACCGGACGCCAGGAACCTATATAAGGACGGTTGCTGTTACAGAAATGATAAACATGGACTCATAGCAGCGTACGCGGTAGTAGAACAGACACCACAGGGGATGGTAACAGTGGAAGCTAAGAAACTGGTAGGACAACGGTCAGCTCAGAGAGCGGAAATATTAGGAGTGGTAGCAGCACTCCGACTAGGCATAGGGCATGTGGGGACAGTGCAGATGATGAAGAATCTGAATAATTGGTGGCATCCATTTTTGAAGGATATGATTAAACATTTTGTACAAACATGTGAAGTGTGCACTCAATATAACCCCAGATCAACGGTGAAACCGCCTCCGGGACGTTTTCCATTGCTCACGAAGCCAGGGAAAGAGATAATCCTCGATTTTACTGACATGAACATTATGGTTAAGGGGTATCGATACTTACTGGTTTGCGTAGATAGCTACTCGGGGTGGCCCGAAGCATGGCCCACCAGAAAGGAGGACAGCGCCTCCGTGGTTAAATGTCTGGTTAACCACTACATCCCTCGACACGGGTTTCCTGAAAGGGTAAGATCAGACAATGGGACTCATTTTAAAAATAAAGACCTCCAAAAGGTGGAAACCATGTTGGGGCTGACCCACAAATTTGGCTCCGTATACCACCCACAGTCATAAGGTAAGGTCGAGAGAATGAACAGAACCATCAAGGACAAATTGGCTAAAATCTGTGCACAGACCAAAATGACATGGCTTGATGCCTTACCATGAGCTTTACTATCTATCCGGAGCGCCGTCAACCAAAGCACACACTTGACTCCACACGAACTACAGACCGGTAGACCATTTCCTGGACCACACACAGCACTGGACACTGACCCACAAAACCTAACCCATAAACAATATTATCATGAATTGCAAAGTCTCGTTGCAGCCTTTTCAGATCAAGTGAGATAGCAGTACCAGGCGTCTACCGGCGTCCCTCCAGACACAGAGTGGGTCCTCCTGAAAGTCCTCAAGCGAAAGTGGACGGAGCCAAGGTGGACAGGACCCTACAAGGTCAAAGAGCGCACCTCGTACGCCGTCTGGCTGGACAGCAAGGGTGACACCTGGTATCACTGGAGCCAGTGCGCAGCGGCAGAAGTTCCCTCCAGATCACTCAACACACACGGGGACCTGTGTGAAGCAGTAACCTCATCACCGGCCGGTGATGAAGCAAAGACCACCAACAGCGCAGGGCAGAATAATCCCTGGGTGGCAAAAGGGGGTGAGGTAGTCTAACCCTCACCCTCACGGCAAGGCGGAGGAACAACGTGCCCCTGCAACAAGTAGCGTGCCAAGCTACCAACGCAAGTTTTGAAGAGTGTTATTCCAATTATATCGTTTTAACTATTTTGTTATGTGCTTTTGCTTTGAGTTGTGTGACAGAGTATTGAAGGTCGTAAGCTCTTTAAGGTGTAGCGCGTGACCCTCCCTTGAATACAGTGAAGAATTTACTCTGTCATATTGAAGGTTTAGCTTGCTAGTTTCTACATGGAAGGTAAAGCCAGATGGGGTCTTTGCTTGAGTCCACTGATGTGTATTTATATCCATTATAATGTTCAACGCTTGACCAATCTTACCAGGGATGCTGTGGAAGGACTGACAGCCGAGCTCAGGGCCAATTCACTTATGACATATCAAAACCGCATGGCTATAGATTTTTTTACTTAGTGCCCACGATGGCGTTTGCTCCATGTTTGGGGACGAGTGCTGCACCTTCATACCCAATAACACCGTGCCAGACGGGTCCGTCAAGAAGGCCTTGGACGGGCTGCGGACTCTGGCCACCGAACTGAAGGAACACTCGGGCGTTGATAATGTCATGCTTAATTGGCTGGACAGACACTTCGGTAAGTGGAAAGGTTTGATCGTATCAGTTGTGATATCCATCATCTCGGTGGCCGGACTCCTCGCCCTGTGTGGTTGCTGCTGTATCCCTTGCATTCGTTCCCTGTGTATCAGGTGCATCTCTTCCACCCTGGAAAAAGGGGGTCCTCTTCCTCCCCCTCCATATCAATTTCCTCAGATGCTAGTCGAGTCGGAAGCTCTCCTTTCGCCGGGGTCTCTGGTAGACGAAGTCACGCTTAGAGCCCAGTTCTGATTAGGTTTTCCTATGGGCAGCTTTGCATGCAGTTAGAGTTTTTACAGATATCATATTTTGCTTAGATTTTTACGGATTCCATATTTGCCTTTTATACAGCTTTTCTATTTGCTTTGGTTTTATATAAGGTTGTGTACGGTTTTTTTTCTGCTGTCCTATTATTTTTGTTGTTCTGAGTGGCTCCTTGGTTGATCTCCTATAGGAGATCAAAAGGGGGAAAATGTAAAAGTGCACCATATTATCATGTACTCTGGTACAAATACTGATTTATATAACTATATAATGGTGATTTATTTCTCTGTGTTTTGCTATACTTAAATGGAGGTGACAGGGTGAAACTGAGGTGTGTGGAGGTGGGGGGGTTGTGAGGCACCCGGATAGAGCCCAGACTTATCACATCCTGTTGAGACAACAACACAGCGTAGACCCAGTCCCAAACCAGGAAGAAGGAACCTGCTCTGAAGCCCTTAAAAGCACACACACCCGCGAGTGAGATCTCAGACCTTCACTAGTGTGTCTTTTATGCATGTTTGTTGGGTCTCCGTCCTCTGCAGACGACGCAATAAAGCTTCTCATGTTCAACTCAAAACCAGTCTCCAGTCGTCTTCTTCCACATTCAACGGACTCAACAATAGACAGTGAGAGACATGGCCCGCCTTTGATAACCCAGTTAGCTGCACTGGGGGGGAGGACAGTGACAACCTTGCAGGGACTTGAACCCCCAACCTTAGGATCAGCAATCCTGCACCCTATCCACTAGACCACCACTGCCCTTAAGAACAGCATAAATAGTGAGGGGAAAATCCCTTCCTTGAATTGCCACCTTATGGTGGTGGACGGGTTGCATGTCCTAATGATCCTAGGAGCTTTGTAGCTGGAGGCATTATGCCTCTGGGAGGGTCACCCAAAGCAAATAGGTTATTGGTGAAGGTCCAGATGAAGTGTGATTCAAAAGGTCTCTATGATGAAGGAAAAAACAAGGAGACAGTTTTTCTTTCTTGGACATGGATCACCAGGAGGCGGGGCTTGAAGGCGAGCGCCTGGTGGTCAGGCTTCTGCCCAAGGAGCCCGGCCAGGCCCTGCCCGAGAAGGAGACATGGGTCTGCTCTCCCATGGACCCACCACCTGAGGGAGGGAGTTGGTGTGAGTTGGCTGGCAGCCAGAGGCATGGGTTCTGTTGTGGCTGGGGAGAGGGACGTCTGGACCTCATTGCTTCGGCTGCTGCACACGCGACCTAACCCCAGATTAACAGGAAGATGATGATGATGAGAGGGGAAAATGAATAAAATGCAGTGAGTCACTGTAAATTGTATGAACTAAGATGGCAAACAGGCTGATCTGTCTGATGCAGGGTGGAGTTTGTCATTTATTGGGAGGAACTTTGACATGACAGTCATGCAAAAACCAAAAACAGCTCATCTGCTGTGAGCGATGATATAAATCCATCAATGCATTTGTCATGTGAGGGATAATCCTGCATTCTTGCACACCGTGGCATGATATTAATCCGTTAGAACTGCACCGGAAATGGATAAACCGGAAATCTACTGGATGTCTACTGTTGGTGGAGGAAGTTTGATCCATGGTTTTGCTCCATTGAAAGCCAAATTCACACAGATCTTGTAAAATAAAGGAAATTCCTTGAGGATTTGTTCCTCGAGCGGATATTCTGGTGTAGTCAAAAGTTTATTAGCACGTGTATGAGCACGTGATGTGCACTGAGCACTGATTGGATGTTCTGCATCGCTACGCTGCTGTGCGTCGCTAATATGCATGACAACGGTTGACAAGTACGCTGAATCGATCAATTCGTGAACAAAAGCACTTTTATTTTATTTATTTGTTTGTTTATCTTTTCCATTTTTTATTTTAATCTAACAAACAACAAAATAAAATCAACCATCTGTTTGAATTTTAAAAACAACTGAAAATTCTCGCGAGCCGAGTCCCGTGTGGTGACGTCACCGTTCCATTCGAAATCCATTCAGATTATAATTATAACGGACAAAAATCATTCACATCTCATTTATTTTCGATGCACGACATGGAAACGGTGACAGATCTTCCTCAGCACTCTGAAGCTTTTGCCCCTCAAACTCCCCTGAGTACAGAACTTTCACTCCACTCAGCACGGTGTTGTTCACGCCAAGCAACGGTCTTCCCTCCCAGCCAATCAGCGCGGGCAGCATCAGAGCGGCTCCCGGGGGCGGGACCCTCAATCAGCTTCCTTTATCAACAGGTCGAGAGCAAACGCCTCCTTTTCCTCACCAATCAATCTCAGTGATGCACAGAAAAAGAAACGAGCTTTTAAATTTACACAAAGAAACTCTTCCAATCTTTCAACTTTCAGGTTGCATTGAAAAGATCTGAACATACAAACACTAATTTACTCTCATAATTCATCACAATGCAAGGGCGTAGGCTGGGGGAGGGTGCACCGGGTGCACCCACAATCTTATAAATAAACTTAATGACTGTTATTGAAGAGAAAGTCGGAGATAAGTTCCGTATGACGAGAGTCAGGAAGTAAAGCGGAAGTTAACGTGTAACGGGCACTGCGCATGTGCATGCCAGTGCTGACCAATCAACAAACATAATATCAGTAAGCAATAATAGTCGAACACTGTCAATCAAACAAAGTGCGAGTGTGAGAATAAAGCACAGTTTGTTAGTCCCGCCTCTGGTTCCTGCACATGTGTAAGAACACAAACATTGACGCACAGAGGATAAAATAATCATAAGCCATCCAGCCTGGATCTGCAGCCTAATGCTCAGTACTTTTATAAAATTAATTGCATGTTTTTGTGCTGTAAATATGTATTAATATTTGTTTGTTGCTTTGAATAGATAAATAACTTTAGCTCAATTTGTAAATGTATTTAGCACATGTACTTGCAGATGTAGTTTGAAATATATTTGAGAATGTTTTTGGTTGAACTATAATATTTGATTCGTCTTCTAAGAGTAATAGATGAATCGTCTTCTGCTGAAAAACTGTGCGTGTTGTTGGCATGAGATTCCATGTTGTTTATATCATATGCTGTGATACGCATGCCCTATATTTTATGTGGTACTTTGTACCAACCCAGTGACGTCACTGTAACTTTGTGTAGGCGGGCACTTAGCGATGGTGGTTTTCGGGTCGATAAATTATACGACAAGCACATAAAACAAAACCGCTGTGTGTGTAATGGTTTATTTATGATAAAAAATTTAAGCCACAATCGCTTCAATAAACTATACTTAAGCTACCGACAACTTATTTAGTCGCGTTTCATTTCCCCTTTAAGGCTTAGGCCTATAGCCCTTGGGACTTGAGTTCCAGTCAACCGAGATGTGCACCCCCCCACGGTCAGACCAGCCTACGCCCTTGCAATAATTCCAATAATTTATCTGGAAGTCGCTTCCCTATAAAGAGGAAAATTTCTCTGCATTACAAATATTATAAATTTTACTTAACAAATTGATATTTCTAAGTAAACATAATTGACTGCAGTTTTATTGAATATCACGGAGAACATTTTGTCTAAAAATGGAAAGGGTTTTATTTTCATTTAAAAATGCACGAGTCAGAAAATGTAAATTTCCATCTCCCTGTGTTTTTAGTTCAGTGTGTTACATATAGAATTATACTTCAGAATAATTTCTTCAATTTCATTTTAAACACTTTTTATTTATTTATTTAGTTTAAAACAGATGTCGTGCTAACCAAGTGGAGAACTGAGGCTCATGAATGCCTGCATGATTCGGTCCAGGATTCACTGGCCTGTCCTGTCCAGAGCTTGGACATCAAGATTCAAGATTCAATAATTTTATTTTTCCATTTGTGCTACACACATAGGAAATATTGTTCGGTCATGCAAAGAGTCAAGTTATAAAAACAAGAAGGCTCAAATCTATAAAAAACACATACTTGTATAAAATAAATGCATAAAATCCTATATTTAAAAAGGACCTTTCCAGTAAACAAGGCCCAGTAAACAAAATAATAATAATAATAATAATAATAATAATAATAATAATATCTGTCTTCCTTTCAGCTTTTTCCCTTTCACTCGGGAGTCGCCACAGCGAATCATCTGAGTCGCACGTTTGGCAGGTTTTTACGTCGGATGCCCTTCCTGTCACAACCCTTTTTCGCAAGGGACAGAAACACGCTGACGACTTTGCAGCTTCTCTTTACGAAAGTCAGCAATGGTTCTTTTACATGCCTCTCACCACAGACAGTGACAGACATGGCCCGCCTTTGATAACCCAGTTAGCTGCACTGGAAGGGGGCGGGGGGGCGGGGGGGGGGGGGGGCAGTGACAACCCTGTGGAGAGTGGGACTCGAACCCCCAACATTTGGATCAACGATCCAGCGCCCTATACCACTAGACCACCACTGCCCCAATATTAATAATAATAATAATGATAATAATAATAATAATGATCTGGTCTGGTCTGGTGCCTCCAAGTCACGGATGACTCTCAGCTACCTGCCATGAAAGGTAACACCACAATCTTCTGTCCCGCACGGCCTCATTCAGATCTTCAAGTCCCAGGCCTGTTGCTTTTTTTGATTTCATCTAGCCATCTGGTGCAAGGTCTACCTCTGCGGTGTGTTCCTTCCATCATGCTAAGCATCGCATCGCGTTCAAGACACTCACCCTTCACACGCATAATGTGACCAAAATAGCTGAGCTGAGCTCTCAGGATCTTGCCATCGAGAGGCATGGGGTTGCCTCCTGCTTGGAGGATGTCTGCATTTGTTCTTCTCTCTGTCCACGGGACTCGGAGCATTCGCCTCCAGCACCACATCTCGCAGGCTTGAATTCGCCTTTGAGATTCCAGGTTTGGAATCCAAGTCTCCGTGGCGTACGTTATAATAGGGAAAATCATCACTGTTGCTATTTTGATCTACAGTTCAGTAGTGATGTCCCTGTTCTTCCAGACGTGGCGGAGTCCGCTCACTGCCGTGCGACCGAGCATTAGTCTTCTGCGGATTTCCTCTTTGCTGCTGCTGTGACTGTTGATGGTGGAACCCAGAAAGTTAAATTTCTGCACAATTTTGAAACTCTCACCGTTCATTGAGAACTCGTTCATCTCTGTATTGCTCATGATTTTGGTTTTACTGATGTTTAGGAAAAGTGCAACTTTTTCGCTTTTTCGTTTGACATCGAGAATTAATTTTTTGAGTTCTTCTGCTGTGCTTGCAACAAGAGTGGTGTCATCAGCCTATCTCAAGTTGTTAATCGTACGGCTTCCGATCTTCACTCCTGATGGCGACTCTCCAATTTCTTCTCTCATGATGGACTCACCATAAATGTTGAAGAGCGTGGGGGAAAGAATGCAGCCCTGACGAACCCCTTTGCTGATGTGAAACCACTATGTGTCTCCATCATCCAGTCTGATTTTAGCTTCTTGGTTGAGATAGAGGTTCCTCATCAAGTGGATAAGATGAGTTGGGGCTCCTAACCGATGAAGGACATTCCAGAGAGTGTTGTGGTCAACACAATCAAACGCTTTTCAAGTAATTAATGAAACACAGATACACATCTTTTTTTCTTTCTTTGGCATTTGTAGAACTCACAAGGGGTGTTGTCTTGCCCAGATGCTTTTTGAGAGGGCAGTTCTTTGAGTGCTTCATGAACTTCACTGAGCAGGATGTCCTGTTCGTGGTTGAACGAGTCTGGGATGTTGAAAACTTCGGATCCTGTTCTTTCATAGAGTTTTTGTGTGTATTCTTGCCATCTCTTCTTGATCTCTTCCTTGTCTGTAATGTCTTGGTCATCATGTGATTTGATGGTTCCCACTTTGGGGGAGAAAGAGCCTTTGAGTTTAGAGATTTCCTTGAAGTTTCCTACTGTTCCCTGAGTGATTGGCCTCGCCAATGTCCCTGCAGATGTTGGAGTAGTACACTTCTTTGTCTCTTCATATTTGGTGCTGGAAATCGGCGCAGAGCTGCTTGTAGTCATCACGGTGAGTAGCTGAATGTCTTTCTGCTTTTAGCTTTCTTCTTTTTTCAGCTATTTCGATTGCCTCAGTTGAAATCCAAGGATCTGGGTTGTTTATGCTTCTTGGGAATGAGCTGGTCTGCTGTTTCTGTGAGGATTGTTTTGATATCGGACTATGTAGAGTTCCACTGTTCTCCTGAATCACTATCTCCGACCATCACATTATTACATACGCCTCAGTTCCCTCATGTGACACCAGTCCATCAGTCCAGGTGCGTAATCTGCAGTCAAACAGCTTTAGAACACAATTCGTTGCAGATGAAGTGTTACTGAGGGATCTAAAGGAAAGGGGCTTTGATGACATTCATTCAAACATTATTTTCAACAACAATGATAATAATAATAATAATAATAATAATAATAATAATAAAAATAATTGAACATAATTCTATGTACAAAACACCTCCAGAATGTTGTTAACTGTACCACACCTAACTCTAGAAAAAACTTTGATCACAATCCATACATAACCTTGAGTTATATTTGCATACAAAGAAAAAACAAACAAAAAAAACAATACAGGTGAAAACACAACCTTGTGGGGGAGATTATAAAATAAGACAAACACAACAATCTTCTGAAGATTCCTTGAAATTTATTGTGAAAATCCATTCACAGATTCAGGAGGAATTGTGGATTTATGATGGCAATCCCGATATGATGACATGAAAGAGTCCCATTTATCTATGAGAAAGAACAAAAAATTAATGCAAAAATAAAATGAGAGGAGCATCATGCTGTGATCTTAAAAAAATCTGTTTGTAATAAATTGTTGGTTGAGAAGCAGCTGAGGATGAGGCATAGTAAGTGGGATGACTGATGATGACGACACAAGATGACACAGAGAACCCCATGTAGCTGCATGCTCACTGATGGGTGAAACAATAACAGTATCAATGACATTTTTTTTTAATCTCTGCATGCAATCTTAACATTCACTAAACGTCAGTTTGCATAAAAATACCTAAAATTTGCTGCTGTCTTTACACAAATCAGAAAAAATACTTTGAATTGATAATAACTGATATTACTATGTGATCTCGAGTCAATAACGCAATGTTTCACAAACATCTTATTAAACACATAAAGAGTACAATTAAATTGTAAAATCACAGGGAAGTAGTGGTCTAGTGGTATGGGGGCTTATTCACTAATCCGAAGGTTGGAGGTTCGAGTCCCACTCTCCACAAGGTTGTCAGTGCCCCCCCCCCCCAGTGCACTAACTGGGTTATCAAAGGCTGGCCATGTCTCTCACTGTCTGTGGTGGGAAGTTCATGTAAAAGAACCATTACTGACTTTCGACAAGAGAAGGCTGCAAACCATCAGCGTGTTTCCATCCTGCGATGGTCTGACAAGCTGTCCAGGGTGTACGCTGCCCTCGCCCGGAGTGGGCTGGGATAGGCACCAGCCTCCCTGTGACCCTAATTGGAATTAAGCAGTTACAGATGATGATGATTGTAAAATCAAACATTTTAGTGTTTTTGTTTGTTTAAAGCAGCCGTGGGGGGGCCCACAAACCAGTGTCTCTCCCTCACGCCGGTCCCAAGCCCGGATAAATGCAGAGGGTTGCGTCAGGAAGGGCATCCAGCGTAAAACAAATGCCAAATAAACTATGCGAATCACAAGAAAGAATGACATACCTGATCGGTCGAGGCCCGGGTTAACAACGACCACCATCAGTGCCGTCAACCAACAGGGTGCTGATGGAAATTGGACTACTGTTGGTCGAAGACATCGAAGAAGGAGAGGCGGGAGGCGTGTCCGTTGCCAGAGAGAGAAGAGGAAAGGCATGAGTCTAGGACTGAAAGTAGGGACTTTGAACGTTGGAACTATGGCAGGAAAAGGTAGAGAGCTGGCTGACATGATGCAGAGGAGGAAGGTGGACATACTGTGTGTTCAGGAGACCAGGTGGAAAGATAACAAGGCTAGAAGCATAGGAGCAGGGTTTAAGCTGTTTTATCATGGTGTGCATGGGAAGAGAAATGGAGTCGGAGTCATCTTGAAGGAAGAGTTTGTCAGGAATGTTGAAGTGTTGCAGAGTACCCCCAGAGGTGAAAGAGTGGTCATTGGGGCAGAATTCAATGGACATGTTGGTGCAGGAAACAGAGGGGACGAGGAAGTGATGGGTAGGTTTGGTATCCAGGACAGGAACGCAGAAGGACAGATGTTGGTAGATTTTGCAAAAAGGATGGAAATGGCTGTGGTGAATACTTTCTTCCAGAAGAGAGAGGAGCATAGGGTGACTTATAAAAGTGGAGGTAGGAGCACACAGGTAGACTACATCTTGTGCAGGCAATGTAATATAAAGGAAGTCAGTGACTGCAAAGTGGTAGCGGGTGAGAGTGTTGCCAAACAGCATAGGATGGTGGTGTGCAGGATGATGCTGATGGTGAGGAAGGTGAAGAAGGCAAAGGCAGAGCAGAAGACAAAGTGGTGGAAGCTGAAAAAGGAAGAGTGTCGGGTTGTCTTCAAGGAGGAGTTGAAACAGGCTTTGGGTGGTCAGGAAGTGCTTCCAGATGACTGGACAACAACAGCTAATGTGATCAGGGAGACAGGTAGGAGAATACTTGGTGTGTCATCTGGAAGGAAAGTAGATAAGGAGACTTGGTGAGGAAGACCAAAGAGACGATTCATGGATGTGGTGAAGGAGGACATGAAGGTCGTTGGTGTAAGAGAAGAAGATGCAAAGGATCGGGTGAGATGGAAGCAGATGATTCGCTGTGGCGACCCCTGAAGGGAAAAGCCAAAAGGAAAAGAAGAAGAAGACTGTTCCAGTCTTTTATATTCTGTAAGTCTTCCTCTAGGCCTTCTGCCTGGTAGTTCCAACCTCAGCATCCTACTACCAATATACTCACTATGCCTCCTCTGTACATGTCCAAACCATCTCAATCTAGCCTCTCTGACTTTGTCTCCAAAACGTCGTACATGTGCTATCTCTCTGATGTGCTCATTCCTGATCCTATCCATCCTCGTTACTCCCAAAGAGAACCTCAACATTTTCATCTCTGCTACCTCCAGCTCTGCCTCCTGTCTTTTCCCCAGGGCCACTGTTTCTAACCCATACAACATCACTGGCCTCAACACCGTCTTGTACACTTTTCCTTTCATTCTTGCCGATACCTTCCTATCCCACATCACACCGGACACTTTTCTCCAACCATTCCAGCCAGCCTGCACACGCTTCTTCACCTCTTTTCCACACTCTACATAGCTCTGGATTGTTGAACCTAACTACTTAAAATCCTCCATCTTTCTTATCTCTGCTCCCTGTAACCTCACCGTTCCTGTTGGGTCCTTGGCATTCATACACATGTATTCTCTCTTACTGAGGCTAACCTTTATTCCCCTCCTTTCCAGTGCATACCTCCACCTCTCCAGATTTTCCTGCACTTGTTCTCTGTTCTCACTACAGATCACAAAGTCATCTGCAAACATCATAGTCCATGGAGATTCTTGTCTAACCTCGTCTGTCAGCCTGTCCATCACCATAGCAAACAAGAAGGGGCTCAGAGCTGACCCTTGATGCAGTCCCACCTCCACCTTGAACTCTTGTGTCACACCGACAGCACACCTCACCACTGTCTTACATCTCTCATACATGTCCTGCACCACTCTAACATATTTCTCTGCCACTCCAGACTTTCTCATGCAATATCACAGTTCCTCTCTCGGCACCCTGTCATATGCTTTCTCCACATCCACAAAGGCACAATGCAGCTCCTTCTAACCTTCTCTGTACTTCTCTATTAACATCCTCAAAGCAAACACTGCATCTGTGGTGCTCTTTCTTGGCATGAAACCAAACTGTTGTTCACAAATGCTGACCTTTGCCTTTAGTCTAGCTTCCACTATTCTTTCCCATAACTTCATCGTATGGCTCATCAACTTTATGCATCTGTAGTTGCCACAACTCTGCACATCTCCCTTGTTCTAAAAAATGGGCACCAGCACACTTCTCCTCCATTCCTCCGGCATCCTCTCACTCTCTAAGACCTTGTTGAATGTTCTTGTCAGGAAATCTACTGCTACCTCTCCTAGACACTTCCATACCTCCACCGGTATGTCATCAGGACCAACTGCCTTTCCATTCTTCATCCTCTTAAATGCCCTCCTCACTTCACCCTGACTAATCTTTGCTACTTCCTGGTCCTCAACAGTCACCTCTACTACCCTTTTTTCTCTCGCAGTTTCCTCATTCATCAACTCTTCAAAGTACTCTTTCCATCTTCCCAGCACACTTCTGTCATCAGTCAATACATTTCCCTCTCTGTCCTTAATCACTCTAACTTGCTGTACGTCCTTCCCATCTCTATTTCTCTGCTGTGCCAACCTGTATAAATCCTTTTCTCTCTCTTTACTTTACAACCAAGCATACAAGTCATCAAATGCCCTCTGTTTGGCCTTTGGCACCGCTACCTTCGCCTAACGCTGTGTCTCCCTGTCCTCCTGTTTACTCTCTTCATTTTCAACTCTTCCTTGAAGACGACACGACACTCTTCCTTTTTCAGCTTCCACCACTTTGTCTTCTGCTCTTCTTCTTCTTCTTCTTCTTCTTCTTTTCCTTTCGGCTTTTCCCTTCAGGGGTCGCCACAGCGAATCATCTGCCTCCATCTCACCCTATCCTTTGCATCTTCTTCTCTTACACCAACGACCTTCATGTCCTCCTTTACCACATCCATGAATCGTCTCTTTGGTCTTCCTCTAGGCCTTTTGCCTGGTAGTTCCAGCCTCAGCATCCTATTACCAATATACTCACTATCCCTCCTCTGTACATGTCCAAACCATCTCAATCTAGCCTCTCTGACTTTGTCTCCAAAACGTCTTACATGTGCTGTCCCTCTGACGTGCTCATTCCTAATCCTATCCATCCTCGTTACTCCCAAAGAGAACCTCAACATTTTCATCTCTGCTACCTCCAACTCTGTCTCCTGTCTTTTCCCCAGGGCCACTGTTTCTAACCCATACAGCATCGTTGGCCTCAACACCGTTTTGTACACTTTTCCTTTCATTTTTGCCGATACCCTCCTATCACACATCACACCGGACACTTTTCTCCAACCATTCCAACCTGCCTGCACACGCTTCTTGACCTCTTTTCCACACTCTCCATTGCTCTGGATTGTTGAGCCTAAGTACTTAAAATCCTCCACCTTTCTTATCTCTGCTCCCTGTAATCTCACCGTTCCTCTTTGGTCCTTGGCATTCATGCACATGTATTCTGTCTTACTGAGGCTAATCTTCATTCCCCTCCTTTCCAGGGCATACCTCCACCTCTCTAGATTTTCCTGCACTTGGTCTCTGCTCTCACTACAGATTACAATGTCATCTGCAAACATCATAGTCCATGGGGAATCTTGTCTAACCTCGTCTGTCAGCCTGTCCATCACCATAGCGAACAAGAAGGGGCTGAGAGCTGACCCTTGATGCAGTCCCACCTCCACCTTGAACTCTTCTGTCACACCGACAGCACACCTCACCACTGTCTTACATCTCTCATACATGTCCTGCACCACTCTAACATACTTCTCTGCCACTCCAGACTTCCTCATGCAATACCACAGTTCTTCTCTCGGCACCCTGTCATATGCTTTCTCCAGATCCACAAAGGCACAATGCAGCTCCGTCTGACCTTCTCTGTACTTCTCCATTAACATCCTCAAGGCAAACACTGCATCTGTGGTGCTCTTTCTGGGCATGAAACCAAACTGTTGTTCACAAATGCTGACTTCTGCCCTTAGTCTAGCTTCCACTATTCTTTCCCATATCTTCATCGTATGGCTCATCAACTTTATCCCTCTGTAGTTGCCACAACTCTGCACGTCTCCCTTGTTCTTAAAAATGGGCACCAGCACACTTCTCCTCCATTCCTCTGGCATCCTCTCACTCTCTAAGACCTTGTTAAATGTTCTTGTCAGAAAATCTACTGCTACCTCTCCTAGACACTTCCATACCTCCACCGGTATGTCATCAGGACCAACTGCCTTTCCATTCTTCATCCTCTTCAATGCCCTCCTCACTTCACCCTTACTAATCTTTGCTACTTCCTGGTCCTCAACAGTCACCTCTTCTACTCTTTTCTCTCTCTCATTTTCCTCATTCATCAGCTCTTCAAAGTACTCTTTCCATCTTCCCAGCACACTTCTGTCATCAGTCAATACATTTCCCTCTCTGTCCTTTATCAATCTAACTTGCTGCACGTCCTTCCCATCTCTATTTCTCTGCTGTGCCAACCTGTATAAATCATTTTCTCCCTCCTTACTTTCCAGCCGAGCATACAAGTCATCAAACGCGCTCTGTTTGGCCTTTGACACTGCTACCTTTGCCTTACGCTGTGTCTCCCTGTACTCCTGTTTACTCTCTTCGGTTTTGTCAATGTCCCACTTCTTCTTAGCTAATCTCTTCCTTTGTACACACTCCTGCACTTCCTCATTCCACCACCAAGTCTCCTTATCTACTTTCCTTCCAGATGACACACCAAGTATTCTCCTACCTGTCTCCCTGATCACATTCGCTGTAGTTGTCCAGTCATCTGGAAGCACTTCCTGACCACCCAAAGCCTGTTTCAACTCCTCCTTGAAGACAACCCGACACTCTTCCTTTTTCAACTTCCACCACTTTGTCTTCTGCTCTGCCTTTGCCTTCTTCACCTTCCTCACCATCAGCATCATCCTGCACACCACCATCCTATGCTGTTTGGCAACACTCTCACCCGCTACTACTTTGCAGTCACTGACTTCCTTTAAATTACATCGCCTGCACAAGATGTAGTCTACCTGTGTGCTCCTATCTCTGCTTTTATAAGTCACCCTATGCTCCTGTTTCTTCTTGAAGAAAGTATTTACCACAGCCATTTCCATCCTTTTTGCAAAATCTACCAACATCTGTCCTTCTGTGTTCCTGTCCTGGATACCAAACCTGACCATCACTTCCTCATCCCCTCTGTTGCCTGCACCAACATGTCCATTGAAGTCTGCCCCAATGACCACTCTTTCATCTCCGTGGGTATTCTGCATCACTTCATCTAACTCACTCCAGAATCTCTCCTTCTCTTCTAGCTCACATCCTGCCTGTGGGGCATAAGCACTAACAACATTGAACATCACACCTTCAATTTCTACCTTGAGATTCATCACTCTGTCTGACACTCTTTTCACTTCTAGAACATTCCTGATTAACTCCTCCTTCAAGATAACTCCTACTCCGTTTCTCTTCCCATCCACACCATGAAAAAACAGCTTAAACCCTGCACCTAAGCTTCTGGCCTTGCTACCGTTCCACCTGGTCTCCTGAACACACAGTATGTTCACCTTCCTCCTCTGCATCATGTCAGCCAGCTCTCTACCTTTTCCTGTCATAGTTCCAACATTCAAAGTCCCTACTTTCAGTCCTAGACTCATGCTTTTCCTCTTCTCTCTCTGCCTACGGACACGCCTCCCGTCTCTCCTTCTTCGACGTCTTCGACCAACAGTAGTCCAATTTCTACCACACCCTGTTGGTTAACAGTACTGATGGCGGTCGTTGTTAACCCGGGCCTCGACCGATCCGGTATGAATTTTTTTGTTGTGACTCGCACATTTTATTTGCCATTTGTTTTACGCCGGATGCCCTTCCTGACGCAACCTTCTGCATTTATCTGGGCTTGGGACCGGCGTGAGGGAGAGACACTAGCTTGTGCCCCTCCCTCACGGCTGCATTAAAGACTGGAACAGTCTGCCTCCGAATGTTCAATCAAGTCAATCTTTAAATATCATCAAAAAATCAATAAAAAATATTTAGATAATAAAGCCAGAGAAGAGGATGAGTCTTCATTTCTATTTCCGTAATGTAATAAGTGATTGTCTTATAACTCTGTAGTTTCCAATATTGTACTATATCTATTGACTTAAATAGGCTCTTTTTCAATGTAATTTTTTTTTGTGTAATTGTAAGGACCCGGTTGGAAGTAAGTTTTACCAAATGTTATGGGCTATCCTTGATTTCAACTACACTGATCCAGGGTATTTTTATTTATTTTATTTTACAGTGGTACCTCGGTTCTCGAACTTAATCCGTTCCAGAAGGCTGTTCGATTTCCGATTTGTTCGAATTCCAAATACGCTTTTTCCATTACAAATACTGTAATGTAAACGGTTTTAATCCGTTCCAATACGCTAGAAAACTACGGTTTTTAAACATAATGTTATTTCATAATGTCGTTTATATATCATATAGTATATTAAATGTGAAACAACAGGACAAACACACAAAATTCTTAATAGATCAATTTATTTTGTGTGTTTTTTGTTTGTTTTTGTTTATTTTTGAACCAGCCTCAACTTGCTTTCAAGTGGAACCCTTCAGGACCCTTCAGGAGCTCGGGTCTTTTTTCACCAAATCATCATCGATTTCACGAGCTTTGCAGCAGATCACATCCTCGCTAACGCTATCTCCTGCTAACTGCTGCTCATTTATGTATAGGAGCAGTAATTTTTCCACCTTCTCCAGCACTCACGGTCTTTGTTTGCTGATAACTGTCGAGCCTTTCGCCACATCACTGGCTTTAACACTCTCTTTGTTCTTCAGGATCGTGCATATCGTTGATTTAGCCGTGCCATATTCCTTAGCAAGATCAGTAACACGCATGCTTGATTCATGCTAAGCTATCAGCTCTTTCTTAAATTCAACAGTTTTCCACATAACTAACCTTTTCTCAGTAGCCTTCTTTGGAGACATGTTTGTTAGCAATATAATCTAGTAAACAAAAACACAGTACACTGTACTTTGTAGAACAGGAGCAAGCACATCCACATGCATACAGTGGTCGAGTAGAGTCAAAAGAGATCGATTTCCGGAATCATGCACTTTTCTTCACTCTTGGTCTCGTTTTTTCTCGCATATTTTTCGAGTTTGACTTCCAAATTTTGTTCGACTTCCAAGACAAAAAAAAAATCCTGGATTTTTTGTTCGAATTCTGAGTTGTTCAACCTCCAAAGGGTTTGAGATCCGAGGTACCACTGTATTTTATTTTATTTATTGTATTTGTTATTCTACATTTGTCTAACTAGTTGTTACCAAATCTTTATTTTATATATTATTTATACTTGTTTACTCTTGGTACTCTTTTAGAGTATATATATACTCTTGCTATTTTATTTTTATACACTTTATATATTATTTTGGTTTTCTATACTTGAACACCTCATTTTATGTCAGTAATGCAAATAATTTATCAGTTTACTTTATTCGTAATATATTGGTGTAAGCTTTGTACTACTAATTTTGCACAATCAATCACTCAACCTGGGTTCGTAGTGGGTAGATGAGCACATCTCAATTTCTGCTAAGTCACCGTGTGATGCTTTGCTCAGGTGAACTTTTCTTTGTGAAATTCAGGTTCTGGACTGATGATCGAGAGGTTGTGGGTTTATATCCCCATTAGACCCCTGCCTGATAAAACCTAAATGATTACCATTAACAATACTGAAAACGTAAACCACGATGGACGAGTGTCCCATTTGGGTGGAGTTGAACTTGTTGTCACTATACATATACAGTATACTATACCTACACCATACAGACGCTCCCCAACTTACGTTTTAGTTCAGTTCCGGATGGCCGAAAGTAAGGTGAAAAAAAAAAAAAACGTAAGTTCTTACTGTATGCTCCAATGACATATGACGTTCATACTGTACTATACATCCATAAATACCATTACCGTATCATAAATCACCCCTAAATCAATTATTACGAACATAACATTGTAAAATAATATCAAATATATCAAATAATATCAACATTAATTTCAAATAAATTAAGTTCAAGCAAAATAATTTCAAATAGATACATTTTAATCAAATTCACTCATCAAATATAACCTTTAACATGCTCTGTGATGCAATCTTTCTGCTTGTAAATGGTTCCGATGGTCGACAGATGGTCACTTTACATGAAGCTTAAAACAGCCAATCAACGCTTACAATACGTGAGGCGCTCCACCGAAAGTAGTTCACTTGCTTGTGCTTGAGACAAACCCCGGGTTATACGGTTATTCGACTTCCGGTCTTTCAAGTGAGCAAGGGCACCATTGAATACTGGTTTAGTACTCAGCCTGCACTGATGTGAATAACCAGCAGAGCAGAGAGTACTCTTTCTTTTCTGCATTCAGGTTCTCATTCATTTTACAACTCTCTGCTTAACTGAGTATGTATGGTAGATTGCGTCGATCCGAGCAGATAGTTAATTCAGTCTTGGGAAAACCGGAAATTCCGGCATATGCCGGAAAACTTGCACCCATGCTCGTAGGCTTACTCTTCTGACCAACCATATTTGCTTCAGGTTAAAAAAGGCCGCAAAACAGTGTAAACACAAAGATCACAGAGATGACGTCTTAAAACAAGGGTAACACGCAGTAAACTGGGAAGAAGGAGGAGCATATTCAGTCTGTCGTTTGTAAACAATGGACGCAGCGTCATTACATCATTGAGTCATTACGTCAACATACTACGTAGGTACATCTCGTACTATAAAGAGCACACTATACTCAAAATTTGACATAATTAAAAAAAAAAAAGTAAACTCGAAAAAAGGTAAAACGAATGAACGTAAGTCGAGGAACGTCTGTACTATGTACTAGACTCGGTCTGTCTAGACTCGGGTGTAAAAAGCCCAAACAATTTCCCTTCCCTTATTATTTTGTGTGAGAATGTTGGAAAGTAAAAGATAAACCTGAAAAATAACATGGATGTGTAAGGAGAAGCATTGGCTGTGGATGATGATTTGCCTCGGGTGGATCTCAACCACTAAAAGGTAAGAATTAAGCTGTCATAACCATTCAGACTTGTACATGTTTGGTGTAAGGTGATAGGTAAGCCCTGTGGTGTCTGAAGGAAGTGATGGCTCAGTGAGCAGGTGCCTCGGGTGACGATCCTTATTTGTAAAGAAAAATATTCACCCATTAAAAGAAAATAGAAGGAATTGTGTAATGCGAGATTGGTTCAGTGATATAATAGCGAGGGCTGAGATGTTACTGCAGGACAAACGAGATTAAGACCATTTGCAGGTAAGATGAAGGTGCAGGGAACATGTGGGATATTGGGACTAGCAGTGAAGGTGAGAAAGGCCAAACATCATTATCCAATGGAGGCTCTCTCTCTCTCTCTCTCTCTGTGTGTGTGTGTGTGTGGGGTGTATGTGTGTGTATGAGATGTCAGCTATCTTTAAGCATATTTGTCATGCAGCTGTTCAAATGAAGTGTTATTAAGCAGCTTTGCTATGATTAAATACATTAAATTATGTACACCAAACAAGACGTTTTGAAATATAGAAGTAATATTTGGAGGTGGCATGGTGGTTCCTTCATTCATTTTCTGAGCTGCTTAATCCTAATGAGGGTTACGTGGAGGCTGGTGCTCATCTCAGCCAACTCTGTTCAAGCGCAGAGTACACCCTGGACAGCTTGACAGGCCATCGCAGGGCAGAATTACACTGCTGGCTATGCAGCTACTGTTGATGAAATGGTTCTTTTACAGCCTCTCATCACATACACTGAGAGACGTGTCAGGTCTTTGATAACTCAGTTAGCTGTACTGGGGGGAAGCAGTGACAACCCAATGATAATAGGGCTTGAACCCCTGATCTTTTAATCAATAAGCCTGCATCATACCCTGGTGGTGTTGTGAAAAATCTTATTCAACTGATGATTTTGAGTTTGTAAATGTAAATTGTGATTTCTCTGTACATTCTAATGCTAAGTTTGGTGTTCCTCAGGGTTCTGCCCTAGGCCTGTTGATTTTCTCTCCATACATGCTACCTTAATTAATATCATTCATGATCATGTTATTAGCTTTCATTGTTCTGCTGAAGACACAAAGTTATATATTTCAGCAAAATCAGATAAGAGACATTAACTTAATAAGTTTAAAAATGTGTAAAGACATTAGACACTGAATGCATATTCACTTCCTCTTTTTAAACTCTGATAAGACAGCAGTTCCTGTACTTGGATCTCAGGCATATAGAAATAAGGTTCTGGTGATGTGGTAAGTTTGGATGGTGTTTCAGTTTCATCATGTGTAGCAGTACAGGATCTTGCAGTGATTATTGACACTGTTGTTTAATTTGAAGCTCATGTAGATAATATTACTCTGGTAGCCTTCTTTCATTTCAGGAATGTTGCTAAAATAATAAATGTGATGTTATAGCATGATGCGGAAAAATTTGTTCATGCATTTGTCACTTCAAGATTAGATTATTGTAATGTATTACTGTCTGGTTGATCTCATAGGAGCATAAACAAGCTCCAGTTAATCCAGAATACAGCAGTGAGAGTCCTCACTTGAACTAGAAGACACGAGCATATCACCTTGAGCTTATTTTCACTGCACTGGCTCCCAGTTAAATTACAAAATAAATATAAAATAATACTTTAAACTAATAAAACAGTTCACAGTTTCACACCACATTATCTTAGTAAATTTTTGTTGTTATGATCCAGCACAGTCCCTTAGATCAAAAGGTGCAGGATGCTTAGTGATGCCTCAAATAATGAAGACTACTGCAGGGGGCGGAGATGTGTGTGTGGGGGGGGGGTTGGCCTCCAATCGAATGGTACAGGGTGTAGCCAGCTTTTGCTCAGAGTCAGCTGGAATACATACCACTCTTTCTACGACTCTCATAGGATTAAGCAGTTTGGATAATAAATGAATGTATGAATAAATGAAGAGGAATGTGTGTAATAAGGATGCAGCAGGTCGGGATTAGAGATTTTGACTATAAGAAGTAAGAAATACAACGATTATACTTCCATACCAATTCGACATAGCTGAACTTTGTGTTTCTTTACAAAAATGGTGCCTACCCTTGAATGGGTTGTATTGGGGAATGATTCAGATGCATAGGTTGATTGATTCAGATGTGAAAGTAACTAAGCATGGGATTTCCTTCATCAGTGGCAAAGCCTAAACTAGAGATATATATAACTCCCAATTATGCTCATTTAAATAAATTTAAAAATATACCACAGGGGTACAGACATTCCTTTAGGTAGAATAGTTTGATAATAGTTGTCATTTAAACAAGTCAAATATGTAAGCCGCTCAAGTGTAGTATAGATTAAGCCACAAGGTCAAGTTTTGACTAAGAGCCAAATTAAGCTGAAAATGCTGTACACCTGGACAAAAACACGATATCACCAAAAATCCATCCTTCAAAGCAAAATCTTTGACACGAACAAGTTCTAACATCCATGAACACAATCTCTCCATGCTAAAACACCTGTGTAAGAAAGGGTTCCATGTCTGCATTGTTGTAAAACAATAGAAATACAGTATCCAGTTATTGTGCGAATTTTAAATGGATTTTGTGGTGCTCAGGGTGTTTACTTATTATCCGTATTCACTACCAGAGCCCTCTCCCTACTAACAGAATCCGAAAACAATTCCCTAAATCATATAACACTAAGCCAATAAGAAGCCTCATAACAGACATGACTCGTCTGTTGCTTTGAAGGTGCTAATACGATGGTGCCGATTGGTGGAAAGCCAGATTCATTTAGTGTTTGGATGTTCAGGAGGTTCAGATGTGGAAATTCAGAACCTGGTTCTGTAACTGTAATTCCTATTTTCTCCAAAGTAGCATTTCCTTATTAGCGGTCATTTTAAAGCAGATTCAATTCTCTTTCCAAATATAGTGGTACCTCACCTTACAAAAGACCCAATAAACGAAAAATCCAGGTTACGAAACATATTTACCTAAAATTTCCATCTCTGGATATGAAACAAATTGACGTTACAAAACACGCCATCTCAAAAACCCAAACAATGCGCGAGTTGCTCGCCCATTGGCTGTCTCCCAACATCCCACCCCGCTGGCCTCCCATTGGCTAGGTCGAAGCTGCATCTCCATAATGCCCATGACGCAGCTCCCTCCCATTGGCTATTATGGAGCTGCATCTCCATAATACCCATGATGCTTTTTGTGTGCCTTCGACCCATTGTTCGTCACGGAATTCTAACGCTCATAAAGGACAGAGTTATTGTTGTTTCGTGAGTTTTTCGAGTATGCTCACTGCAACTTTATTTTTTGGCTCAGGCTTTTAACCTTGAATAAACATTTGTAAGATTATAACTCTGCTAAGAAGACAAGGTCAACACACGCGTGCACACACACACACACACACACACACACGGGCGCGCACACACACACATGCACGCACGCACACACACACACGCACACACACACACACACACACACACACACACACTTGCGCACGCGCATGAGCGTGTGATTCCCGGTGAAAGTGATTCTGGTGCGAGTGAAAAGAAGAAGCGGGCTCGTGGCACGCGGTTGAGTGATATCACAAAGGAATATGGCCGAAACCCGTCTACCATCGGTACGATATTGAAGCAGAAGGAGGCCTTAAAAGGTATACTTTTATCATTTTTAAAGGGTTTAGTGGTAGTATTGGGGTTTCCCTGGAACGAATCAGGCCTTTTACATGTAAAATGCTACTCAACTTACGAAAAAATCAGGTTGCGAAACCACTTCTGGAACAAATGAATTTCTTAAGGTGAGGTATGACTGTATATTAGTATGGTAAATTTCCTACTTAAATCCTGTCACGAGTGAGCGAGCAGGTCACATATATAAAAAATGTCCTTGTGACCTTGAAACACGGTCAAGGTGACCTATAAAATCCCACTGTATTTTTCTTCAAAAAGAATTGCACCCAAGTTGGTGATACTATTTCATTTCATTTCCAAGTTATTGCAGAAAGGAGTTGGATGAAATCATCTCTTTTTGTATCTGCTGCTTTACTTTCTGTTGATGGCAGTGGGAGTGAAAAAACAAAATGCTGCAAGAGAATGTAAGGCATGGTTTTGCTTTTTTCATGATTACAAGGCTTTAGTAAGCAAAATGTAGTGAGAAAGAATTATAAATATAAATAAATGATGTAATTTGAGTATGCTTTAAAAACTGCAACAAACAGAAAGAATCACGTTTTCTTTGCGTTGAAGACGATGATCTAAACCACTGGAGAAGAACCTCCCATCTATTGCAAAAGCCAGTAGAATGTCCCAATAACCAGAATGAACACTCCTGTGCATGTGTAAACCCTCCTACACAGACACTAATTGCTCTCACCCTTCCTTTTCACCATTTACACCTCGGACTTCACCTATAACACAGACAGCTGCCACCTCCAGAAGTTCTCGGACGACTCCGCCATTGTGGGCCGTGTGTCAGAGGGGAACGAGCTGGAGTACCGGTCGGTCATCGTCGACTTTGTGGACTGGTGTGAGCGCAACCACCTGTGCCTGAACACTAGGAAGACGAAGGAGATGGTGGTCGACTTCAGGAGAAACACTCTAACACACATACACACACACACACACACACACACACACACACACACACACACACACTCACTGGTGAACATCCAGGGACAGGACATTGAGACAGTGGACAGTTTCAAGTACCTGGGTGTTCACAACAATAAACTGGACTGGTCCCACAACACCAACGCCCTGTACAAGAAGGACTAGAGTCGCCTCCACCTTCTGAGGAGACTTGGATCCTTCGGAGTATGCAGACCTCTGCCCTCTGCGCAGGACATTTTATGACTCTGTGGTAGCCTCTGCAATCCTCTACGCTGCCATCTGCTGGGCCACGGGCAGCACAGAGTGGGACAGGAAGAGACTGAACAAGCTGGTCAGGAGGGCCAGCTCTGTCCTCGGCTGCCCACTGGACTCTGTGGAGAAAGTGAGTGAGAGGAGGATGGTAGCAAAGCTCACATCCATCCTGTTCAACAGCTCTCACCCACTGCACCAGACTGTAGAGAAGCTGAGCAGCTCCTTCAGTGGACGACTGAGACATCCTCAGTGCAGGAAGGAGCGCTACCGCAGGTCGTTCATTCCCACCGCTGTCAGACTGTACAACGCCACTTTGTAACTGTCTGTGAAAATACCGGTTATGTGCAATAAAAACCCCTGCGCACTTTAATCAACCACATCTACCCCACTGACTGTGAACCATATCAACCCATCTACTCTGCACTCAGATACATGTACACTTGTATATCAGCCAGTCTACAAAGTTGTTCTTTTTCTTTTTTATTGTATATTACTTTTATACTATTTATGTATCTATTTACTTATATAATATATATGTATGTGTGTATGTATGCATGTATATGTATTATTGTATATGTATCTATTTTGCACCCCCTACTGATGGTACCTCAAGAGCCTGTAACAGTGAATTTCTCCATTATGAGATTAATAAAGCTGTATCTTACTTGTTGGTATTGTCTGCGGTAATTGTTGCACAAATTGGTCCGGTCGATTCTCAGCAACATTTAATGTGTCAATAAATTAAAGCAGCTGATGATCTGAATGTACTGAATGAGCAGGTTATCACATCAATGCACTTTTTCCTTCCCTGATGGCTTGTATATAAAATGTGAACTCGACTAGTGAAAGAGTGGTTCAGAGAGCATGAGGAATCATTTTCACATAGGCATTTGACCCACAGAGGCCTGACCTTAACCCTATTGAAAGTGTTCAGGATGTGCTGGAGAAGACTTTATGGAAGGCTTCAGTTTTTCCCCTCATTGATTCAAGACGTCGATGAGAAATAAACCCGAGACTGAAATAAATGGAAATAAATAATGGAAATAAATGTTATGTTGCTCAAGTTTGTTGAAACAATGGCATGTGGATTATGTGCTGTAATTAAAGCGGAGCTCACATGTCAGCAATCATGGCTGAATGTACAAGCAAATTTTAATTTAAGGGAAATCAAATATATTTTCGGATGCAGTCAGACAAATTTGAGGTAAATGTTTAATATTCACAATCTTGTAAAGTTTTGGTCCTGCTCCTGAATTTGATGTGAATTCACTACAATTGCTTTCGAATGGCTCAAGCAGCTGATTTTTGTACATCACGCGAAACCACCCATTTTTGAGAAAGAAAAACCCTTTATAACACCTTCTACAAAGAGGCAGCTGCAGGAGTCCTGGGCAAATACACTTTCATTTTCAAAAATAAAAAGATTTGCATATTTCCTACATGCAATGCACCTACTGCCATCTCACACACATATTATAAACATATAATATAAAATGTAAATATAATATAAAATGTAAACGGTGTTTTTTACTTTTCTGGAATAAATCTCAGGTTTAATTAATAAAAACTTCTAACAGGTTATTATTCATGAAATAAATACATAAATCGCAGAGGAAGGTACAGGAGCACTTTAGCTTTAAACCAACAATGCAGGCTGAAATAGTAGCTGTCCCAGAAGCCAAAGGTGAAGACACGACTAATTGAACTAGACCCACTGGACTCGAGACAATCAAATGGAGGTTACGTGTAAAATATACATAGGAAAGAAGTGTAAAATATCATTAAAGAAAGCATTTGGGTTTGTTTTATTGACATTTTAAGAGCAGGTTCAATACAGTGCATGACACACAAGCAGTGCAGGGTCACGGTTCCTCGATGATAATCTATATTGAAGGTTTTCAATGAGACCACGCAGTTTTTCGGTCAGCAACCGAAAAAACTTGCACTATTTCGAAGCTGTATCGCTTACATGTCATTGCACCCTTAGATCTATATACTTGTTTGCTTGGCTTGGAAATTAATCTCACTGTTCTTAAACACCTTCTATCCAATTGAAGTTTTCGAGTGATAAGAGCATATTTTTAAATTACATATCAACGTCACCACTGTATCTCAAACTGTCGCCACTAAATGATCCTCCGTCTTTATTCCCACGGTCATTAGTTGGAGCACTTTTGGTATTGTGTAAATGACTCATAAAGCACATATCCCATAAGGTGTCTTGTCTTTGTAGAGCAAAAAATATATAATAATCTTCACTAATGGATTTCTAAATTTCTGCATAAAATCTTTTAGCATAAGAGGTTAAATCACCCTGAGAATCTCGCAGTCAGTCGGGTGCAGCACGCGGAAAATGTACTTGGGCTGAGGGCGCCAACATAATGGATGCAGCTTAATGAAGCCTTCCACATCATTAAGCCACCAGTTAACCAAATAAAATAATTTCCCCTCCATCGGACAGGCAGGTTGTAAACGCCGGATAAATCTTTTAGCACTCCAGGGATCCCTACGGGAATGGGACGAAAGGACGGCACACTGTCATTATGCTAGCAGCTGCTTGCAAAGATATTGAAGTAGCAAGGGTCTGAAGTGGCTGATATTAATGCCAGAGGTGTTTAGAATCATGCTGACTGACCAAAAAATGTGTTTTCAATCCGAATGCTTACGATATATCAGAAGTGAAGGATTGAGACCAAAGGCGTCTTCCAGAACATTAACTCCTGCAGAGTTTTATTCTGAGGCAGCGTTGCATAACAGGAAGTCCGCCTCTTCATAGCCTCTTGGCATCCGTGCGTTTGTTGTTTGTATGAAAAACGTTCTGTACTGTATTCAGATTCTCAGATGAATCGGATGGTGGATTATAAAAGCTGAGTTTAATGGAGGTGTCCGTACTGTAGACACAAATATCTTCATACACTATTATAAATATTATTACATTCATAGTAATGTTTTTTTCTCAGTGGTTTGTTTGCTAGCAAATTTATGGGAAACGTTCTAGGTTACTGATCTGAAGGACAAGGATTCAATCCTCAGTTCCAGCACTACTGGGCCCTTGAATCAGGCCCTTCACCCTTAATTGTTCAGTTGTATTTAAAAAAAATGCCATAAATGTAAATATTCTGATGTTGATGAATTCTTTTCATTAAGGCGCTCAAGTAAAGGCTCAAGTAAAGGCCCAGTTATAGATACAGATACTCAGTGCCCGATCATGACATGTTTCTTTTTTTTTTGGTTGGGGGGGGGGGGGGGGTGTTTGTTTTATTTTACTTTTTCTGAAAGCTTGAGGATCCATATGGATGGAGCAGTACCACTGGCTACCACAGGGGCGCTGTAGCCAATGGTCCACAAGAGAATCACAAAGAAAAAAAATTGTAATAAAAGCAGAATTATCTGAAGAGGTTATGAAAGTTTAAGAAGATAAACATCTTTATGTTGTTACTTTGGACTATGTTGTTACAATTACAGGAACAGAAATTTGAGACAGAACAGCTGGGAGGCAACTGGATGTGAACTGGATGGAAAAAGGTGGATTGTGCAAGACATAATTTGTTTGTGCCCACATCAAGTTCGACAAAGAAGAATTTTCTGTTTGCTAGTCAGAATGCATCTAATGACCTTACAAGCCACTGCTGCAGCACACTAACACTGTGTTTTCTCTTTTCTGAATAAAGTACATTAGTACAATCTTCTCGACTAATGCAGCCGTGAGGGGGGGGCACAAACCAGTGTCTCTCCCTCACGCCGGTCCCAAGCCCGGATAAATGCAGAGGGTTGCGTCAGGAAGGGCATCCGGCGTAAAACAAATGCCAAATAAACTATGCGAATCACAAGAAAGAATGACATACCGGATCGGTCGAGGCCCGGGTTAACAACGACCGCCATCAGTGCCGTCAACCAACAGGGTGCTGATGGAAATTGGACTACTGTTGGTCGAAGACGTCGAAGAAGGAGAGGCGGGAGGCGCGTCCGTTGCCAGAGAGAGAAGAGAAAAGGCATGAGTCTAGGACTGAAAGTAGGGACTTTGAATATTGGAACTATGACAGGAAAAGGTAGAGAGCTGGCTGACATGATGCAGAGGAGGAAGGTGGACATACTGTGTGTTCAGGAGACCAGGTGGAAAGGTCGCAAGGCTAGAAGCATAAAGCAGGGTTTAAGCTGTTTTATCACGGTGTGGATGGGAAGAGAAATGGAGTCGGAGTCATCTTGAAGGAGGAGTTTGCCAGGAATGTTCTAGAAGTGAAAAGAGTGTCAGACAGAGTGATGAGTCTCAAGTTAGAAATTAAAGGTGTGATGGTCAATGTTGTTAGTGCTTATGCCCCACAGACAGGATGTGAGCGAGAAGAGAAGGAGAGATTCTGGAGGGAGTTAGATGAAGTGATGCAGAGTACCCCCAGAGGTGAAAGAGTGGTCATTGGGGCAGACTTCAATGGACATGTTGGTGCAGGAAACAGAGGGGACGAGGAAGTGATGGGTAGGTTTGGTATCCAGGACAGGAGCATGAAGGACAGATGTTGGTAGATTTTGCAAAAAGGATGGAAATGGCTGTGGTGAATACTTTCTTCCAGAAGAGAGAGGAGCATAGGGTGACTTATAAAAGTGGAGGTAGGAGCACACAGGTAGACTACATCTTGTGCAGGCGATGTAATTTAAAGGAAGTCAGTGACTGCAAAGTAGTAGCGGGTGAGAGTGTTGCCAAACAGCATAGGATGGTGGTGTGCAGGATGATGCTGATGGTGAGGAAGGTGAAGAAGGCAAAGGCAGAGCAGAAGACAAAGTGGTGGAAGTTGAAAAGGAAGAGTGTCGGGTTGTCTTCAAGGAGGAGTTGAAACAGGCTTTGGGTGGTCAGGAAGTGCTTCCAGATGACTGGACAACTACAGCGAATGTGATCAGGGAGACAGGTAGGAGAATACTTGGTGTGTCATCTGGAAGGAAAGTAGATAAGGAGACTTGGTGGTGGAATGAGGAAGTGCAGGAGTGTGTACAAAGGAAGAGATTAGCTAAGAAGAAGTGGGACATTGACAAAACCAAAGAGAGTAAACAGGAGTACAGGGAGACACAGCGTAAGGCAAAGGTAGCAGTGTCAAAGGCCAAACAGAGCGCGTTTGATGACTTGTATGCTCGGTTGGAAAGTAAGGAGGGAGAAAATGATTTATACAGGTTGGCACAGCAGAGAAATAGAGATGGGAAGGACGTGCAGCAAGTTAGATTGATAAAGGACAGACAGGGAAATGTACTGACTGATGACAGAAGCGTGCTGGGAAGATGGAAAGAGTACTTTGAAGAGCTGATGAATGAGGAAAATGAGAGAGAAAAAAGAGTAGAAGAGGTGACTGTTGAGGACCAGGAAGTAGCAAAGATTAGTAAGGGTGAAGTGAGGAGGGCATTGAAGAGGATGAAGAATGGAAAGGCAGTTGGTCCTGATGACATACCGGTGGAGGTATGGAAGTGTCTAGGAGAGGTAGCAGTAGATTTTCTGACAAGAACATTTAACAAGGTCTTAGTGAGCGAGAGGATGCCAGAGGAATGGAGGAGAAGTGTGCTGGTGCCCATTTTTAAGAACAAGGGAGACGTGCAGAGTTGTGGCAACTACAGAGGGATAAAGTTGATGAGCCATACGATGAAGTTATGGGAAAGAATAGTGGAAGCTAGACTAAGGGCAGAAGTCAGCATTTGTGAACAACAGTTTGGTTTCATGCCCAGAAAGAGCACCACAGATGCAGTGTTTGCCTTGAGGACGTTAATGGAGAAGTACAGAGAAGGTCAGACGGAGCTGCATTGTGCCTTTGTGGATCTGGAGAAAGCATATGACAGGGTGCCGAGAGAAGAACTGTGGTATTGCATGAGGAAGTCTGGAGTGGCAGAGAAGTATGTTAGAGTGGTGCAGGACATGTATGAGAGATGTAAGACAGTGGTGAGGTGTGCTGTTGGTGTGACAGAAGAGTTCAAGGTGGAGGTGGGACTGCATCAAGGGTCAGCTCTGAGCCCCTTCTTGTTCGCTATGGTGATGGACAGGCTGACAGACGAGGTTAGACAAGATTCCCCATGGACTATGATGTTTGCAGATGACATTGTAATCTGTAGTGAGAGCAGAGAACAAGTGCAGGAAAATCTAGAGAGCTGGAGGTATGCCCTGGAAAGGAGGGAATGAAGATTAGCCTCAGTAAGACAGAATACATGTGCATGAATGACAAGGACCAAAGAGGAACGGTGAGATTACAGGGAGCAGAGATAAGAAAGGTGGAGGATTTTAAGTACTTAGGCTCAACAATCCAGAGCAATGGAGAGTGTGGAAAAGAGGTGAAGAAGCGTGTGCAGGCAGGTTGGAATGGTTGGAGAAAAGTGTCCGTGTGATGTGTGATAGGAGGGTATCGGCAAAAATGAAAGGAAAAGTGTACAAGACGGTGTTGAGGCCAACGATGCTGTATGGGTTAGAAACAGTGGCCCTGGGGAAAAGACAGGAGGCAGAGTTGGAGGTAGCAGAGATGAAAATGTTGAGGTTCTCTTTGGGAGTAACGAGGATGGATAGGATTAGGAATGAGCACGTCAGAGGGACAGCACATGTAAGACGTTTTGGAGACAAAGTCAGAGAGGCTAGATTGAGATGGTTTGGACATGTACAGAGGAGGGATAGTGAGTATATTGGTAATAGGATGCTGAGGCTGGAACTACCAGGCAAAAGGCCTAGAGGAAGACCAAAGAGACGATTTATGGATGTGGTAAAGGAGGACATGAAGGTCGTTGGTGTAAGAGAAGAAGATGTAAAGGATAGGGTGAGATGGAGGCAGATGATTCGCTGTGGCGACCCCTGAAGGGAAAAGCCGAAAGGAAAAGAAGAAGTACAATCTTCTCGACTGTCGCCATGTTTGTACCTCATCATCACTGAACTTCCCCCTGATGGATGCATTGCTTAATATCATTGCTAATGTATGTAATGGATGATGGACTTTCATCAATTATAGGCCGCATAGCCATCAGCGTGTTTCTGCTCTGCGATGGCCTAGCAAGCTGTCCAGGATGTACCCTGACCTGGTCACAAGCTGACCCAGTGTTGGCTGAGATGGGAACGAGCCTCCCCATAACCCTAATTAGAATTAAGTGGTTCAGAAAATGAGTGAATGAATGAATGATTAATGTATGCAAATATGTGGACCATGTTGATTAAAATGTTTTTATACATAAAGAGACCATAAACAGGCCATAACACTCCAAATAACCATGATCTGGAATGTGGAATTTTTAAACGGATTCTTCACCATTATAGGGCAGGGGAGTTTTAATTAAAGTAAAGAAATTTGGGATTACATGAACTGTAATTGAAAATAATAATGATGAGTTGCCTTGGCAGAGGTTTGCACTCATCCAGTACTTCTAGTCGTTTTTGTTTGGTTTTGGTTTTTTAATTTCACACTACAATCACACATGTTTAATCTCTCCCCAGCACAGTCATTCTTAAATTACATGAAGTGTATCTGGTGCAGATGAATCTATTTGAACAGATGAAGATGTTTTTGTAATTGAAAACATTGCCGAGTCCTGGTAAAAGCCAAAGGGAATAAACAAGTCCTTATTGAAGTATAGACACCAGACAAGACCATCTGGTGGAGAAAATTACATTTCCTGCAAGGCTCTCCTTCAGAATGCAGCTCACGGCCCCATGAAGAATAAAGCCCAATCCACACGTAGGCTGAACAGTTTCTCAGCTAAGTGCTGAGTCTGCGCTAAGGCCACTTCGACCAGCTATTCACAGTCCACAACTCAGCAGAGTTGATATCACTTGTACACAGGTTTCTGTCAAACCCAGAAGTTGTTTTTTTTCTTATGAGTCCAGGCACAAGTTAATATTTTGTTTGTGATAAACAGAAGGTCATTAAATATGAATATGAAGACATGTTTCATTTTTAGCCTCCCTGGGATATGCTGTGTGCGCTGGATTTATACAGTCATACGTATGTCTAGTCATCCATCTGTAATAATTTCTGTCTTAGCCCAGGATTGGGAAGCCGTTAGAGATTTCTTCATCAAACTTGATTGTTATGTGAATTAGGGCAGAGCGTTTGTGATATTTTGGTATCTCTTCAGCCACAACTTTTATGTTGACATGGCAGCCAATTTCTCACTCGGGCATTCATAAGAAATGAAGGGAGGAAACCCACAAAGGCACAAAAAGAATATTCAAACTCTATACAGAATCGTCCGGCATGGTGGCGTAGTAGTTAGCACATCAGCCTCACAGCAAGAAGGTGCTGGGTTCGATTCCCAGCTCGGGTGAAACCTGTGTAGAGCTTACATGTTCTCCCCCCCCCTCCTTGTATGGGTTTCATCCAAGCACTCTGGTTTGTCCTACAGTCGAAAAACATGCACACCAGGCTGAGTGTTTGGCTTTTTCCACCCGAGCCTAGTGGCTCATCAGGCCGGTGCTTATTCCTGATTTCTGTAGCATAAAGCGACCAGGAGTTCAACTCCTCCTGGATGGGCCACTAGTCCATTGCAGGTTACCTTCCCAGTATATTTTCACTGGTACCCTTTTATACTGCTGGGGCCAGTGGTGTAGTGGTTAGGGTGCTGGGATCATGATTGGGAGGTTGTGTGGTCAAATCCCAGTGAGAGCCCCTCTGTGCTAAGCCCCCTGGGCAAGGTCTTAACCACAAGTGTGCCTCTGTTCACCCAGCAGTATAAATCTTCTTTCTTTTCCTTTCGGCTGTTCCCTTCAGGGGTTGCCACAGCAAATCATCCGCCTCCATCTCACTCTATCCTCTGCATCTTCTTCTCTTACACCAACTGCCTTCATGTCCTCCTTCACCACATCCATGAATCGTCTCTTTGGTCTTCCTCTAGGCCTTCTGCCTGATAGTTCCAACCTCAGAGTACCAGTAAAAATATACTGGGAAGGTAACCTGCGATGGACTAGCGTCCCATCCAGGAGGAGTTGTACTCCTAGTCGCTTCATGCTACAGAATCCGGGGATAAGCACCGGTCCGATGAGCCAGTAGGCTCGGGTGTAAAAAGCCCAATGGACTTTACCTACCTTACTATTTATACCGCTGTGTGAAGAGAGGCACACTTGTGGTTAAGACCTTGCCCAGGGGTCTTAGCACAGTGGGGGTCTAACTGGGATTCAAACACACAACTTCCTGATCATGAGCCCAGCATCCTACCCACTACGCCACCGGCCCCACAACACACTACGCTGACTTGCAGTTCCAAATTGCCCCCAGTGTAAGAGTTAATGGTTGTACGAGTATTATCCCTGTAATGGCCTGGTTCGCTGTCCAGGGTGTATCCCACCTTTGCCCTCGCCCAGAGTTGGCGGAGATGGGTGCCAGCCTCCTCTTGACTCTCATTAGGATTAAGCAATTCAGAAAATGAATGGTTAAATGATTGGCACCTTATTTACAGCCGTAAATCTTCCCACTTATGATGCTTATCATTAACATCCTGAAGTAATTTATCTCATTTAGACCAAATCACAGGAAAGGAGGCTTCATCTGCAAACCTAGTATCTCACTTCTTATTAAGAAGACCTTCACAGACAAGAAGATATGTCTTGAAAGATCCTTAGGGACTATTTATAGTCTATTACCAAGCTGACGGCGCCCAGGACGGCTGCGTCTGCAGTGGCTCAGATAAGTACCAGTGAATTAAAGAGAAACAACTCACAAATGGTACTCAGCAGCAGAATTTCTCCAATATAGTGTATGGCAGTCAAGAACTACTAGACTTGGCAAAAAACAGCAATCAGCGGCGAGCGACACAGTAGAGAATCATCACAGTGGGGGAGATGGAGGCGGTGCAACAGAAAGCAGAAGCAGCAGTGTCAAACAGGGCTAACGGCTAAGGTAAAGGTCAACCAGTTCAAAGCACCACTTTCCTCCATCCTGCTCTCCAGCATTCGGTCCCTGGAGAGTAAATTTAGCAACCTAAGGCTGGATATAACAGCCAGATGGTAAATGAGGGACCCACGGCACCATTATTCTCACAGAGACCTGGCCGAATTCATCTGTATCAGATGATGCCATTAGCATGGGACAGAAGCATCTATCTCACTGGTAAATCGCGGAGTGGCTGTATTGGCTTATACATCAATAACAATTGGTGCAACAATGCAGAGGTGATTTCAAGTCACAGCACTCCTGATGTGGACTTACTAACTGTACAGTGTAGATCTTTTTACCTACCTCAAGAATTCGCTATCATCAAAGCAGTTCAAATTCCCCAGTGCAAACACCAGAGAAGCTCTGAGTGTTCTCTACCGTTCCATCAGTGACTTGAAATCTGGACATCCAGCGGGAGTTTTCATGGTGACAGGGGACTTTAAACAGGCTAAAATGAAAACTGTATTTCCTCACTTCTGCCAGTATGTGTATTTTTCCACAAGAAGAGAAAATATGCCAACCTGGTCTACAGTAACATCAAAGAGGCATTCAAGGCAGAACCCCCCCCCCCCCCCCAGCTTCCAAGACCAGCTCTTTGTCATACTAATTCCTGCATACAAGCCTCTACTGATCAGGAAAAAGCTTACTGTGTAGCGGGTGAGGGTTTGGCCTGCAGGAGTCATGGAAGCATTACAGGACCGGTTCAAGCACCCAGACTGGACTACAGTATGTCGAAGTCAGCTGCCAAAGACATCCAGGAGTATGCTGAGGCTGTGTCTGTGTACATCCAGAAATGCATGGAGGATGTTACTGTGCTGAAAAATATCTCTACATGGGCCAGTGAGAAACCCTGGATGACCAGTGAGGTATATGTAAGGCTGAAAGCAATGCTTTCGTGTCCGGGGACATCAGTGACGTCATCCAGCATGACAGAGACTGTGTGTGCTGCAGGTAGAATCAGTTCCTCTGCTGTGCTGTGGGGTTTTCTGCACTGAGCAGTTTGGTACTCCACCTTATTTGATGCTAATGGAGCTCGCTGGTTTGCTGGAGTAGCATTCACAAAGCGGGATGGTTGTTGGCAATACTCAGCACGTTTTTGCTGAAAAAACTCACGCGGCTCATCACGTGGTCGGGGTGTGATGTCTTTAAGTGACACCTGGATTTATATGGTTTCATGCTGTCCGCTGCCAATGTTTTCAGGCACAGTAAACACAGAGGTCTTTCCTCGTTTCTCACTGCAGCACAGTGAAGCCGAGTACTACATCCGCTTCATCATATCTCCTCGACTTAGCTTTCAGGAGACTTTCGTTTCTCTCACTGTCTCCGTTTCTCTCCTCCTCTCTTTCCATTCCTGTTAAAAAAATTTCCATGATAGGTTTATTAACTTCACTTCTTATTTTACCTCTGGGCACACTCTAACAGTGAGGAAGCCACTGCCACCTGCTGAAGTGGATGTAGAATTACACTTTATCCTAATACGGCAAAAAAAAAAAAAAAAAAAAAAACATGTTCCCTGGGGTCACCCCCCCCAGCATCGCACCGAGGGGCGAGCCTCACTATTTGAGAACCACTGCAATAAACACAACCTTCTCTCTCAATGATTACCGCCCAGTAGCACTCAAACCTATTGCAATGAAGTGCGCTGAGAGGCTGGTAAAGGATCACATTGTTACCAGTCTCGCCCAACATTTGAGCCGTACCAGTTTGCCTATTGCCCCAACTGCACCAAGATGGAAAGAGTACTTTGAAGAGCTGATGAATGAAGAAAATGAGAGAGAGAAAAGAGTAGAAGAGATGACTGTTGAGTACCAGGACGTAGCAAAGATTAGTAAGGGTGAAGTGAGGAGGGCATTGAAGAGGATGAAGAATAGGAAAGTTATGGGAAAGAATAGTGGAAGCTAGACTAACGGCAGAGGTCAGTATTTGTGAACAACAGTTTGGTTTCATGCCAAGAAAGTGCACCACAGATATAGTGTTTGCTTTGAGGATGTTAATAGAGAAGTACAGAGAAGGAGCTGCATTGTGCCTTTGTGGATCTGGAGAAAGCAAAGGAGAGGAATGAAGGTTAGCCTCAGTAAGACAGAATACATGTGTGTGAATGACAAGGACCCAACAGGAATGGTGAGGTTGCAGGGAGCAGAGATATGGAAGGTGGAGAATTTTAAGAACTAAAAACCTCTGCCAAATCAAACGTGCGGATCAGATGATTCACTGTGGCGACTCCCGAGTAAAAGGGAAAAAGCCGAAGGGAAGACGACAGGCTCAACAATCCAGAGCAATGGAGAATGTGGAAAAGAGGTGAAGAAGCGTGTGCAGGCAGGTTGGAATGGTTGGAGAAAAGTGCTCGGTGTGATGTGGGATAGGAAGGTATCGGTAAGAATGAAAGGAAAAGTGTACAAGACGGTGATGAGGCCAGCGATGTTGTATGGTTTAGAAACAGTGTCCCTGGGGAAAATACAGGAGGCAGAGCTGGAGGTAGCAGAGATGAAAATGTTGAGGTTCTCTTTGGGAGTAACGAGGATGGATAGGAACAGGAATGAACACATCAGAGGGACAGCACATGTAAGACGTTTTGGAGACAAAGTCAGAGAGGCCAGATTGAGATGGTTTGGACATGTACGGAGGGATAGTGAGTATACTGGTAGTAGGATGCTGAGGTTGGAACTATCAGGCAGAAGGCCTAGAGGAAGACCAGAGAGACGATTCATGGACATGGTGAAGAAGGGCATGAAGGCAGTTGGTGTAAGAGAAGAAGATGCAGAGGATAGGGTGAGATGGAGGCAGATGATTCGCTGTGGCGACCCCTGAAGGGAACAGCCGAAAGGAAAGAAGAGGAAGAAGAAGAAGAAGAAGAAGAAGAAGAAGACATTGGAACCCAGGGCAATAGTGGCCTAGTGGTAAAGGTGCTGGATCACTGATCCCAACGTTGAGGGTTCTCGCCCCAAGCCCCACTCGACACAGGTTGTCACTGCCCCCACCCCCACTGAACCCCCCCGGTGCAGCTAATTGGGTTATCAAAGGCTGGCCATGTCCCTCACTGTCTATGGTGTGAGGTTCATGTAAAAGAACCATTGCTGACTTTCATAAAGAGTAGCTGCAAAGCCGTCAGCATGTTTCCACCCTGCGATGGCCTGGCGAGCTGACCAGCGAGTGCTCTGCCCTCACCCAGAGTTTGCTGGGATGGGCGCCAGCCTCCCTGCGACCCTAATTAGGATTAAGTGGTTACAGAAAATGAACTGAACACTGGTACCCTTGTAAAGAGGGCACAGCAGTGTATCCTCCAGGAACTTCCAGTCAGATGCACTACAGGACCCTGACGTTCCTACAGAGGATGCTGAAGACAGCGAAGAAAATTATTGGAACCTCACTTCCTCCTCTCCAGGATATTGCAAAGAAATGCCTTCTAATTAGGGCTCAAAGCATCACCAGAGACCCCTCACACCCTGACCATGGATTGTTCTCAATGCTGGTCTCTGGAAGGAGATTCCGCATCTCATAGCGCAGAACAGCCAGGTTTAACAACAGTTTCTTCCTGAATGCCATAAGACTGCTGAACGCATTAAATATTCCTCCCTCCTTACTCATACACTTACAAAGGACTGCACCACTAAGGACCGCTGTGCCATACTGCTGTGAAATATTACACTGTACACAAAATAAAATTCATTCAGTCATTTTCTGAACCACTTACGGTAATCTTAATTTTGGTCCTAAATTGGGAATCTGGCTCTTATCTCAGCCAACTTTTGGTGAAGGCAGAATACACCCAGGACAGCTCGCCAGACCTTCACAGGGCAGAAACACACTGATAGCTATGCAGCTACTGTTGACAAAGGTAATGGTTCTTTTTATATGCTCCTCAGCAATGACAGTGAAAGACATCATCGGCCTTTGATAACCCAGTTAACTGCACTGGGGAGACAGCAGGGACATTCGGGCGATAGTGGGGCTCGAACACCTCCTTGGGATCAGTAATCTAGTCACCAACCACCAGGCCATCAGTGCCTCCTATGCAATATAGCTATCTTTTCATTTATCTTTTATGCAAACATTTCTATATGTCTATTTGCATATTTATTATTTTTAATTAAAAATGTTCTTATTTCTGCTGTGCTCTGTGCCACTGCATCAAAATCTAATTTTGATGTAAATTTAAATGACAAAGACTGTCTAAGTGTAAAGGTCTTTTATTTTTTTCGTAAACACTTCAGAGGTTTAGTCTAAAGGAGAATTCAGTTCTAAAGGATCCTCTGCTGAGCCCCTACCTTGAGAACGATGTGAGGACAGAAGGGATGAGTGCCATGAAGTGCCCTTTCATTTCAAAGAATGAAGGGATGCCAGATTTATTAAGTTTAATCGACAGAATGTGGCAGAAGGGTTGATGAAGTCTGGACTTTAAAAATCTACTCTGTTCATTTCCAATATCGCTACATTTTTAGTGAATAATGCACAACTTCCAGGACTCTTTTATATGCTCTAATTAACGGAACATTAGCGGCTCCAGGACTGAGGCAGAGGCCGCCATCAATCTGTCATGATTTCAACCTTCTCATGGCAGGAAATTAATCAAAAGAGCTCTTTATTGCCAAATTGTGGATGTGAGGTCAAAAATAGATCATAGACAGATTGACTTGGAATGGGTTTTTAAAATGGAACTGGTGTGCTTTTTATACCACAGCAAGCCTATGTGATACTGTATGTCGTGCGGCTAGTGTTTGTTGATAAGCACATGAAGGACGGCAAAAAATGACTTTGATTTATATATAATTGATGATACATACAATGAAGCAGAATGCAAAAGATGATTTGTATTGTATTTGTAACAGGATGCACACTGCACAGCCAAAAAGAAAAGTTTTGAATCCTTCATTTATTTGCTGAACTGCTTAATCCTAATTAGGCTCGCAGGGAGGCTGATGCCCATATTAGCCGACTCTGGGCGAGGGCAAAGTACACCCTGGATAACTCACCAGGCTATTGCAGAGCAGAAACATGCTGACAGCTTTCCAGCTCCTCTTGACAAAAGTCAGAAATGATTCTTTTAAATGAACCTCCCACCATGGACAGTGAGAGACATGGCCGGCCTTTGATAACCCAGTTAGCTGCGCTGCAGAGGAAGTAACAACCCGTTGATAGTGAGGCTTGAACCCCCAACCCTCGGGATGAGTAATTCAGAATTTTACACTTTACTACTGGGCCACCACTGCCAGGAAAAAATAAATAAATAAATAAATAAATAAATAAATAAATAAAATACAGACACTCCCCGATATATATCAGTTATAGAGCATGTTACCCTTATGTTGAGACATTGTCTCTGTGATCTTTGTGTTTTCAGTGTTTTGCGGACTTTTGTAACCCTCAGCAAATATGGTTGGTCAGACGTGTAAGCCTACTAGCATGGGTACAAGTCTCATACACAGAGATGAATTAACTATCTGCTCAGATCAGCACAATCTTTATATTTATTATCTTTTAGCAGAATCCTAAGAGTGTATACTTATTTTTTATATTAATATTCATTAGGATTTGTACTTGTTCTTTGTATGCATCTCTTGAATAAAGTTTACTTACTTACTTACACAAAAGAAAGAACTCTCCGCTTTGCTGGGAGACTGCATCAGTGCAGGCTGTGGTCTAAACGAGTTCAACGGCACACTTGTGCACTTAAAAGACCGGAAGTCGTATAACCCACAGCAAGTACACTACTTTTGCAAGTACACTACTTTCGGTATTGAGCACCTCACATATTGTAAACATTGATTGACTGTTTTAAGTTTCGTGTAAAGTGACTCGGTATAAATAAGTGACTTATCTGAAATTAATGTTGATATTATTTTTTATATTTGATATTATTTTACAATGTTAAGTTTATAATAATTGATTTAGGGGTGTTTTATGAGATACAGTAATGGTATTTATGGATGTATAGTACAGTATGAGCGTCATACATCACACGTCATACGTCACTGTAACAACTTATGTTCACTTTCAACTTATGTTCGGCCATCTGGAACCAATTAAAAACGTAAGTCAGGGGGCGTCTGTATATATATGTATATGTGCTCGCGCGTGTGTGTGAGTCCGCTCGTGTGTGTTGACCATGTCTTCTTAGCAGAGTTATAATCTTACAAAGAACATGGCACGGGGAATCACTTTCACCGGGAATCACACGTGTGTGTGTGTGTGTGTGTGTGTGTGTGTGTGTGTGTTGACCATGTTTTCTTAGCAGAGTTATAATCTTACAAATGTTTATGCAAGGTTAAAAGCCTGAGCCATGAAATGCAGTTGGAATGACACACAAACGACCACAGTTCAAACAAAGTTGAACAAAGTTGGAATGATAGCGTCATCCGTCCTAGCCAATGGGAGGCCAGCGGGGCGGGATGTTGGGAAACACCGAATGAGAGAGCAACTCACGCATTGTTTGAATGGTGCACTTTAATGTTTGAATGGCACGTTTGGGGCTTTTCATAAGAAGTTGTTTCGTATACAGAAGACAAAAATTAAGGAAAATGTTTTTCGTATACTGGATTTTTCATATTCAGGGTTTTTCGTAAGAAGGAGGCCAACTGCATATATATATATATATATATATATATATATATATATATATATATATATATACAGTACGCCCTTGGCTATTCGCGGTTTTGCACTTGCGGTTTGAGAACACGCGGTCTGCCCAGCAGCCGGCACGTGATTCAAATTCATTGGCTGTCCTCCTTTCTGCTGATTGGTTGAGCTAATGCCCCGCCCCTTTTTCCTCATTCGCACACAAGTTGTCAATGAGCCTCTTTTTTGTGTGTGTTTTAATTACCAGTTAAGCTCTATGATACTACTCAAATACTATGTCTTCTCTGGCTAAGCGATAGAAAACGCTGGATGCCTCTTCTGAAGAAATAAGACTTTCTCTTGAGAAATGACGGCTTTCTCTTAACTGTTGTATTAAAATCTTTTTCAATTATTATTCCACAACAGGACCTAAATTCATGTTTATGCGTGAGATTTTATGTCCTTTTACATTGAGCTTGGAGTGATGTCTTGGAGTGACGTGTCCAAGATGGCGCTGCCTAGAGGGCAACATCGCGGAGTTCTCAAAGTCAAATTGTTTCTTTGTTCGTTTTAATTTGTTTTATTCGTTTGTTCACGTTTAGCACTATGCTTGTCTATGATCGGTCGACCCTACTACAGCTATGAGCAGCTTCAGCTTCGGGCAATTAAGCACGCAACAACTTATATCTTGAGCTGCTATGCTATGTTATGCTATGCTATGCTAAAGCCCAGGCGGAGTTTTCAGATTCTCCAGTGCTTGGTTAGCATTTCTGGCCATTTGCTTTGCTAAATGTTCAGTCCCTGCTAAACAAGATGGACGAGCTTCACGCTCAGATTGCAGCGCAGAGGGATCTACAGAACTGTGTTTCTGTGAAACACGGCTCGAGTAGAGTACACCCAATAAGGTGATTATACCAGCCGGCTACACGGCCTTCATCCCCTGCAATCCCAAGCGCGGAGTCGTCGTTCGGCCCCTTCCCGCCACGGCTTCTTTGTTAGCTGGGATGCGGCTCGCTGCCTACCATAGCATGTTAGCTCTGCTAAGTTATACATGCCCGAAGATACTCCGATCTTATACGGTAGCTGTAGTAGAGTCGACCGGTCGTAGACGAGCATAGTGAAAAACATGAACGAATAAAACAAATTAAAACGAACCATAGCATGCTAGGCCTGCTAATGGCATGCTAGGTCTGCTAATGGCATGCTAGGTCCGCTAATAGCATGCTAGCTCTGCTTAGTTATACATGCCCGAACATACTCCGATGTTATAGCTGTAGTACAGTCGACCGATCATAGACAAGCATAGTACAAAACACGAACAAACAAAACAACAAATAAAACAAATTAAAATGAACCATAGCATGCTAGGTCTGCTAATAGCATGCTAGGTCCGCTAATAGCATGCTAGCTCTGCTTAGTTATACACGCCCAAAGATACTCCGATGTTATAGCTGTAGTACAGTCGCCCTCTGTGCAGCGCCATCTTGGAGACGTCACTCCAACTTCAATGTAAAAGGACATGAAGAGTACTGTAATAAAGTTTATCCTTTTGGTATCGTTTGTTAAACATGCTACAGAACATAAAATCTCACACAAACATGAACTTAGGTACTGTACTGGAATAAAAATTGAAAAAGATTTTAATACAACAGTTCACAGAAAACCGTCGTTTCTCAAGAGAAAGTCTTATTTCTTCAGAAGAGACATCCAGCGTTTTCTATCGCTTAGCCAGAGAAGACAGCATTTGAGTGGTATCATAGAGCTTAACTGGTAATTAGAACACACACAAAAAAGAGGCTCATTGACAACTTGTGCGTGAATGAGGAAAAAGGTGCGGGACATCAGCTCAACCAATCAGCAGAAAGGAGGACAGCCATTGGCTGAATTTGAATCACGTGCCAGTTGCTGGGCAGACCGCGTGTACTCAAACTGTGAGTGCAAAACCGCGAATAGTCAAGGGCCTACTGTATTCCTTTGCGATATCACTCAACCGCAAATGATTGAGCATGCAAAACAAGTTTTAAGTCCTGGCTAAAAGAAATTACCCCAGAGGAGCAACCTCGCTTGCATTTTGATGGCAAGAGAATTGATAATAGAGAATCTCAGGTTGTCCATTGAAAGAACTCATCTACAACTTTACATATTACCGGGGATTTAGCTCAGTTGGTAGAGCGTCCGCTTTATCCTCTGGAAGGTCGGAGTTCAAATCTGGCCACGTCATACCATGAGACGTTAAAATTTGTGAGTTGTTGCTTGGTGCTCAGTATCAAAAGGATATAACAATGCAACAACTGGTGCTGTGCAGGGGTCTCATGTGCATTGTGTATAAATTATGCACTATGGTCTTCCTTTCGGCTTTTTCCCTTTTACTCGGGAGTCGCCACAGCGAATCATTTGATTCGCACGTTTGATTTGGCAGAGGTTTTTATGTCGGATGCCCTTCCTGTCACAACCCTTTTTAGCAAGGGACAGAAACATGCTGACGACTTTGAAGCCTATTCTTTACGAATATCAGCAATGGTTCTTTTACATGCCTCTCACCATAGACCATGGGGGGGGGGCAGAGACAATCTTGTGGAGAGTAGGACTTGAGCCCTATAAGCATCCATAATAATATTGGCTTCTTGGCCTGTGAAAGTGGATCAGCATTTGCTTTTTTCATATATTATTTTTAACTTCTGCCATTGTACTGTTTCATTTTGAAAATATATTTGAGTTACAGAAGATTCTAGGACTTCGGGTTTTTTTTTTTCTATGTGAGGTTTTTGTGGGGTTTGCGGCCGTTATTTTTAGTTGTTTAAATAGAAAATTATTTCAGGTGCTGGAGGTTTTTCAATGTATGAACAAAAAAAAGTCCATTTAAAACCCCAGGCTTAAAAATCTAAAATTAGTCAAAAGGGCGTAGGCTGGGCAGGTGGACAGGGTGTACATGCACCTCCCCACAGCAGGAGTTGACTTCCGCTGGACAAGAAATTATGTGTATTCACAATCTTATAAATAAATTTAATGACTGTTATTGAAGAGAAAGTCGGATAAATTCAACATGCAGTAAACCGGAAGTTAACACCGAAAGTTAACGTGTAATGGGCACTGCGCATGTGCAAGCCCGAGCTGACCAATCAACGACAGGTGCCTATTTTGGTAGCACGCCTCACATATTATCAGTAAGCAATAATAGCTGAACACTGTCAATCAAACAGTGCGAGTATGAGAATAAAGCACAGTTTGTTAGTACTGCTTCCGGCTTATATAATCATAAGCCATCCAGCCTGTATCTGCAGCTTAATGATCAGTACTTTTATAAAAAAATAATAGTATGTCTTTGTGCTGTAAATATGTATTAATATTTGTTTGTGCCTTTGAATAGATAAATAAATTTAGCTCAATTTGTAAATTTGCCACATGTACTTGAGGATGTAGTTTGAAATATATTTGAAAATGGTTTTGGTTGAACTATAATATTTGATTGCAGTTCACCCCTGTATAGACAGCAATCTTTTTAATGTTTAAACTTCTACCCACGGGTGTACCTGGTTCCCCCAAACTGATTAGTAATATAATAAATAAAATTATAGCTCCTGGGACTCGAGTTCTGGTCAACCAAGATGTGCATTCCCCCCCCCACGGTCAGACCAGCCTACGCCCTTGAGTCATAACCCTAACCAACACTCATACAATTCACACCTAGTGGTGAATTGGAACAGCCAGTTAGCCTACTGTGAAGGCAGCAGTGGTGGTTTAGTGGTAGGGTGCAGGATTGCTGATCCTAAGGTTGGGGGTTCAAATCCCCACATGGTTGTCACTGTCCCCCCAGTGCAGCTAATTGGGTTATCAAAAGTGGGCCATGTCCCTCACTGTCTATGGTGAGAGGCATGTAAAAGAACCATTGCTGACTTTTGTAAAGAGTAGGCTGCAAAGCCGTCAGCGTGTTTTCATACCTTGCTAAAAGGGTTGTGACAGGAAGGGCATCCGACATAAAAACCTATGCCAAATCAAATGTGCGAATCAGATGATTCGCTGTGGCGACCCCTGAGAAAAGGGAAAAGAAGAATTAGCCTACTGTGAATGTTTTTGGACTGTGGGACGAAACCAGAAAGCCTAGAAGAAACCCACATAAGCACAAAAAGAACATGCAAACTCCACACAGCAACACCCGAGCTGGGAATCAAACCAAGACCTTCTTGCTGTGAGGTGGATGTGCTAATCACTACACCACCGTGCCTCCATGCCAAACCCTACAGGTGATCCGCATATTTGATTATTTTTCTGGAATAAATATAGTCTTGAAAGTGAAATTATGTCTTTTGCGTCAAGACCTTTTCAAGGTTTACATTTATTTTTAAGAAGATGTAAAGATTACAAGAAATTTCTTTCCAATATAGCTGCCAGCACATAATATTCAGTGCTGTCTGAGGTTTATTTTAAGTGATGAAAATTGGTTAATAGGTTCATGAGACACGGGCTTTTATACATGAATGTCCACATGAGCGACGAGACATGTATACGATATATGTATACGACGAGATATGTATACAATCACTATCCAACAATAAGTAGATCTTGCTTCTAGGTATTACTCTTAAATTATTGCTTTTATCCTGCCAAGATCTTGTATGAAAATGCAACTGAGCTGTGTATTGGTGCCAAAAAATAAATAAATAAAATAAACATGTTTGTGGTACTGTGTCTGGAAATATGACATTGATGCAACCCTTGTTTCTTTCATAACACCAAGCAATATGTGAGGATTTTTTATTTATATATATATATATATATATATATATATATATATATATATATATATATATATATATAAAACACACTACAAGGAAAGGAAAGTGGGGAACCCATGAAGCAGGCAATCTATGCCTTCAGGTAGTAGTTGTACCTTTTCATAAACCACCAGCCCTGGACAACACAGGTCAGTGGTGGCTCAGACGTCTGCAGGGCTTTTAGTTTGAGCGCTGACAGGATTGAGTTATGTGGGCAGCATCCTGTCAAATGCAATAACTGCAACAAAGCTGTAAAAATCCAAAAAAGCCTCCCCCCCATTCTGCTCAGCTCTGTGGGCTGTAATACATCAGCTCAATCCCAAGCAGAGGCTTTAACACAATAAGAGGCTTCAATACGATCATGTTCTGGAGCGGCTGGGTGTTCATGAGAGACAGAAAGAAAAATGGAGTGAGGCCAAATAAATAAGAGGAAGAAATAAAAAGGGACAGAATCTAAAAGTGTGATGCGCGTATTCGAAAAAAGGAGGCAAATTCTATCCATTTCATGGTCACTGGATTGACATTGAAGCTTGAACAGAGCAATATGGTGCAGACAATGCAAAGGATTTTAAACATGACGGGGAAAAAAATCATCGCGTTGTTCGAGTCTGCGTTCTCATCCTCCACCGCCATCAGTTTTGAAAAAGGCGAGCAGGACCAAATAAAGCTGAGATGACTACAAAATCCATAATCAACCCTTTTTCTTTATTATTACGGTGTCTGTGAAGGTGCAGGAAGGCTGAGGACACGTCGTCATGGAAACAAGGGCTGCAGCGATCCTGAATCAGGTGAGCCGGACGTCAAGGCATGGAGCATCATTATCTTGTCAGAGGCCACACTTGGTTCATCATGCACTCGGAAATCAAATATTCCTGACTGAAGAGTGGATTGCAGACCCAGTTCATTTGAATGGATATTGAATTACTCAATTTTATGATTCGATATGGGAGTGGATTTTATATATTTGCTGGAAGAAAGAGGATTTAAATTTTACATGCTAGTCAATGCCCCAGTGCAGTTAACTGGGTTATTAAAGGCCGGCCATGTCTCTCACTGTCTATGGCTGTAAAAGAACCATTGCTAACTTTCCTCAAGAGTAGCTCAATAAACATCAGCGTGTTTTTGCCCTTCGGTGGCTTGGCGAGCTGCCTAGTGTGTTCTCTGCCTTCACACAGAGTCGGCTGAGATGGGTGCCAGCCTCTCCGTGACCCTAATTTGGATTAAGCGGTTCAAAAAATGAATGATGAATAAATCCAATTGAGTTTTATTTGTATGGCGCTTTATTGAGTTGATATTGTTGTAAAGCAGCTTTACAAAGTAAAAATAAGAATGTATAAAGTATAAAGAATTTAAACATCTCCTTCAACCCCTACGCATCCCTAATGAGTATCGCCCACGGGGATGGTGGCAAGGAAAAACTCCTTCAGTTGATGTGAGGACAAAACCTTGAGAGGAACCAGGTCCAAAAGGGAACCCAGAAATTGTTTTGCTCTGTATTCGGGTCAGAAGAAGGGCGGAGCCCAGCCCAGCTGACTCAGGAAAAAGGCAAGGTACACCCTGAACAACTCGCCAACCATTACAAAGCAAACGAGTGTTCACAGGTTTCTACTTAGGGGGAAACGAGAGTACCCAATTAGCCTAACGTGCATATCTTTGTATATGGGAGGAAACTGGAGTATACTGAGGAAATCCACAAAGCCATGGAGAGAACATGCAAGCTCCACACAGCCATGCCCTCGCCTAGCCCAGGACTAGAAAGCAGGACCTATATTTCTATACAATATTCCACCCTGAACGTCATGTATGTATTTACACAAAAATATTGCACACAGAAATGCCAGAGGTGGGAATGGAACCCAGGACCTTCCTGCTGTGAGGCAGACGTGTTAACCATTACACCACCATGCCACCCCAAAATTGATATACTATGCGTTGCAGCATGGAGCTGTTTTCGCTGCTGGTGGCCAATCAGTGAGGTGAGCTGGTATATAAATAGCACTCCTCTCATTGGTCTTTCTTTTCTCGATCACTTCCTGGTTCGTGGTCATTGGTAATCTCCAGAGCAAACTGCTTGTGTGCTGCTTCATGCCCTGTAAAGACGCTCCCTGACTTACATTTATCGGTTTTACGGTTTTTTTTTTTCGATTTTATATTTTGTTTAGTTTTTTTTTTTCAAAAAAAATCAGAATTTGAGTTTAGACGTACCTAAGTAGTACGCTGATGTTATGACGCAATGACGCTGCATTCATTGTTGACAAACGACAGACTGAGTGTGTGTGTGTGTATATATATATATATATATATATACATATATATATATTTTAAAAAAAAATATATATATATATATATATATATATATATATATATATATATATATATATATATATATATATATATATATATATATATATATATGTATGTCTCCTCGTTTCCTTTCGGCTTTTCCCTTCAGGGGTCACCACAGCGAATCATCTGCCTCCATCTCACCCTATCCTTTGCATCTGTTTCTCTTACACCAACGACCTTCATGTCCTCCTTCACCACATCCATGAATCGTCTCTTTGGTCTTCCTCTAGGCCTTTTGCCTGGTAGTTCCAGCCTCAGCATCCTATTACCAATATACTCACTATCCCTCCTCTGTACATGTCCAAACCATCTCAATCTAGCCTCTCTGACTTTGTCTCCAAAACGTCTTACATGTGCTGTCCCTCTGATGTGCTCATTCCTAATCCTATCCATCCTCGTTACTCCCAAAGAGAACCTCAACATTTTCATCTCTGCGACCTCCAGCTCTGCCTCCTGTCTTTTCCCCAGGGCCACTGTTTCTAACCCATACAACATCGATGACCTCAACACCGTCTTGTACACTTTTCCTTTCATTCTTGCCGATACCCTCCTATCACACATCACACCGGACACTTTTCTCCAACCATTCCAACCTTCCTGCACACGCTTCTTGACCTCTTTTCCACACTCTCCATTGCTCTGGATTGTTGAGCCTAAGTACTTAAAATCCTCCACATTTCTTATCTCTGCTCCCTGTAATCTCACCGTTCCTCTTGGGTCCTTGTCATTCATGCACATGTATTCTGTCTTACTGAGGCTAATCTTCATTCCCCTCCTTTCCAGGGTATACCTCCACCTCTCTAGATTTTCCTGCACTTGTTCTCTGCTCTCACTACAGATCACAATGTTATCTGCAAACATCATAGTCCGTGGGGAATCTTGTCTAACCTCGTCTAACCTCGTCTGTCAGCCTGTCCATCACCATAGCAAACAAGAAGGGGCTGAGAGCTGACCCTTGATGCAGTCCCACCTCCACCTTGAACTCTTCTGTCACACCGACAGCACACCTCACCACTGTCTTACATCTCTCATACATGTCCTGCACCACTCTAACATACTTCTCTGCCACTCCAGACTTCCTCATGCAATACCACAGTTCTTCTCTCGGCACCCTGTTGTTCACAAATGCTGACCTCTGCCCTTAGTCTAGCTTCCACTATTCTTTCCCATAACTTCATCGTATGGCTCATCAACTTTATCCCTCTGTAGTTGCCGCAACTCTGCACGTCTCCCTTGTACTTAAAAATGGGCACCAGCACACTTCTCCTCCATTCCTCTGGCATCCTCTCACTCTCTAAGACCTTATTAAATGTTCTTGTTCAGAAAATCTACTGCTACCTCTCCTAGACACTTCCATACCTCTACAGGTATATCATCAGGACCAACTGCCTTTCCATTCTTCATCCTCTTCAATGCCCTTCTCACTTCACCCTTACTGATCTTTGCTACATCCTGCTCCTCAATGGTCACCTCTTCTACTCTTTTTTCTCTCTCATTTTCCTCATTCATCAGCTCTTCAAAGTACTCTTTCCATCTTCCCAGCACACTTCTGTCATCAGTCAATACATTTCTCTCTCTGTCCTTTATCAATCTAACTTGCTGCATGTCCTTCCCATCTCTATTTCTCTGCTGTGCCAACCTGTATAAATCATTTTCTCCCTCCTTACTTTCCAACCGAGCATACAAGTCATCAAACGCGCTCTGTTTGGCCTTTGACACTGCTACCTTTGCCTTACGCTGTGTGTCCCTGTAGTCCTGTTTACTCTCTTCGGTTTTCTCAATGTCCCACTTCTTCTTAGCTAACCTCTTCCTTTGTACACACTCCTGCACTTCCTCATTCCACCACCAAGTCTCCTTATCTACTTTCCTTCCAGATGACACACCAAGTATTCTCCTACCTGTCTCTCTGATCACATTAGCTGTAGTTGTCCAGTCATCTGGAAGCACTTCCAGACCACCCAAAGCCTGTTTCAACTCCTCCTTGAAGACAACCCGACACTCTTCCTTTTTCAACTTCCACCACTTTGTCTTCTGCTCTGCCTTTGCCTTCTTCACCTTCCTCACCATCAGCATCATCCTGCACACCACCATCCTATGCTGTTTGGCAACACTCTCACCCACTACTACTTTGCAGTCACTGACTTCCTTTAAATTACATCGCCTGCACAAGATGTAGTCTACCTGTGTGCTCCTACCTCCACTTTTATAAGTCACCCTCTGCTCCTCTCTCTTCTGGAAGCAAGTATTCACCGCAGCCATTTCCATCCTTTTTGCAAAATCTACCAACATCTGTCCTTCTGCGTTCCTGTCCTGGATACCAAACCTACCCATCACTTCCTCGTCCCCTCTGTTTCCTGCACCAACATGTCCATTGAAGTCTGCCCCAATGACTTCTCTTTCACCTCTGGGGGTACTCTGCATCACTTCATCTAACTCCCTCCAGAATCTCTCCTTCTCTTCTCGCTCACATCCTGTCTGTGGGGCATAAGCACTAACAACATTGACCATCACACCTTCAATTTCTAACTTGAGACTCATTACTCTGTCTGACACTCTTTTCACTTCTAGAACATTCCTGACAAACTCCTCCTTCAAGATGACTCCGACTCCATTTCTCTTCCCATCCACACCATGATAAAACAGCTTAAACCCTGCTCCTATGCTTCTAGCCTTGTTACCTTTCCACCTGGTCTCCTGAACACACAGTATGTCCACCTTCCTCCGCTGCATCATGTCAGCCAGTTCTCTACCTTTTCCTGCCATAGTTCCAACGTTCAAAGTCCCTACTTTCAGTCCTAGTTCCTATTTGTACTTGTTCTTTGTATGCATCTCTTGAATAAAGTTTACTTACTTACTTACACAAAAGAAAGAACTCTCTGCTTTGCTGGGATTCACGTGCAGGCTGTGTTCTAAACGAGTTCCAGAAGTCTGTAATGCCCACAGCAAGTACACTACTTCTGCAAGTACACTACTTTCGGTATTGAGCGCTTCACATATTGTAAGCGTTGACTGGCTGTTTTAAGCTTCATGTAAAGTGACTCGGTATAAATATGTGACTTATTTGAAATTAATGTTGATATTATTTGATATGATTTTACAATGTTATGTTTATAATAATTGATTTAGGGGTGTTTTATGAGATACAGTAATGGTATTTATGGATGTATAGTACAGTATGAGTGTCATACGTCACACATCTTACGTCATACATCACTGTAACAACTTACGTTCACTTTCAAACGATGTTCGGCCGTCCGGAACCAATTAAAAACGTAAGTTGGGGAGCGTCTGTACGTGCAGCCATATTGTTCGGTACTCAGGTCAGTGACCCTTCTCCTTGTAGCCTGGTTGATGCTAACCGTTGGCTAATGCTAGTGTGGTTGCAGGTAAATACAGATGGTTCTCCGTATCTCTGTCTCGTGTGTGTGTGTGTGTGTGTGTGTGCTGTTTCTTCCATAATAATTGCGTCACTTTAAGTTTGTGGAGCAGTTCTAGTAGTGTATGTTATGGTTAGTTGCTGCTGTTTCGTCTTTGTCTGTCGCACCTTCAACTTCTTTGGTTTTGTTTTATTTCTGAAGCTTCTTTACTCTCGCTGCCATTTCGCATCAACAGATTCATCGGCTGGGTCACATCCACTGCTGTAATTGTGGGGATTGTAGTTTGTGTTTGATTATTTATTTGTTTTTCTGGTTTCTTTTTAATTTATATAATTTTCTTGATTGGTTAGTTTTGTTTATTTCTTTATGAAAGTTGGTGCAAGTGGGCAGTTATATACTAATTGTGATAATATTTTGTCCCTGTTTGGGTATGGCCAGTGGTGACCCAGTGGTAAGATGCTGGATTATGAGGTTCAAGCGTCACTTGGTTGTCACTGTTGTCCCCCCCCCCCCAGTGCAACTAACTATGTTATCAAAGGCTGGTTGTATCTCTCACTGTCTGTGGTAAGAGGCTGTAAAGGAACCATTGCTGAATTTGGTCAAGAGGAGCTGCATAGCCGTCAGTGTGTTTCTGCACCGCGATGACCTGGCGAACAGTCTAGGGTGTACCCTGCCCTCATCCAGAGTCGGCTGAGACTCCCACCAGGAGAGCACCAGCCTCCCCGCGACCCTAATTGTGTTAAGTGGTTCAGAAAATGAATGAACGTTTGGTTATTACCCTGCCTAATCTGTTTTAGTTGCTGGAGCCCAGTGGTGGCCACAGTGGTGTCCTGTTGTCCTATCAGCGGTGTTTCCCCAGACATGGGTTATTTCACCAAGAGTCTTCCACTTTTTTGTCTGGGTGTTTGAGGATTTTCTTTTTCCCTTTCTTTGTTTTTATTTTAGTGGACTTCCCTGCACTAGTACTTGCCTACCCAACACGACCCAGATTCTGTGTGAGAACTACGCCTCATGCCTTTTGAGTATAACTTACCTGTGTGCTTTAGTGTCTCAAAATAAGTAATTCCCAGGGTGGCACTACTAAGTTTTCGCATTACCACAATCACATGACTCTTGCTCCCACTGTTGCCCCATTTATCTCCTACTGCGACTTACAGTCAGATTTTCAAAATGAAAAGTTTCCCTGACGACTCAAAAAACTTTAAACATTATTAATTTTCACATTGTCCTTCTGGGTCACACAGCATTGTACATTTAGTTAAATCTTGAAATTAGCATCAACACTAAGTACCAGCGGACCATAATATCCACCTTGATCATCACTCGATATGTCTGAGTCACTGTGCTGCTCATGGATTGATGGCTTGCTCCTGAAATGAATTATTAACCCATAGCCTCCGTAATTAATAAAGATAATTGCATTTCAGAAGAACATCATGACCTGTGTCTGAAACCTAGATTACCCAATAATAATGAACATTGGAAATGCTTCACAGGACATAATGCAGAAGGTAAGTTCAACCTGCCCCATATGTATTTTAGCCCACATGGTCCTGTCGTAATGATGACAAAGCCGAGCAGAAGCCGACCCTTAATGTAATTAAATCCAGCATTCTGTTTGTCATAAACCTGTTTGGAAAACAAGATGGCCACCTTGACCTGGTTAAAGGAAACCAAGCAGGACAAAATATAATTTTTAGTTTTCTGAAGTTATGGAAACCTGCATGTTAGATGACGGCACAGGTCAGGGTTTGGGGATAAAGTGGTTTGGGTGTGTACAGAGAAGGGCTGAAGGGTATACAGGGATCCGTCGCTACTTCACGCTTCAATTTATTCGGTTTCAGTGCATCGTGGGTTTTTTTAAATATTAATCGAAATTAAGGAAGAAAAGGGGGAAAGGTTAAGGAAAATGCCACAAAAACAAGGCCAATTATGCGGGGAAAAAAAACCCTAAACAAACACAAAACAACCCAACATCTCCCATCAAAACTACATTTTTGTGAGGTGCGCATTTGCGTTCGTGCATCTTTGTGTGTTCCCTCAAGGAATCAAATTAAAGTTGAGTTTGTCAAGCAGGGAATGCGCTTTGAATTCCACGTCTTGTGGGCGTGGCCCGCAGCGTGTGCACGAGAGAGTGTGATAGAGAGTGTCATAGAGAGAGAGAGAGGTGTGTGTTAATAAAAAATGTTTAATAATGGTTTAATTAATAAATGTTAATAAAATGGTTTAATATGTTAATCAAATGTTTAAATGGTTTAATAAATTTTCTTTTAACACATTTCTCATACAAAATTGGTGTAATTTTATCATTTTTAAAGGGTTTATGGGGTTTATCCAGTCCAAATCCTGGAGCCTTGGAATGAATTAGGCGTTTAACATGTACAATTCGACCCCGACTTACGAAATCCCCGCTATACGAAAAGGGCTCTGGAACGGGTAAATTTCATAAATTGGGGACCGACTGTATTTATATTTTATTTACATCATATGCATTATTTTTTAATGTTGTTATTATAAGCATTTATAGCATTGAATATGTATATTATATTGATATTATATACACCTATACATGTACGTATACGTCAGTTGGGGGTTGAGCCTACTTCACGGATTTCAGTTATCCCGGGGGGGGGGGGGGGTGTCTCGGTCTCAATTAACAGCGGAAAGTGAGGGATCCCTGGATTGACAAAAGAATGTTACGGATGGAACTACCTGGTAGGAGAAGAGGAAGATCAAAGATTTATGGATGCGGTGGACCAAGGGCGTAGGCTGGTCTGACCGTGTGTGTGTGTGGGGGGGGGGGGGGGGGGCACATCTTGGTTGAACTCGAGTCCCAGGGGCTATAATTTTATTTATTATATCACAAAGCACTTTGGGGGAACCAGGTACACCTGTGGGTAGAATTATAAACTTTTAAAAATTGCTGTCTATACAGGGGTGAACTTAAATCAAATATTATAGTTCAACCAAAAACATTCTCAAATATATTTCAAACTACATCTGCAAGTACATGTGCTAAATACATTTACAGATTGAGCTAAAGTTATTTATCTATTCAAAGGCACAAACAAATTTTAATACATATTTACAGCACAAAGAAATGCTACTAATTTATTCAAAGTCTTGAGCATTAGGCTGCAGATCCAGGCTGGATGGCTTATGATTATTTTAGCCATTCATTCTCATATGCCATTGATTCAACATGTGCAGGAGCCGGAGGCGGGACTAACAAACTGTGCTTTATTCTCACACTCACATTTTGTTTGATTGACAGTCTTCAGTTATTGCTGCTTACTGATATGTGAGGCGCTCCACCGAAATAGGCACTTGTCGTTGATTGGCCAGCTCGGGCTTGCACATGCGCAGTGCCCGTTACACGTTAACTTCCGGTGTTAACTTCCGGTTTCCTGCACGCTGAATTTATCTCCGACTTTCTCTTCAATAACAGTCATTAAGTTTATTTATGAGATTGTGAATACACATAATTTCTTGTCCAGCGGAACTCAACTCCTGCTGTGTGGGGGTTGCACGTGTACCCTGTGCACCCCCCCCAGCCTACGCCCTTGTGGACGAGGACATGCAGGTATGGGTGCAGAGGACAGAGTGAGATGAAAAAGATTGAATTGTGGAGACCCCTAAAGGAAACAACAGAAAGAAGCAGAAGATTTCTTTTTATCTTATCAACAGGCTTTGTTTTTTAAATATTTTTGCAAGTGCTTGTGATAAATTTTTCAATAATCATGAACTATTTTCTCCTCTTTAGTTTTATATATATATATATATATATATATATATATATATATATATATATATATATATATATATATATATAATCAAAAGGACAGGACAAAGACTTTCTTTTGAAACTCCATTTATCACTACAGATCTGTTTCGAGGGGTGGTGAAACCATCCTCCCTCTTCAGGTGATTATAGAAGAATTCTTCTATAATCACCTGAAGAGAGAGGATGGTTTCACCACCCCTCGAAACAGATCTGTAGTGATAAATGGAGTTTCAATAGAAAGTCTTTGTCCTGTCCTTTTGTTATTTGCTCTACCAAAAAGTATTGAGCACTCTCCTACGGAAGGATCTACTCAGAAAATCCTCTATATATATATATATATATATAATATATCCAGTCCCGAACTGTCAAGTATTTCCTTCCCTATCACACAACCATCATCAACCAAAGCGGGGAGTAAGGTCCACACGTGCAATACTGCCACCCGCCTCTTTTTGAGCTGCTGCATATGCGTATTTGTTGGTTAAACTCTGCATAGAAATGCCCAAGCTGGGAATCGAACCCAGAGCCTTCTTGCTGTGAGATGGATGTGCTAACCACTACGCCACCGTGCCGCCCTGTGTGTGTGTTGTTTATTTAATTTTCCGAGAATCACTAATTCAACATGGATTTCCTACATAATCTCTTTGCTGATATAATATGGGATTTTCCCTTATCAACGCAAGTTGGGAAGCTGATCCAGTCTGTAATTGATGATAAAATTGATAACTGTTCAGGTAATTATGCTCCAATCTGGCATGGAATCAAGGCATTGCAGAGAACGGTGCAGGTTTTTCCATGCAGCTGTAGCTCCACTATCACACACACACACACACACACACACAGACACACGTCCGCTCATTAACTTTTAACCAATAGTGCAGGCTGGAATAACAGCTGTCCCAAAAGCCAAAGCTAAGCAGATCATGCCTGAGAAAAATGCATCAATTAATCAAGAAAGCAAACGCCTGCATTTGTTTTATTTACATTTAAAGATCAGGTTCAATATAATACATGACATACAGCCACTGCAGGGTCACAGATCCTCCATCATGACACTTGACAGTTTTTGGAGAGGCTGGGTGTTTTTTCTGACAACGAAAAAAAGAAGTTGCACTAATTCACAGTACAATGGTACCTTGTCTAACGAATTTAATCTGCTCTGAGGGCGCGCTCGTAAGCCAAAAAGTTTATTAGATGAAACAATTATTCCCATAAGAAATAACAGAAAACCAATTAATCCGTTCAAACCCCCTCCCAAACTCATATAACCTGCCACAAACACGTACGTTTAACCTAATATGTGAGCCAGTGAAAGTAGGCTCTTGGGTCAAAAAATGAAATTGCGCTTTTTACACAATCAGATAGTGGAGGCCCAAAGCTGCAGATTGCAGCAAAATGTTTGTCAATACCTTGAAAACTGAGCAACCTATGCCATTTCTTGTGTCAGCATTCAACTAAAAATTTCAAAAGATGTTTTAGAGAAAAATGAGCACAAAGATTGCACTTCTTCCAACATCATTAGTCCTTAGCAACCAAACATTTTTATGCACTTCAGTCATATAAACTTTTAGAAAACATGTCTCGGAAGAGTTTTAGGAAGAGCTAAGAGAAATCATCCTCATTTTTAATCTGTGATGCCCTTTTTAAACCCATCAGTCACCGTGGTAACCCCCAAAAATTAACAAAAAAACTACTATTTTCTTTTCTTCTTCTACTTCTTTTCCTTTCGGCTGCTCCCTTCAGGGGTCACCACAGCAAATCATCCGTCTCCACCTCACCCTGTCCTCTGCATCTTCTTTTTTGACTCCAATGACCTTCATGTCTTCCTTTACCACATCCATAAATCTCTTCTTTGGTCTTCCTCTAGGCCTTCTGCCTGGTAGTTCCAACCTCAGAATCCGACTGCCAATATACTCACTTTCCCTCCTCTGTACATGCCCAAACCATCTCAATCTAGCCTCTCTGACTTTGTCTCCAAAACATCTTACATGGGCTGTCCCTCTGATATACTCATTTCTGATTCTATCCATCCTCGTTACTCCCAGAGAGAACCTCAACATTTTCATCTCCGCTACCTCCAGCTCTGCCTCCTGCCTTTTCCTCAGCGCCACTGTTTCTAAGCCATACAACATCGCTGGCCTCACCACCGTCTTATACACTTTTCCCTTCATTCTTGCTGACACTCTCCTATCGCACATCACACCGGATACTTTTCTCCAACCATTCCAGCCTGCTTGCACACGCTTCTTCACCTCTTTTCCACACTCTCCATTGCTCTGGATTGTTGAGCCTAAGTACTTAAAATCCTCCACCTTCCTTATCTCTGCTCCTTGTAACCTCACCGTTCCTGTTGGGTCATTGGCATTCATACACATGTATTCTGTCTTACTGTGGCTAACCTTCATTCCCCTCCTTTCCAGGGCATACCTCCAACTCTCTAGGTTTTCCTGCACTTGTTCTCTGCTCTCACTGCAGATCACAATGTCATCTGCAAACATCATAGTCCATGGAGATTCTTGTCTCACCTCATCTGTCAGCCTGTCCATCACCATAGCAAACAAGAAGCTGATGCAGTCCCACCTCCACCTTGAATTCGTCGGTCACGCCGACAGCACACCTCACCACTGTCTTACATCTCTCATACATGTCCTGCACCACTCTAACATACTTCTCTGCCACTCCAGACTTCCTCATGCAATACCACAGTTCCTCTCTCAGCACCCTGTCATATGCTTTCTACAGATCCACAAAGGCACAATGCAGCACCTTCTGACCTTCTCTGTACTTCTCTATTAACATCCTCAAAGCAAACATTGCATCTGTGGTGCTCTTTCTTGGCATGAAACCAAACTGTTGTTCACAAATGCTGACCTCTGCCCGAAGTCTAGCTTCCACTATTCTTTCCCATAACTTCATCGTATGGCTCATCAACTTTATCCCTCTGTAGTTGCCGCAACTCTGCACGTCTCCCTTGTTCTTAAAAATGGGCACCAGCACACTTCTCCTCCACTCCTCCGGCATCTGCTCACTCTCTAGGACCTTGTTGAATGTTCTTCTCAGAAAAGCTACTGCTACCTCTCCTAGACACTTCCATACCTCCACAGGTATATCATCAGGACCAACTGCATTTCCATTTTTCATCCTCTTCAATGCCCTCCTCACTTCACCCTTACTGATCTTTGCTACATCCTGCTCCTCAATGGTCACCTCTTCTACTCTTTTTTCTCTCTCATTTTGCTCATTCATCAGCTCTTCAAAGTACTCTTTCCATCTTCCCAACACACTTGTGTCATCAGTCAATACATTTCCCTCTCTGTCCTTTATCAATCTAACTTGCTGCACATCCTTCCCATCTCTATCTCTTTGCTGTGCCAACCTGGATAGATCATTTTCTCCCTGCTTACTGTCCAACATATCATACAAGTCATCATACGCCCTCTGTTTGGCCTTAGCCACTGCTACTTTCGCCTTATGATGTGTCTCCCTGTACTCCTGTTTACTCTCTTCGGTCCTCTCAATGTCCCACTTCTTCTTAGCTAACCTCTTCCTTTGTACACACTCCTGCACTTCCTCATTCCACCACCAAGTCTCCTTATATACTTTCCTTCCAGAGGACACACCAAGTACTCTCCTACCTGTGTCCCTGATCACGTTTGCTGTGGTTGTCCAGTCATTTGGAAGCACTTGCTGGCCACCCAAAGTCTGTTTCAACTCCTCTTTGAAGACAACACGACACTCTTTCTTTTTCAGCTTCCACCACTTTGTCTTCTGCTCTCCCTTTGCCTTCTTCACCTTCCTCACCATCAGCGTCATCCTGCATACCACCATCCTATGCTGTTTGGCCACACTCTCGCCCACTATTACTTTGCAGTCACTGACTTCCTTCAAATTACATCGCCTACACAAGATGTAGTCTACCTGTGTGCTCCTACCTCCGCTTTTATAAGTCACCCTATGGTCCTGTTTCTTCTGGAAGAAAGTATTTACCACAGCCATTTCCATCCTTCTTGCGATCAACATCTGTCCTTCTGTGTTCCTGTCTTGGATACCAAACCTGCCCATCACTTCCTCATCCCCTCCGTTTCCTGCACCAACATGTCCATTGAAGTCTGCCCCAATGACCACTCTTTCACCTTTTGGGGGTACTCTGCATCACTTCATCTAACTCAATTCCAAAATCTCTCCTTCTCTCCTAGCTCACATCCTGCCTGTGGAGCATAAGCACTAACAATATTGAACATCACACCTTCAATTTCTAACTTGAGACTCATCACTCTGTCTGACACTCTTTTCACTTCTAGAACATTCCTGACAAATTCCTCCTTCAGGATGACTCCAACTCCATTTCTCTTCCCATCCACACCATGAAAAAACAGCTTAAACCCTGCTCCTAAGATTCTAGCCTTGCTACCTTTCCACCTGGTCTCCTGGACACACAGTATGTCCACCTTCCTCCTCTGGATCATGTCAGCCAGCTCTCTACCTTTTCCTGTCTCAGTCCTAGACTCCTGCCTTTCCTCTTCTCTCTCTCTGCCTACGGACACGCCTCCCGCCTCTCCTTCGTCGACGTCTTCAACCAACAGTAGTTCAATTTGCACCAGCACCCTGTTGGTTAACGGCACTGATGGCGGTCGTTGTTAACCCAGGCCTTGACCGATCCGGTATGACATTCTTTCTTGTGATTCGCATATTTTATTTGGCATTTGTTTTACGCCGGATGCCCTTCCTGTCGCAACCCTCTGCATTTATCCGGGCCTCGGACCGGCGTGAAGGAGAGACACTGCTTTGTGCCCCCCTCCCCCCTTCACGGCTGCATTACATATCAGATTCATGTAAGAGCGTGAAATATTTAAATTGATGTTTCAAAAATTGTCTGACAATTGTGTGACAATTTATTTGAATTCTGAACCTGTTCTGTAAATGATGCCTGGAAAAAAATCATATGAAAATATGAATGAATGGTATTAAAAAAGGATTTCAGGAAAATCCTAAGCCCACTGACTGAAGAGCCCAAACAAAAAAAGTGTCAGAGATGAAAGCACAGATTCTGCAAAGCGCATTTGCATTGAGAAAGAAATCAGTCAAAGCAAATTCAATTATAGGCCGTAAGTTTCCAAGAAAATGTGTCCTTAATACTCCGAATGAATGTATTTAGCAATCAAAAGGTAATGAGACCACTGATTATAGAATGCAAGAATACCCTTCATTATGCTTCACGTCTTCAGAGCCAAGCTTCCCATTTTCAACTCCTCGAATTCCACAGGCTTAACCAGAGGCTAGAGATTTCTTAACCCTCCTACGTTTTCAAAAAAAAAGGAGCATCTTATCCATTGACATTCATACTGATCCTGCTAACGGGGTGCCAGCTTGACGCCCCAGCTAATCTTTAATTAAAATCAGAGACTACGTTCCCTGAGGCTTTCACTCACACAGGAAGGGTTGTGTTTCCTGTCACATTTCCAGATGTTTGCCTGTAAATGCTACATTTTTTTATTGGCTTGCTGTCGATTGATTTTTTGCAGGCTATTAATTTCACTTTGTAGTGCCTCTGGCCTCTGGTATTGATTTGTATTGTAGTCCAGGTACAGAGGTGCCATTTGCTTAGGAATAATTTCGTATAAATCGTTGAAATAAGGGAAGACGTGGATCTTGAAAATGAGGTTAATGTGTATATTTTAATTGTGAAACGCATCGGGTGGTGAAAGAAGGTTTTTTAATACTAAGAAGAAATAAAAACCATTATTAACAGTATTGACTCAGGTAATTAGGGCTCATCATGAGATAAACATAGCTACAGGTTCAAGCTGTAATAAGAACGATGATTTGTACTCATAACCTCGGCAACAAAAATACCCTGCTGCACACTGCTGCACACTTGTGAAACAGCTCATCGCTGAATCCTTCCCAGAATCCCTCCTGCTGTCCTCATATCCTCACCGACTTGGGGGGGCACGGTAAGACAGACAGCTACAGGAGGAACATTACGTACAAAAAAGCAGACAGCGTCCCCGTTCCTTCGATATATGCGTCAAGATTTCATGAATCTTTAAAAGCGGAAGAAAACATCTTTATAAAATAACACCTCACAGGAAGAAAAAAATCATTATCGTCACGTCTAGGCCTTTTTGAAGCAGACGCAGGATGCCTTCCCCTGACAAGCACATGTTATCTGCTTCTTTGAAACTTCGCCTCCGCCAATTAAGATGGCTTTTATTTGAACACCAGAATGAAATGCAGTTTCCACATGCAGCTGTGAAAACATCAAACAGTGGACCTGGGCTAGACTATACCCCGTATTTATGTAACAAATTAACGATGACACTTATTTTGTGTATACACACACTGACAGACTAAAACAGCAGAACTTTCATCTACTGTATTAACCCCACAGGAAAAATAATTAGATTCTGCATTTAACCCAGAATGGGTACACGCACACACACACACACACACGCACACACACACACACACACAGACTGAGGTAGAGTTCAGTTTTCAGTTTTGTTTATTTGTATAGCACTTTTTACAATTGACATTGTCACAAAGCAGCTTTACTCAGTAAGCCAGTGAATGTCAGGGCTTAGAAAGTATAAAAGAATTAAAACATTTCCTATAAACTCCTACACAGCCCTAATGAGCAAGACAGTGGCAAGGAAAATCTCCCTCAGTAGTTGCAAGGAAGAAACCTTGAGAGGAACTACATTCAAAAGGGAAACCCATCCTCTTTTGGATAGAACTATAATGATACAAATCATATACAGTCGGCCCCCAATTTATGAAATTAATCCGTTCCAGAGCCCTTTTCGTAACGTGGAGATTTCGTAAGAAGGGGTCGCATCTTACATGTTAAACGCCTAATTTGTTCCAAGTCTCCAGTCTTTGGACTGGATAAACCCCATAAACCCTTTAAAATGATAAAAGTACACCAATTTTGTATGAAACGTGTTAAAAGTAAAAGAAAATTATTTATTAAACCATTTAAACATTTGATTAACATATTAAACCATTTTATTAACTAATTAATTAAACCATTATTAAACATTTTTTATTAACACGCGCACACACACACACACACACACACACCTCTCTATCTCTCTCGCACTTTAATTTGATTCCTTGAGGGATTGGAATTCCAGATAAGCTCAAATGCGCCCACATTTATTGGACATTTACTGAATTCAAACAACTTAAAAAACTAAACTAAAGAGTGAAGCTTCCTTCTGTCTCTATCTGAGAGGCCAGCGGGGCGGGATGTTGAGAGGCAGCCAATGAGAGAGCAACTCGCGTGTCGTGTGAAATTTTGATTGGCGCATTTGAATTTCTTTTCGTAAGAGGGGGTTGTTTCGTAATGCAGCCATGAGGTGGGGGGGGGGGGGGGAATAACCAGTGTCTCTCCCCCTCATGCCGGTCCCAAGCCCAGAGAAATGCAGAGGGTTGTGTCAGGAAGGGCATCCGACGTAAAACCAATGCCAAACTTTTATGATGCAAATCAGAAGTATTGCCCCCATACCGGATCGGTCGAGGCCCGGGTTAACAACGACCGCCATCAGTGCTGTCAATCAACAGGGCGCTGATGGAAATTGGACTACTGTTGGTCGAAGACGTCGAAGAAGAAGAGGCGGGAGGCGTGTCCGTAGGCAGAGAGAGAAGAGGAAAGGCAGGAGTCTAGGACTGAGAGTGGGGACTTGGAACGTTGGAACTATGCAAAGAAAAGGTAGAGAGCTGGCTGACATGATGCAGAGGAGGAAGGTGGAATATAATTTCTGTAACTATCTAGGAGAGGGCTTCTTTAAGTTGGATAACTTGTGCCTAATCCTTTTCTTGACTGAATAAAGTATGTTTCAATCAATGTTCTGTTTTTTTTCTTCCAAAGGAGAAAATAATTGAGAAGCACAAGGCGTTCTCGGAGCACGGAGGAATACACACAAAAGTATACGAGGCTAATCGGCCCCCTGAAAAGCCATTTCCCCAGCAGAGCTTGTAAAGTGATTTTTTTTTTTTTTCTGGTTGGCTGGGGTAGATTTTTGGTGGGATCGAAGCTCGTATCAGGGAAAATTTGTTATCAAAGGCACTCGTAACTCAAGCTACCACTGTGTGTATGAGGGAGAGAGAGAAATTCATTACAGTCTAAAAAACAGTCTGGTTTGGTTACATAAACGAGTGTAAGTCCTAAATAATAATGGGAACAGAGTCCATATCACCAGTTAAGTGCACATCTGGATCCATCTAGGTCCCCATCAGCAAGAAGGCTTCCAAGATGAGGACACCAGTCAGCATCAGCACACCGGGATAGACCATGGGACTCAGGAAGTCAGAGGGCACAGAGGGCAGTCACATTTCCATACCCGGAGAGCAGTTGGAGGTTATGTACTTTGCACTAGGGCATTTCAGTCATGAGGGTAGAAGAAAAGGGAAAGTACTGCTCACTCCTACTGCTGCCATACATTTTTTTTTTCCTGCTGGTTTTGGAGTCAAGCCAACAACCATTTGGTCTCAAACCCAATTCTCCCACAATTAAGGTATGCTAACCACAAATATGTATATTCATTCATTCGTTGAACAAAATACAAAACGATCTGATCAGTGCTATTGCTGAAGTGATTGGGAAGAGATCAGAAGGGAAGTTAATAAAGCACCGTTTGTTTCTGTTCTGGTGGATGAGACGACAGACGCGAGTAACGCAGCGCAGCTCGCGCCGGTTCTGTGTTATGTAACAGCCACAGGTGTCAAGGAGCGGTTTGTCAGATTTGAAGATGTTACCAGTGGGAAGCGAGCCGATGACATTGCAGGTCTTATCATCGGATTTTTGGTGGAAAATGAATGTCTGGGTAAAGTTGTGGCCCAGTGTTTTGACGGTGCAGCGGTCATGTCTTCTGGATTAAATGGGGTGCAAGATTTTTGGTGAGTAAAATGTGGCTATATTCCTCAATAATATTGCAATTTTATGAGGTTATTATTGATGCTTTTTTTGTGTGTCGCAGCTGTAGCTGCAGTAAAAGTTTCATAGCCATAAAATAGTTATTGAGGGTTGGATTGATTCAGACGGAGCAATACTGAAGGCCTAGGTGTGAAATGCACGGCCCGCCACTGGAGTATACCCTGGACAGCTCTCCAGGCCATCGCAGAGCAGAAACACGCTGACGGCTATGCAGCTACTCTTGTCGAAAGTCAACAATGGTTCTTTTACATGAACCTCCCACCATAGACAGTGAGAGACATGGCTGGCCTTTGATAACCCAGTTAGCTACACTGGGGGGGGGGGGGGGGCGTGGGAACCTGTTGCGAGGAGTGCTTGAACCCCCAACCTTGGGCTCAGTGATCCAGCGCCTCACCACTAACTCTGTTCTGTTCTGTCTCCAAGGTGGTGGAATGAACTTCCTCTGGACATCCAGACAGCAGAGTCACTGGGTGTTTTCAAACAAAGGCTGAGAACTTTACCCTTTTCAGCTGTACTCAGATGAAGCACCATGCTGCATACAGGCACACACACACACACACACACACACACACACACATGAAAAAAAAAAAACCCTCCAAACAACACACCTTCTCAGTGTGACTGACGGTATACTTAGTCTGTGTTCTAACAAACCAGTACAAGAACATATTCACTGATGAAGACTTTAAAGCTCTTCTGAAAGTCGCACTGGATACGAACATCTGTTAACTATAAATATACCACCAGGCCTCCACTGCCTGGATATGTATATAATTTGAATAATCCCTATAACTATGAATGGCAAGCTTGAAGAAGCAGTGTGGAGAAGGAATTATGTGGAATTTAGACGCTAAACGCTCATTAGTATGAATATCACCCGAGCAGTTAACCAGCCCAAGTGGTCTGTGATAGCTGTGTTTTTAATACGTAAATATTTAATATGCAGCTTCTCGCAGATGCATGTGGAGCTCTGGGGAAAGCTGTACTGTACAGCGTACACACGCTGACTCGCATCTAGAGATGGAAGGTTAAATCAGACTTCTGGAGCTGCATAGCCTTTGTAACTCTTAAAAACGGCACTTTTGAATTCAAGAAAATTTAAATATGTGACCCAATCTAGTATAATACGGATCAAGTCGATGAGGTACTGATATTTTGATATATTTGGAAAAAGAATTGAATCTGCTTTAAAATGAGGTATAAAATGTGATTTCCGCATGAAAACGGACCGAGTTGCATTGTTTTGTATGTCGCTAATCAAGAAATGCTACTTCTGAGAAAACAGGGATTTCAGGTACAGAACCAGATTCTGAATGCCCGCATCCGAAACTCCTGAACATTCATTCATTCATTTTCTAAACCGTTTAATCCTAATTAGGGTCGCGGAGAGGCTGGCGCCCATCCCAGCCGACTCCAGGCGAGGGCAGAGTACACCCTGGACAGCTCGCCATGCCATCGCGGGGCAGAAACATGCTGATGGCTATGCAGCTCCTCTTTTTGAAAGTCAGCAATGGTTCTTTTACATGAACCTCCACCACAGACAGTGAGAGACGTGGCCGGTCTTTGATAACCCAATTAGCTGCACTGGAGGGGACAGTGACCACCCAATGATAGCAGTGCTTGAACCTCCAACCTTAGGATCAGTGATCCAGCACCTCTACCACCAAGCCACCACTGTCAACTCCTGAACATCCAAATATTAGATGTGACAGACGAGTTCTATTTAGACCAAGTCATGTATGTTTTGAGGCTTCTCATTGGTTGAGTGTTGTATGATTGGGGGAATCATTCTGGGATTCTGTACGTAGGGGGAGGGTTCTGGTAGTGAATACGGATCATAAGGAAAAACCCTGAGCATCATAGAGGTCCTTTTAAAATCAGTACATCTATTAATTTTCTGAACTGCTTAATCCTAGTTCGGGTCACGGGGAGGCTGACGCTAATCTCGGGCAACTCTGGGGTACACCCGGGACAGCTCACTGGGCCAACACTCACACATCTAAAGACGATTTGGAGTAGCCAGTTAACCTACTGTACATGTTTTTGGACTGTGGGAGGAAACTCACGCAAGCACGGGGAGGACATACAAACTCCACACAGCCACGCCTGTGCTGGGAATCAAACCCTCGACCTTCCTGCTGTGAGGCGGATGTGCTAACCACTATGCCACTGATGAGATGGTGAGCTATCTAGTGTGTGCCCTCGCCTGGAGTTGTCTGAGATGGGCACCAACCTCCCCGGGACCTTAATTAGGATTAAGTGGTTCAGAAAATGAATGAATGAATGTGCTCATCAGCCAATTGCAGGGCAACACACACACACGCGCACACACACACACTCACTCTTTCACTGTCCAATCTAGGTGCAGTTTGAAACAGCCACTTATCCTAATGTGCTTTTCTTTTGAACTGTGGAAGGAAACTTTCACAAACAAAGTGAGGCAAAGTGCCTCAAACAAAGGCCTCGCAGAGTCCAGGTCCGAGTGAGGAACCTGGGATTTTCCTGATGTGAAGCTGACATGTTAACCATTCCACCACCCTACCACCACGGAACATTCAGGAATCCTTCGTGAATTTCTGGAAGCCAAAATCTGAATTGGATCATCTGCAGAATGTAATGTAGTTTTCCTGGTCCAAAGCCCCACGCCTGAAAGCCAGTTCATGAAAATCTGTGAATAGATTCTTGCGTAATCCTAACAAACGCACAAACAAGGCAGAAGAACTTCCATTTGGAGTTAAATCCGACTCGAGTTTTTATTTCTGCATGCTGGCGATAGATCGGGTCGGTAGCACTGTGTGTTCTTAGTTACCCGACCCTGAGCCAGTCTTGTGAACGTGATATGGTGAGAATGCTTTTGAGGAATCATCTTTGAACTTTGCATGAAGGTATGCACCAGGGGTGTCAAACTCGTGCCACAAAGGGCTGTGTGGCTGCAGGTTTTTGTTTCAGGCAGTTGATTGGTCAATATCTGTGCTCTGTACAGAGCCTGACCAATCAACTGCCTGGAGACTCTTATCAGTTGTTTGAATGAGCCAAGTCAGGTGTGCTGCAGGGCAGTGGTGGTCTAGTGGTATAAGGCGCCGGATCGCTGATCCAAAGGTTGGGGGTTCGAGTCCCACTCTCCACAAGGTTGTCACTGTCCTCCCAGTGCAGCTAACTGGGTTATCAAAGGCCGGCCATGTCTCTCACTGTCTATGGCGTGAGGCATGTAAAAGAACCATTGCTGACTTTCGACAAGAGTAGCTGCAAAGCCATCGGCGTGTTTCCGCCCTGCGATGGCCTGGCGAGCTGTCCAGGGTGTACTCGCCCTGAGTTGGCTGAGATGGGCACCAGCCTCCCCGCGACCCTAATTAGGATGAAGCGGTTACAGAAAACTGTAAGTGAACTGAACTGTGGTGTGCTGCTGCTTGGCTGAAACAAAAACCTGCAGCCACATGGCCCTTTGTGGTACGAGTTTGACACCCCTGGTCTACACTGATTCAATTCCTTTCAGGCTCGAGGTCCCTTAACCCATTCGCACGAGGCATATAGCTGCCATTCAGTAGTTGTGGTTTCTCTTCACTATCCATTCCAGTGACTTTTGCTGGTATCTGATCAGCACCATTTCCACTTCATGGATCACTATTTTTTAATTGCACAAGATTGGTTTGAATTAACTTCTGGATCTAAAAAAAAATAACATTTATATAAGGTGATCAGCCTGAGCTCATTGGCAGCAGGATTTCTAACCCGTGGTAATTGTCTCGAGCACTACAGATACGTACTTTGTGATTAGGCTGAAATTAGCTTGTCACAGCGAAGTCTGATGTACTTCTGAGGGCTATCAGGCGAAAGAGGCTTCGACAAGGAGAGGTTTCAGGTTTCGCTGAGTGAATGACAGGCTCACAGGGACTCTATGGGAGTGAAAGCTGTCTGGTATCAACAGGATTGACCTGACCGGGAACCTAAATCTCCGTCATGCACATCCGTTTACTATACCGGAAAACATTTCACTTCTGATTCTTGTCTGTGTTTTGTTGTGGTGCATTTCTATTCCATTGTGAAGGACAATAAGGTTCCATGCATGTTTATCAGTTGTTTAGTCTGAGTCCAAGTGAGAAGCTAAAGCAAACATGTGCTGCTGCTCGGTGGCTCCCGCGTGCCGTCCAATTTCTTTTCAAGTGCTGTTTTTCTTTAAAGGTGATTTTCCCCCGTTTTTCTTCTATATATGATGCGACTGACGGCTCTCTCTCCCCCTCTCCGTCACAATAACTCCATTTCCAAGGGGTCAGTAGAGCAAAGCAAAGCAGTAGCTCCAGAATCGGCTAGTCACATTTTCTCATTAACTTAGGAATGTGGCACACGTTTCCTGATTACTGCTTGAATTATAAATAGGCCACATGCTTGCCTCTCTCTCTCTCTCTCTCTCTCTCTCGCGCGCACGCGTGCACATGCACTCTCTCGTGTGCGCGCTCTCTCCTTCCGTGTGCCTTTGCTGCCATGGGTGGGCAACATTTTAATTCCTAGCCAATCTGCATGCATTAAGGAAACGAGGTTCTTGGTAAAGGAAAACTTGACTACGTGATGCAGGCTTTCTTCGCTTAATAAACAAGCAACCGAGGCCTATTACCACAGGACAGATGCAGACTAACGGCGGTGGCTCGGTGCCGATCCTGCAGAGATCTCTGACGTTCTCCTGTACCCACAGATGTTTTTTCTTCTTGATTAAAGAAGTAATTAAGATTTTAATTAGCGATTTCAATTAAACACCGTGTGACTGCTTACACGCAGCGGCACAACAGGCGGATGTGACAAAAACAAATACCAAGGGAATAAATCATTTTATCCTGAACTCCAGAATCCGAACTTTAATTGTACCTTTTATATAATCCTCTATAATGTCCTGCGTCAGATGAGACGGTGGGTGGGGGGGGGTATACACAATGATGCTGTGTGTACATAAAGTCTCAGCGTGTCGTTTTTTCGGGGACATGGTTCCCTCTGCAGTCGGACTGAGGAACTCGAACACACGCCAACGTTTGTTTCTCTCTTGTTCTCGCTCGTGCACACAAACACACAAAATCATGAATCTTTGAAATACTAAGTGGATTTCTACATAATTTAGTTTATCCCCCACCCGGAGCAGCACTACAAAGTGGTGCAACAAAACAATTTCTCTGGGGCTGTATCTAATAAGGGTGCAATGTTTTACTGTGTGTCCGGAATAATGACCCAATCGCGCAGAAACTTGCTCCAATTACAGCCTAATGAATCAATTCACATTACAGTGTAATAAGACGCATTAATCACAGCAAGTAGAGCAAGAGCACTCGGGCCGTGAACCTAAAATCAAATATTTTTTTTTTTTTCCTTCCTTTGAGTGAAGATGGATTGAAATCAAAACTAATATCCACCAAACAGCCAGTTCCAGCAGTCGCTCTTCTGTGTGATCGGTTCAGATGTACTGGGCTTCATTAACCTTCCCACACACATCACTGAGACCTCGGGCTCCCATGGCGGACGGTACGAAAGCAGGAAATACATCATATGGTGGTTTAGGATTGTCATGTCACTTTCTGAACTGCTTTATTATCCTTTATTACTGTCACAGAGAACAGCACCCTGAACAGCTCACTAGAGCAACACATAGCCAACAAATATAGCTACTCTCGCCTAGGGGCAATCAGGAATATCCAGTTTGCCCAGTATGCATGTATTTTGAGCTGTAGCACCATCACAAGCACAAAGAGAACATGTACACGTGACCTAGATATGCTCTCGCCAAGCACAGGCCTCGAATCCAGGACCTTCCTGATATGTGGCGCCACCGGTCTACTGCTGGTTCAGGATCATGTAGATTGTCTGTCTTTGTCCTGGAAATTTTATATGTAACAACAGAAGAGTAAAACCTTCCTGATTTATTTATGTGCTTGTTTGTTTACTGTGTAATGCAGTCATCGTCCTCCTCCTCCTCCTCGTCTTCTGTTTCGGTTTGTTCCAGTCGGGTCGTGGGGGCAACAGCTTAAGCAGTGAAGTCCAGACATCCCTCTAACCAGCCACTTCTTTCAGCTCTTCCAGGGGCGTTGCCAGACCAGCCGAGAGACATAGTCCCACCAGTATATTCTGGGTCAACCTCAGGGTCTCTTACTGGTCCGACATGTGTGCAACACCACACCGCGGAGGCATTCACGAGACGGTGATGTCTAAGCCTCCATCAACATGGCTCCTCTCAACACGGAGCAGCAGCGGTTCTACTCCAAGCTCCTCCCTGATAGCCGAGCTTCTCGCCCCGCCACCGTTAGGGAAGCACATTTCAGCCGCCTGTATAACCAAGCCTGTTCTTTCGGTCCCAGCAAAAACTTGAACTATTCATATTTTGTGGGATAAATGAATCCAAGTTTCATAAGTTTTGTGATTTACAACAGAAATAAATGAAGGCTACTGAATATCAAACAAATATCACGCTGTTCCATTGAAGACACCCATTCACTCGTGAATAGTTCCACTCATTATGTATTCTGTTCACTCAGTCGAAGACTCCAAGATCAACTATTAAGAAACGTGAGCAGCTATACGCGATCAGGTGAGAGGAAAAACAACTAATGTTGCGCTCTCGTGGAGCGAACGCTCTCTCACATACACACACACAGATTATATCTGACAACTACTTAAGCCATAATGATTTTCCCCTGTTCATACCCCCTGTGTCTATGCTGACCAGTTTGTTCTAACAGTAATGGATTGTTCTCATCCATTCCCGCCCAGAGATGGTGTAGAATATTTACGATCAGCCCGGTACAGGAGTCAGCACATGGTTTCAGAAGGACGTTGTGTCCTGAGTAACGCATCAACAAGGTGCATGACTATTAACTGCAAGTTCAAATCCGTGGTTAATACCACAGCCATCCGTGACAGGGGAGTCCATGGGAGCTAATTGGCTATGCTCTTACAGGAGAGAGGGACGGCATACGCTTGCTTCCCTGTCACTCACAGTGATCAGCAGTCAATTATGGGCATCTGTAAACTCATTTGTACGAGGAGGCGGATCATGCTTTCCCTCCAAGTGTGTGAAACCGCCCCCAAATACGCATGCAAGTTCAAAAAGTGGGCGGTGGCTAGCATTGCATGTTACGGAGAGGTCGTGTACATGCTTTCACCCCTCCCTGGTTGGTGGTGGGCGTGTGATAAGGAGGGCAATAATTGGAGGGTGCACCGGTACTGCGAGAATACTGTATATCAGGGCTAGCATTAAAGAAACACGTTTCCACCAGTACAGCTAACTGGGTTATCAAAGGCGGGCCATGTCTGTCACTGTCTATGGTGTGAGGCATGTAAAAGAACCATTGCTGACTTTCGTAAAGAGTAGCTGCAAAGTCGTCAGCGTGTTTCTGTCCCTTGCTAAAAAGGGTTGTGACAGGAAGGGCATCCGATGTAAAAACCTCGGCCAAATCAAACGTGCGAATCAGATGATTCGCTGTGGTGACTCCCGAGTAAAAGGGAAAAAGCCGAAAGGAAGACAGACAGACATTAAAGAAACACGTTTACATGGTTGTGCATGTAAATATACTGAGTAATAGTCCACGTAAATGAGCAGATGCCTGTCTGATGTATATAAATAGGATGTAGTATTGTGTGCAAATGGGCCGAGTTCAGTTATATTCAGAAGTTTTTGATTTTTTTTTTTTTGATATACAGTACTGTAGTAATCTTGTAACGGAAATTATTTCTTCTACATTTAACCCATTCAAAGTGAACACACAAAAGCAGTAGGCTGCCACACACATGGGGGTACCCAGAGAGTAGCTGGTGGTTCAGTTCCTTGCTCAAGGGCACTTCAGCCATTTATGCGGAGGAAACAAATGTCCTGCTCACACCCCACAGCCACACATTTTTTTCCTGCTGGTTCAGGAATCAAACCAGCAAACTTTGGGATCCAAAGCCGTTTCTCTTACCATTAAGCTATGCCTGTCTCCAATTTTGAAGTTTACTAGTTTTTGTCTGACCGGTTAGTTTAATATCTGTATACTGTTACTATTGCCAGTGCACCCTTGAGTCGATACAGGGGGTTCTTGACTTGCAACAGACTCCTACATTGCGGTGTCAGTTGGAACTTGCTCTAAGGCAGATCACACCATTTATACTAGCTGCAAAACCATAATCAAGGATATAAAAACACATTCTATGACTCATGAAAGCATAATTAGCATTACTAAAATGTGGGGGCCAAATAATAGAATATGAAAAATTGAAACAAACCAAAAAAGAGCGAGAACACTCCCTGACTTGCAGACTGGAAGGGACACTGAAATATAAGGAGAAACAAGCTTATTGGGAGCTGCAGAATCTGCAGAGAATCCAGTCATTCACCGCACAACTGATTGACTCTTTCACTGCACATGCAAACTATTTTGTGTTGTAAATACAAACGTCGAAAGTCAGAACAAAAATTCTGATTAATTTATGGCATGAGTATTGTAACCTCGAAACGTACGTCAGGTCCGTCGTAAGCCGAGTACTTCTGTTTACCTATTTTCAGTGCAACAGGAGAAGGTGTTCCTTTAATAGTAAACAGTAGGGAGCGCTGTATCCCACAAATTGTAATGGCTTTAAATTGACGCGGCATGACGCATCATTGCTAAGAGTTCATGGTCTGAATCACGTTTAACGAAAGTTGCGAAAGATAAATTTATGACTGATTTTTCATATAGCGATGCCTAATTTAACCTAAAACATCACAAAATAACCCTAAAACATTAAAAATGGTCTTTAATTTATCACATATTCAAGGGCGTGTCGAAACACAGCACGACTGCAGCGTATATTCACAGAAAGTGTTTAACAGTCACTTCAGCTCTCCATGACCTCAGAAGTTCTCCCTCAGTTTCTCCTTCACCTTCTCTTCCAGATTAGAAAAGTATTTCATTTGGACCAGGATATCTCTGGCTGACTGCAGATCCCCTGAGAAAATTGGGGTCAGAAGATAAGAAAATAAAAAGATTATACTCGTATTTATTTATTTATTTATTAATACCATTTTCAACTACGAGTCAAGGAAACATGCTTGCTCGGTTTCGTGTAGCCTTGGAAGGACGTGAAAATCACAAATTTGCACGGAGCGACGGGGTAAAGGGGAGGGTACCTTTGTTTAGCGATGAATTCATCTGTTCGGTCAGGTTTTTCAAGGTCACTGGGGGAGGAAAGAAAAGAGATGGCATGTATTTACTACATAATTGTGGGCCCCGTGTAAATGAATGGAAGTGGGAATGCCACAGCACGCTGTGAAAGCATTAAAAAGAAAAAGGTGGAAATGAAAATGTAGCCTTGAGCTTTTCTATAAAGTATGAATGAGAAGTCACATAAACAAGGTGTGTGTGTGTGTGTGTGTGTGTGTGTAGATATTCACCAGTTCTTTAGTGTGAAAAAAATAAACATGGCTTGTTCACCTTGCATTTCCGCGCCTACGGCATTGACCTCATCGAGACTCTGCATTTCCGCCAGCTTCTCATTGACCTCCATGACCTTTAAGAGCAATTCTGGATTGGCCGCCGAGTCCGTACCCTCCTCCAGCTCGATTCCATGCAATTGCAGCTGCGATTCATCATAAGATGACTTCAATACCACACTGATGAATTATAAAATCTGACGGATCAGAGGCTGATTTATTCGTGTTATCATTTCTATGGTCTCTGCATGTGGGACTAATGACAAACTTTAATCTGCATCGGTTAAATTATTCAGCATTTTATGGAAGGAGTCTCCAGTTCCAGAGTGAAAAAAAGGTGTTAAATTGTATTTCATGGTAATTTTCTTCCCATATATTTTCACAAGCAATTTTTTCCAAGCCCTGGACACACCTGCAGCCGACGATATTTTACTTTGTGTATCAAACAAACCGCAGACATCATTATGAACTCGGAGCCGACATGTGTGGAATATATCTTCTATAAACTGTGTGTTCCATTTACGCACTCACTCATTTCCCGAACTTCTTAATCCTACTAGGGCCATGGGAAGACCGGAGCCCATCTCAGCTGACACTGGGCAAAGGCATAACACATCCTAAACATCTTACCAGACCATCACAGGGCTATCATATGCAAACAACCATTCACATTCACTCCGAGAGCCAATTTCAAAAAGCCAGTTCACCTAACACACACATCTTTGAAATGTGGGAGGGAACCGGGAAGAAACCCATGCAAGCAGGGAGGGAACATGCAAATTTATCCACACAGAAATGCACAAGCCTGGGATTCAAACCCAGGACCTTCTTCAGTGCATCACAGGAAAAAAATAGTAGCAGAAAATAGCAACTTCTTGTTCTTTTCAATTGTACCACTTAAATTTGTGAGGAGCTCAACCAACACAAATGCTGATTGGATTAGAAACGAGATCAACCAATCAAAGTGCTCGTTGGCGATGGTTATTCGGATCAAGATGCGTCTGACCAGCGAAATCAGCAGTTCGTGGGAATGACGGGGAGAAACACAGTTGGTAAATGCGAGAAGAGAATTTTTTTTTTTTTTTTTGCTCCCCTGAATCTAGTTTGGGAAGCGAGAAGGGGTGCGAGCGTGACCACGCCCCTGAAACGTGATTACATGCTTCTTTCTTTGAGGGTGACATGCTAACCACTACACCACCACACTGCTTGAATTATACCGTAAACAGAAAACAAATCTGTGCAGATCCATAGCAGAGATCCTGGGAATGTTTGAACACCCCTGTTATAACCAACAGCGTTACTTCGGAGCAGTAATTCCACTGGCGGTGTGATAGAGAAGCGATCAACACAAATGGCATCATTCTCAAAATGCGTCTTGTGACATTCGCAGCATCGCATTTTAGTCACCTGGTTCATAAACTCATCGCATAAAAATTTTAAATTTTCACAAATGTCGCAAAATGAGGTTCTGACGTGGTTCAAATTCAAACTGCCCTCAAACAGGCCGCAGACGGTAGTGAGAAAGTCGCAAAAGTGATCATTCTGTTCACAACAAGTTGGAGACTTCCTGGTATCTGCCATGGTCTGTGTATTCTGTCATGATTCGTATTTTATTCCTATTTTGTTTTTCACGAATAACATTCTGAAAACAAATAAAACTGAATAATTTGAAAACAAAAAGTGACCAAAACGTGACTAAATAGAAATAAGCCTTTTTTTTTTGTTAAAACATCCACAAACCAATCGCAAATTATTCACAAAACACTTGCGAAATGCTCATGTGGTGAACGTAATCAGGCAGAAAAACTTTACGTGCATGTGGAGTCTTGATGTGAATTTCTAAATTCAAAAAAAGCATTCAATCCGTGTCAGTCACTTTTCTTTCGCGTCTCTCGGGTGATCACTCCCTCAGGCATGAAACATCATCATACGATGACACGCATCTTATTAGTGTGTGTGGGTTCTGAGATTTTTTTTTTCTTTTTGATAGTAGAACTGATAAACACAGAGGACGGGACACTCAGGGGAACGTCATGGTAAGTTGATGTACTCGATGTAAATGCACCAAAAACACACACAAAATAAATAAATAAATAAATAAAATAAGTAAATAAATCTGAATTATGGTTTTTACCGACTACTGAGAAGCTAATGAAGACGGTTTTATATTTATACCTGACTACGGCCTTCACAAATATTCATGAATACAGACACTCCCCGACTTACGTTCATCCGTTTTACGGTTTTTTTGTTTGTTTTTTTTTTTAAAAAAAAAGTCAAATTTTGAGTTTAGACGTACCTACGTAGTACACTGACGTAATGACGCTGCATTCATTGTTTACAAACTACAGACTGAGTGTGTACACACACACACACACATATATATATATATATATATATATATATATATATATATATATACACACACATACACTGTATATATCAGTGGTTCTTAACCTGGGTTCAATTGAACCCTAGGGGTTCGGTGAGTCAGTCTCAGGGGTTCGGCGGAGGTCAAGACACACACCCGACTCATATTCATGGCGACACGCCCCGCTTGGCCATCACTGGCTGCAGGTGATCACGCTACATTGCTTGGCCAAACTGTGCTGCAGGAAATTTGGTGTGTTCAGTAGTCAACTTGTGACTGTTGTTATGGTACGTCATGTGATTTCTTTCTTAATGTTTTAATCCATACTATGTTGAGCAAATAATGAAAGTGGTTGGACGAATATATACAACATGGATTCACATATATAACAGAACGTGATGCTAGTCAGCGTATTAGCTGCATGATTTGCGAAGTAGGATCAACCCCCAGCTGATTGACATATACGTACATGTATATGTGTCTATAATATCAATAAATACATATTCACCCCTATAAATGCTTATAATAACAATTAAACATTCAAAAATAATGCATAGGATGTAAATAAAACAAATACGCACACATACAGACGCACGCGCGTGCGCTCACACAGATTTGCATGCACGCACTCAGATGCGCACCTCACATAAAAATGTAAGTGGTTTTGATGGGGGAGGGGTTTGGGGTTTTTTTTGTTTTTTTGCATAATTGGCCTTGCTCTCAGCATTTTCCTTAACTTTCCCCCCTATTTTTCCTTAATTTCCTTCTTTTTTCATTCGATGAATATTAAAAAAAAATAACCCACGATGCACTGATGCCACATGAATTGAAGCGCTAAGTAACGAGGGATCACTGCATTAAAAAAAGTCCTGTCTTTGTGAAAAGGTGTGTAATTTGTTGTGAGCTCATGCATTGTATCGGTTTTGTTCTTTGAACACAGTGATGTTAATGCACAGTTCATTTTGGTGCCCCAGTAAAAACATATACTTATGTCTTAAATTTGAAAAAAAAAAAAAAAAAAATCATTTTATTTTTCAATAAAGAAGGGTTCGGTGAGTAAGCATATGAAACTGGTGGGGTTCAGTGCCATCAACAAAGTTAAGGACCACTGGTATATATATATATATATCAGTTATATTGTGTGTTACCCTTGTGTTAAGACGTCGTCTCTGTGATCTTTGTGTTTACACTGTTTTGTGGACTTTTGTAACCCTAAGCAAATCTGGTTGGTCAGAAGTGTAAGCCTACTAGCATGGGTGCACGTCTCATACACAGAGATGAATTAATTATCTGCTCAAATCGACACAATCTACCATGCATACTCAGTTAAGCAAAGAGAGTTGTAATATGAATGAAAACCCGAATCCACAAATTACAGAACAATTACAGATATTTATTATCTTTTAGCAGAATCCTAAGCGTGTATACTTATTTTTATATTAATATTCATTAGGATTTGTACTTGTTCTTTGTATGCATCTCTTGAATAAAGTTTACTTACTTACACAAAAGAAAGAACTCTCCGCTTTGCTGGGATTCACGTGCAGGCTGTGTTCTAAACGAGTTCCGGAAGTCTGTATAACCCACAGCAAGTACACTACTTTTGCAAGTACACTACTTTCGGTATTGAGCGCTTCACATATTGTAAGAGTTGATTGGCTGTTTTAAGCTTCATGTAAAGTAACTCGGTATAAATAAGTGACTTATTAAATTTGCCGTAACCTCGCCTGGGCGAGCCTGGAGACAGGCTAATTCGATGTAAGTCGTTTTTCGACTTACATCGTCTCTCCTGGAACCAATTAACGACGTTGGATGAGGTATACCTGTATTTTAAAATACTTATCGCTTTTAAATTATTCTTTTTCATAAATGTATAAATAACTTTTTTTTTAATCCATCAACAGACAACAATATTTTACTCCAGACTTTATAAAGGTTTTTGATGATTCTTGAAAAGGAGAATAACTTCATGGAAAATAATATTTTTGGTAATATGTTTTCAATTTTTAATTACATACTCTTGTTCTTTAAAAAAAAAACTGCGGGGGAAAATTAAACCGCAACTCTAACAATGAACTGGGCGAGTCATTACATATCTTGTTTATATTTTATGCTACGAATATGACCAATCAAAAAAATAAAGAAAAAAATTTAAAATTCATAAAAATGGAGAAAATTTAATCCGAACATCAAAATAAACCTTGGTTCTTACGATTCAAAAAACCCATCGAGCTCAACTTATAGTTTATATACTTAAACTCGTGTTTAAAACTAGAGGCCCAGTGCAGCCAAGACATGAACCTTGAAGGAATCGTGTTACCATGGTAAAGATCCACTATGTGGGGCGTCAAGGTCCGTTCTGCGCTACAATGACTCCCACTTTCTATCATTACTTCACTCAGACTGCAATCATCGCGGCAGAATCTTCTACAGTCAGAAAAGTTTGTCATGATCCACAAAGTTCTCTTAAGATCATCACGGTTTGAGCCCACGACCGTCCACATGCTCATAAATTGTCAAATCATGGTCCAGTGTAAACCTGGGTCGGGGTTTTGGGACCATGTGGGTCTTCAGGTTCACGCGTGGGGCCACAGAGTTGATTTTATGTGAAGAAATCTGTGAACTTTATAAGACGAAAACTATTTTAAAAGTTTTTTCTGGCACCGCGTCACATTAGCGGAAGCTACTTTCCGCAAAAATCCACAAAACTTGACAGCTTTTCTTACCAAGTAGACACTACGAGTAAGAGGTTTCTGTAGAGTCCTGTAGGCTTTGTTTACCAGAGCTGACTGCTCGACAGAATATCTCTGTTCTGTCTGGAACAAAGAGTCACACACACACACACACACACACACACACACCTAAATTAATGAATTACATCTAACAGGGTTTAAAAAATCTCACAGACATTAAATAAAAAACTCTGCAGGCAAACGGAGGATGTCAAAGGGAAATTGCTCTTTTCGAAGTTCACGAAAGGGGGAAAAGAAGTAATTTAAAACTCTCGTGTTTTGCTCACAGCTCGTCTTTCAGAACCATCCCAAAGCGCACGGCTGCTCTCTCGACTCACACATCGATAATTGGATTTTTCTTCTTCTCTCTCTCAGGTGTCTGTGTTTGGGTAATGGCGGCGGGACCGGGAGATAGTCGGCTCTCTCTAGCACGACGACGGACGAAGTGAGAAACGGGTGTCGGGAGGAGTAGCGCGAGGGAAATAGAGAGCAATCAGAAGGAAAAGTGTTTCAGCCGTCAGGGTTTGTAAAACTGACCGGAATCAGTAGCACCATGTGGAGCTTTGGGGCCCACAGGCCTCACAGCGATTTTAGGGAAGACCTTCAGCTTCTCCTGCGGTACAGAGGATGAATCTTTTCCTTCTTCCTCTTTGTCTTCTCCCCGTCCGGCTATGATGCCAAGTCAGCGCTTCTTTCGCCGTGGATTCCACACTATCCCTTGTTCATGTCTCGGGAATGTCAGCACGCATGGTTTCCGGGCCACGCCCTAACCAGACTCCCGGGATCAATGTGATACAGACATAATTTTTTGTAGGGTACGATTTTCAGAGTCGGATGCTCTTCCTGATACCAACCACAGTTATTCGCGGTGGGCGGAGCCTTTTGAGCATGCTTGCAAAGTTGCAAGTAGCAGTGTTTAAACCAGGGACGTCCGAGCTTCTCCGCAAAGGGGCCGGCGTGGGTGCAGGTTTTCACTTCAACCAAGCAACTGCAACATATTCAATTTCAATTACTGATTTAAAGTAAATAAATAAATAAACACTGCTTTGCACATTAGTGTTTAATGAAGAATTGCAACGTCAGACAACAAAGCAGATCCCAACTAGTATTAGTTAAATGTTTTTAATGAATTTCACCCTGTGTTTGTAACATGCCAAAAGAGACGTTGATTTAAAATAAACCATTTTATTAAATACTATAAATTTACTGTCGGCAGTACCCGGATTCAAACTGTAATTCCTGCTACCACCAGCAGAGTGTAGTGAGTGTGTGTGTGTGTGTCCGTGTCTCTCTCTCTCTCTCTCTCTCTCCCCATCTCTGCCCCTGTCTCTCTCTCTGCCCATCTCACCCTCAACTTTCTCACGCTCTCCTGTCTCTCTCGCTCGCTCGCTCTGTCTCTCTCTCTCTCACTCGCTCTCCTGTCTCTCCTTGTCTCCGTCTCTCGCTCCCCATCACTCTCTCCCCATCACTCTCTCCTCGTCTGTCTCGCTCTCTCTCCTCCCATTTCTCACTCTCTCCCCCATATCGCGCTCTCCCTCTCGCTCTCCCCCATATTTCCCTCATCTCTCCCTGACACCATCTCTTTCCGTCCCTCTCTCTCTGGCTCTCCTCATCTGTCTCTCTCTGTCTCTCACTCTCCCCTCATCTCTCTCCATCTCTCCTTGTCTCTGTCCCTCCGTCTCTCTCTCTTTCTCTCCCGTCTCTCTCTCCCTCTGTCTCTCCTCGTCTCCCCCTCTCTCTCCCCCATCTCTCTCTCTCTCTCTCTCTCCTCATCCGTCTCTCTGTCTCTCTCACTCTCCCTCATCTCTCTCTCTCTCTCTGACACCATCTATCGCTGTCTCTCTCTCTCCTCATCTGTCTCTCCCTCATCTCTCTTTCACTCTCCCCTCATCTCTCTCTCTCACTCTCCCCTCATCGCTCTCTCTCTCTCTCTCTCTCTCTCTCTCTCCCCATATTTCGCTCTCCCTCTCTCTCCCCATATTTCCCTCATCTCTCCTCTCTCGCTGACACCATCTCTTTTCGTCCGTCTGTCTCTCTCTGGCTCTCCATATCTGTCTCTCTCTGTCTCTCACTCTCCCCTCATCTCTCTCCATCTCTCCTCGTCTCTGTCCCTCCGTCTCTCTCTCTCTGTCTCTCCTCGTCTCTGCCCCCTCTCTCTCCCCCATCTCTCTCACTCTGACACCATCTCTCTCTCTCTCTCTCTCTCTCTCCTCATCCGTCTCGCTCGGTCTCTCTCACTCTCCCCTCACCTCTCTCCTCATCTGTCTCTATCTATCTCCTTCTCCTCATCTGTCTCTCCCCCATCTCTCTCTCTCTCTCTCTCTCTGTCTTCCCACATCGCTCTCTCTCTCTGTCACTCTCCCCCATCTCTCTCTCTCTCTCCTCATCTATCTCTCTCTCTCCCTCATCTGTCTCTCTCTCTCTCTCCCTCATCTCTCTCTCTCTCTCCCCTCATATCTCTCTCTCTCGTCATCTCTCTCTCTCTCCCCTCATCTCTCTCTCTCTCTCCCCCTCATCTCTCTCTCCATCTCCCCCTGTCTCTCTCTCTCTCCCCATCCCGTCTCCCCCTCTCTCTCCCCATCCCCCTCTCTCTCCCCATCCCCCTCTCTCTCTCCCCATCCCGTCTCCCCCTCTCTCTCTCCCCATCCCCACCCCCTCTCTCTCTCTCTCTCTCTCCTCGTCTCCCCCCCCCACCCCCATTAGTGTGGTGTGAAAAACTCTGTACCTCGGATTTCTGACTGAAGTTGTCTGGATGAAGTGATTTCTGCAGCTCTATATATTTTTCCTGAAGCTTCTGAGTATTCAAATCAAATCTCTGGTCACTAAAGATTTAAAAGTGGCGGGACACACACACACACACACACACACACACACACACACACACACACACAAAAAAAAAAAAACAATTACAAACAACTACAATAATAAATGATCCGAGTTTAGATCATAACATTATATACTAATCAATAACACTAACTCAGACTTGGGCAGCTCGGTGGCGATGTGCTTAGCCTCAGAGCAATAAAGTCCTGGGCTTGGTGAGGGCATTCAGTGTGAGGAGTTTGCATGCCCCTCCCTATCAAATGCACTTCAGGCTGACCGGATGTTCCAAATTGCTTGTGTATGAGTGTGTTGGCATGTGATATACATATACCCAGTTTACACCCAGACTTCGAGAAGATCATGAGAAAGATAACATCAGTTCACATCAACACAAAAACTGACCGAAACATTGGACCAACATCAGGATATGATCGGCTCAAATTGGCACCGTTTGACCTCAGCTTTGGGGGATTTTCCGAATCATAAACATGCAAAGCTTATATTTTTGTCTTATTTTCCAAAAGAAATCATGAAACATGGCACCCAGATTCATGTTTGATGAAACATATCATAGCTGATGTATTCCTTCAATTTCTGGACAGCTTATTCCTAATTAGGGTTGCAGGGCAGAAACATGCTGACATCGACCCTCTGGCCTATAATTTACAAATGAAGGCAAAGTTTCTTTTGCATGTCTCACCTGGCCGGGCTTTGATAACCCAGTTAGCTGCACTGGAGTGGAGGGACAGCAGTGACAACCCGGTGAAGGTGGGATTGGATCCCTGGCCAAGTAAGCCAGCACCTTAACCACCAGGCCACCATCGTCCCCATAGTGATCTAATGGCTGATTGATGGTTCCAGATTACCCCAGGAGTGTGTGTTGGCCCTGCGATGGCCTGTCAAACTGTTCATCGTGTGCCTTCGCTCAGAGAGGAAGATGGGCACCAGCCTCCTCGTGATCATTTTCTGAACCACTTGATCCTAATTAGGATTATGAAGAGGCTGGTGTCCCATCTCAGCCGACTGAACAAGGGCAGAGTACACCCTGGGCAGCTCGTCAGGCCATCGCAGGGCAGAAACACTCTTGACGAAAGTCAGCAATTGTTCTTTTACATGAACCTCCCACCATAGACAGTGAGAGACATGGCCAGCCTCTGATAACCAAGTTAGCTGCACTGGGGTAAACAATAATATAAGTCGTACCATTGAAACTCTGACTGTTTTTTTTATACTTTTTAACAGTATCTACATTTCGAGTTATGTAATGTTTGAGAAACCTGGGCAATATTTATATCCTCGAATTAATAAAGGACCTGTAGTTTTAGAGTCAGAAAAAAAACAGCTCGTATTTTACAAAATAAAAGTTTTTTTATATATATATATATATATATATATATATATATGTATATATATATATATATATATATAACGGATTTATTGAACTTACCAGTTTAAAATTTGGAAATAAGTAGCTTTGTGCTGAGGAGGCTGTACGGTGTTACAGGAGGGACAGAAAAACAGCGGAGCAGACAAACCGCATCTCCAGCACTTTCTTACTGATGAACATAAACAACGAGTCAAGTTCAGGGTCAGAAGTGATTTCTCTCTTTTGAAATAAAGCACATCTTTTCTGATAAAGTGGACACTTTTCCTATGGGGTGAACATGATGCCACGGCGCTGAAACTATTCTGGACACATCTGTGATAAGTGCTGAGCATCCGAACACACTGCATGATTTCTCCGAGAGTCAACAACATACACACCACTGAAAGCGTTACCTTGCGCCACTTCCGGGTTGTCACTACGCATGCGTACCCGCGTCTGTGGAAGTTTCGAAGCGGAGTATCATTTCAAAATAAAAGCGGTCACCACGATTCCGCGCAAAGTCCTCCCAGGCAACTGCCGTAGCCTGTAGATGTCGCTGTAACGAATATAAATAAATAAATAATAGAGGAATTCTTCCATACACCCCCCACAGACGCCATTCAAAATGGCGGGAATTTTTTGGTTCAACACGTTCAGCATGGCCTGGAGGTACATCTATAGACTTTTATTTTAGCAATAAATTATCCTGAAAAAAAGAAAAAAAGCCCAAAGGAAAAGAAGAAGAAAGTCTTCTTTTCCTTTCGGCTTTTCCCTTAGGGGTCGCCACAGCAAACCATCTGTCTCCATCTCACCTGATCCTCTGCATCTTCTACTCTTACTCCACCTGCCTTCATGTCCTCCTTCACCACATCCATAAATCTTCTCTTTGGTCTTCCTCTAGACCTTCTGCCTGGTAGTTCCAACCTCAGAATCCTACTACCAATATACTCACTATCCCTCCTCTGTACATGTCCAAACCATCTCAATCTAAAAAGAAGACGAAAGTATACTAGTCCTTCTCAAAAAATTTGCATATTGTTATAAAGTTCATTATTTTCTGTAATTTACTGATAAAAATTTAATTTTCATATATTTTAGATTCATTGCACCCCAACTGAAATATTTCAGGTCTTTTATTGTTTTAATACTGATGTTTTTGGCATACAGCTCATGAAAACCCAAAATTCCTATCTCAAAAAAATAGCATATTTAATCCGACCAATTAAAAAAAAAAAAAAAAAAAAAAAAAAAGTGTTTTTAATACAAACAAAGTCAACTTTCAAATAATTATGTTTGGTTATGCACTCAATACTTGGTTGAGAAGCCTTTGATGACTGCGTGGCATGGAGGCAATCAGCCTGTGGCACTGCTGAGGTGTTACAGAGGTCCAGGATGCTTCAATAGCGGCCTTAAGCTCATCCACAGTGTCTCTCAACTTTCTCTTCACAATATCCCACAGATTCTCTATGGGCTTCAGGTCAGGAGAGTTGGCAGGCCAATTGAGCACAGTAATACCATGGTCAGTAAACCATTTAGCAGTGGTTTTGGCACTGTGAGCAGGTGCCAGGTCGTGCTGAAAAATGAAAATCTTCATCTCCATAAAGCTTTTCAGCAGATGGAAGCATGAAGTGCTCCAAAATCTCCTGATAGCTAGCTGCATTGACCCTGCCCTTGATAAAACACAGTGGACCAACACCAGCAGCTGACATGGCACCCCAGACCGTCACTGACTGTGGGTACTTGACACTGGACTTCAGGCATTTTGGCATTTCCTTCTCCCCAGTCTTCCTCCAGACTCTGGCACCTTGATTTCCGAATGACATGCAAAATTTGCTTTCATCCGAAAAAAAGTACTTTGGACCACTTAGCAACAGTCCAGTGCTGCTTCTCTGTAGCCCAGGTCAGCCGCTTCTGCCGCTGTTTCTGGTTCAAAAGTGGCTTGACCTGGGGAATGTGGCACCTGTAGCCCAGTCCAATGCTTCCACAGGTCCCCCAAGGTCTGGAATCGGCCCTTCTCCACAATCCTCCTCAGGGTCCGGTCACCTCTTCTGGTTGTGCAGCATTTTCTGCCACACTTTTTCCTTCCCACAGACGTCCCACTGAGGTGGCTTGATAGAGCACTCTGGGAACAGCCTATTCACTCAGAGATTTCTTTCTGTGTCTTACCCTCTTGCTTGAGGGTGTCAATGATGTCCTTCTGGACAGCAGTCAGGTCGGCAGTCTTACCCATGATTGTGGTTTTGAGTAATGAACCAGGCTGGAAGTTTTTAAAAGCCTCAGGAATCTTTTGCAGGTGTTGAGAGTTAATTGGTTGATTCAGATGATTAGGTTAATAGCTCGTTTAGACTACCTGAACATGATATGCTAATTTTTTGAGATAGGAATTTTGGGTTTTCATGAGCTGTATGCCAAAATCATCAGAATTAAAACAATAAAAGACCTGAAATATTCCAATTGGTGTGCAATGAATCGAAAATATATGAAAGTTTAATTTTCGTCAGTACATTACAGAAAATAATGAACTTTATCACAATACGCAAATTTTTTGAGGACTAGTATAGTAGTATAACGTTACCTTGGCCTTGGCCTATAGCCAATATAGGACCAACAGTAATATACGTTACATTAATAAACACTATATTATATACACACCGACACTCCCCGACTTACGTTTTTAATTGGTTCACGACAAAGCGCAGGTCATGCGGACTTCTGGCTTTCAAGTGAGCAAGGGCTTCATTGAACTCTTTTAGTACTCAGCCTGCACTGGGAATCACCAGCAGAGCAGAGTTCTCTCTTTCCTGGATTCGGGTTTTCATATTTTACAACTCTATTTGCTTAACTCTGTGGACTCTGTGAGTGAGAGGAGGATGGTAGCAAAGCTCACATCCATCTTGGTCAACAGCTCTCACCCACTGCACCAGACTGTAGAGAAGCTGAGTAGCTCCTTCAGTGGACGACTGAGATATCCTCAGTGCAGGAAGGAGCGCTACCGCAGGTCGTTTATTCCCACCGCTGTCAGACTGTACAACGCCACTGTCTGTGAAAATACCGGTTATGTGCAATAAAAACCCCGTGCACTTTAATCAACCACATCTACCCCACTGACTGTCAACCATATCAACCCATCTACTCTGCACTCAGATACATTACACTTTAATATAGGCCAGTCTACAAATTCATTCCCTTCTTTTCTTTTATTGTTTATTAATTTATACTATTTATGTATCTATTTATTTATTTACTTATATAATATATATGTATGTATGTTGTATTTGTATCTATTTTTGCACTCCCTACTGATGATACCTCAAGAGCCTGTAACAGTGAATTTCTCCATTGTGAGATTAATAAAGCTGTATCTTATCTTATCTTAACTGAGTATACATGGTAGATTGTACTGATCCGAGCAGATGGTTAATTCATCTCTGTGTATGAGACTTGCACCCATGCTAGTAGGCTTACGCTTCTGACCAACCATATTTGCTTTGGGTTACAAAAGTCCACAAAGCAGTGTAAACACAAAGATCACAGAGACGATGTCTTAACACAAGAATAACATGCTATATAACTGATATATATATATATATATATATATATATATACACAAAAATAAAAGGACAGGACAAAGACTTTCTATTGAAACTCCATTTATCACTACAGATCTGTTTCAAGGGGTGGTGAAACCATCCTCTCTCTTCAGGTGATTATAGAAGAAAATATATATATATATATATATATATATATATATATATATAAATAAATAACTGAACTGGGAAGAAGGAGGGGCACATTCAGTCTGTCGTTTGTAAACAATGGACGCAGCGTCATTACGTCAGCGTACTACGTAGGTACGTCTAAACTGAAAATTTGACTTTTTTTGAAGAAAAAAAACAAACAAAAAAAAAACGTAAAAACAAAAAACCGTAAAACGGATAAGTCGGGGTATATATACAGTGAGTCGTCGACTTACGACCTATGCGAGTTATGTCTGATCGACTTTACGACCACAAAAGTGGTGAAGCATGATTCATGGCAGTGCAGTGCGAGTGTTGCGTACGACAGTTCTTTGTGCTTCCGGCAGCACCAGCATCTTAAAAGGCCAAGCAGGAGATGATGCAGCTTCACTTTCTAACTGCTCAGAGCAAATCTATTCATCTACTTTCAATGCCACGTCACTGAGGCGCGAAGCTGAGCCAATCCTTTCTGTGGGGGCGGGTTTGATACCTTGAAACTCTAATTTTATTGGAGTCACATGCTGCAGTTTTTATGTGACAGGAAGCGCTTTAGGCAGTCATCTGCTCTGTGGGTTGAAGTTTTTCCATGCCTGTCCTTTTGTGTTTGCTTGCCAGCTGTTTGGCTTCGTGGAATTGAGCCGATAAAAACGAGAGAAATTTATCTCTTTACTCAAACAACATGCGCAGTCTGTGGCTGTTGTTATAATCCAATAAAATTGGAGTTTTAAGCTACCGGACCCGACCACACAGTGGAGTACAGAAAGGATTGGCTCTCTGCTGTACGTCACAGTGACGTGGAATTGAAAATAGATGTATAGATTTAAATGTGCGAGATTTATTCATCTGTTTTTGTTTGGCATGAGTGTATTTGGATGGAAAGTATTTGGATGGAAAGTCAACATACGACCAGATCGAGTTATGACCGGTTTGCGAGAACCAAACGCGGTTGTAAGTCACTCACTGTATATATAATTTAATTTTTTAATTGGTTCCGGACGGCCGAACGCAAGTTGAAAGTGAACGCAAGTTGTTACAGTGACGTATGACGCTCATACTGTACTATACATCCATAAATACCATTACCGTATCTCATAAAACACCCCTAAATCAATTAATATCAACATAACATATTTAAAATTAATGTTGATATTATTTTACAAAGTCACTTATTTATACCGCATCACTTTACATGAAGCTTAAAACAGCCAATCAACGCTTACAATATGTGAGGCGCTCAATACCGCAAGTAGTGTACTTGCTGTGGGTTATACGGACTTCCAGTCTTTCAAGTGAGCAAGACGCTGTTGAACTCATTTAGAACACAGCCTGCACTGATGTGAATCACCAGCAGAGCGGAGAGTTTTTTCTTTTTGTGGATTCGGGTTTTCATTCATTTCACAACTCTCTTTGCTTAACTGAGTATGCATGGTAGATTGCGCCGATCCGAACAGATAGTTAATTCATCTGTGTATGAGACTTGCACCCATGCTAGTAGGCTTACGCTTCTGACCAGCCATATTTGCTTAGGGTTACAAAAGTTCACAAAATAGGTTTGATATAGGTTTTTTACATTGGATGCCCTTCCTGATACAACCCTTTAGTAAGCGACAGAAGCGCGCTGATGGCTTTGCTGCTTACTCTTTACGAAAGTCAGTAATGGTTCGTTTACATGAACCTCTCCCCATAGACAGTGAGACATGGCCGGCCTTTGATAACCCAGTGAGCTGCACTGGGGGGGGGGGGGGGGGGGGGGGGTGGCAGTGACAACCTTGTGGAGAATGGGACTCGAACTCCCAACCTGCTTTTTGATGAGTATTTTTTAAAACCCACGATACACTGAAGCCACAGATATACCCTGTTCACTTACTTAATTGAAGTGAGTATGAAAACAAATGCAAATGTTCATAAAATAAGTGTGGGTTTGGTGATGGGTATGAGTGGGTGTACCTTTAATTGCAACTTCTTTATGTATGTGAAGTATTTTAATTGGAATCTTAAAAAATATTTTGAAAAGCCAAATATATATTCATAAAGTATAAAAACAGGTGCTAATACCTATCAAGATATGAGTGGGTGTGGTGATGGTGGAGTGGGTGTTGGTTCTAATTACATCCTTTTCAGGTATGTGAAGTGTTTAAAGTCTGTCTGTCTTCCTTTCGGCTTTTTCCCTTTTACTGCCCTTCCTGTCACAACCTTTTTTAGCAAGGGACAGAAACTCGCTGACGGCTTTGCAGCCTTGAAGTGTTTAAAG